>OX155971.1:4863206-5348206 GCA_944548615.1 Micropterix aruncella | reverse complement strand
AATAAACAAAAATACAGCACAAAAAAGTGATACAACACAAAACAAAAGCTAAACAACTGATGGCCTACGTAAAATCACTCGCGTGAGTCCCTTTTGCCGGCCTCGTCTCATTTCTGATGAGGCAAATTAGTAAAACTAACCACTATCGTCATCTATTGTCCTACATAACTTCGTACCCACAACGAATTGAGAATAGCTGTCTGACAAGTAATTATAATAAATAAAAAGGCTTATTGTTATTGGAGGGTAGGCCCAAAATGTGGCATTTTCCTTTACTTGAGTAATATTGGTATTTACTATTTAAAAAAAATTGACATGACACAATATTGTTAATTGAATAAGGAAATAAAAGCATAATTATAAATACCAAAATACAACAACAATTATCTCAATATGATATTAATTTGATAAACAATTAACTTTCTATCATTATGCAAACATAAATTTGAGGATAATAGTAAATTAAATGGTATTTAATTTATTCAAGTTAATTGGCCAAAATTTACTTTAAAGAAAATAATATAGATTTAAGGATTGTGTAAGATACATATATTTAAGTATTGTGTAAGATAATATTTTAAATAACATAATACACTTTTACGTTTACTTTCGAAATTCGTCGGTAATCTATGATTTCTTCTACAAACATAAGCTTCTCGTGTGGCTGTTATAATTTCTAGGGAATAGATAATAACAACAATGGCGAATTTAGTAGATCCAAATAAACATGAAGCTGCACTCAGATAAATATTATTGAACTAATACACTTAAATAAATACTACACTCAAATACATTTTACTACAATAAATACCAAACTCAAATACACTAAAATAAACGCTGATATAAATATGAACTCAATAAATGCAAATAAATGTAAAGCTACATTTTAAGGAAGCTTCAAATTTATCTATATTTATTTTCATGTTTCAGATGGCATTAACTATGAAACTCTTATTATTAGAGTATAACAAATATATGCTTTACAATATAATAAATAATTTGTAATTATTTGTCGCGGACTGCTAATTGAATCAAAAACTGGAAATATTATTATACAACTAAGAACTCAATTAAAAATTAAATATAAGTTTCATGTATAATTATCAAATCAAGAATGATGAATTTATTTATTTTACTGTTGAGCAGCCACTGAAGGCATATTTGAATCCCACGTGATCCACTCCTAAAATATTTCAAGGAATATCTTGCGTTGAGGAAGGTCTGAGTTGGTATCTAATGTATTATTGCCTGTCCTGCACGCGACTAACCAGACTCAATACTTCCCGGGTAGGACAAGGAAAGGAGTCGGCAACATTTGAGTGACTTCAAAATCAATGTCATTTCACTGTTTATTTTGATAACGGTTTTCGCAAAATAGTAGTTACCTACAGTTTTTTTAGGTGCTTTAAGTGTAGTCAAATTTTCTCAAAAACGAACTTTTAGAAGCAAATCATGTAACTTTTGGGCAACCGGGATTTTCTTCCTATTTCAACCATGCTGAATCAGAAAATGCCGGTTTCCAAAGAGAAATCCTGACCAGAAGTGATATGTCAAAGATGGCGGTCAATATGGCCTCCAAACCAGAAATCGGCGCTATAAAGCGCCCATTTGACATAGGAACGCGTCCAAAATGTTTAGATGTATCATTTTGGGTATGGGAAAATTAAAAATACAATGTAAAAAACATTGCTTCGGTATTTTAAGGCGACGACTATTGTCAACGGCTTTGGGCGATTGGGCGGAGCCAACGCGTGATAAGAGAACTGGAATCGCCGCGCGGCCGATAGCGGCTTGTAGAGTGACCATACGTACGAAAATAGTGTACGTTCAAGATTCTAAGGTATTAAATAAATAAAAGTACGTAATGTGAAATAATAATCGGATTTGTATTGTAATCATTCTATTATTGTTAGAAAATTCGGTAAACAAGAATTACGTAATTACGTAAACAAAAACGCCCGCAATTAGCAAAAAAACATAGGATAAAGGGAATAAAAAACATAGGATAATGAACTAGTCGATCCTAGGCATACGAGGAATATGATCATTAGAGACCCCTCTTATATAGTTAGTGCCATACAGGGGAGCAAATAGAAAAGGGATGAGGAAAAAAACAAGAAACGAAAAATGACGATTTTGAATGAAGTCAATAAAGACGAAGACACGCTTCGTAATCAATGTCCTGGTATAGTTGTTGAATCGGCAAAAGGTGTTGTGGCGCTGCGTATATTAAATTGTGCATTTCTATGCTTCTTTTAAATCCTTCTACCAAGATGGTGGATTCCATTCCGGTTGATGGACCTGAAAATGTAATTGACGTAAATGATAAATAAAATTGTTTTAAATATGAAATATATTGTGGTAATAATTGCTATTTCAAATACCAGAATAATTTTTGTAGCAATCATGCTCCTTAGGCGTGACATATTTCTTCGAAGCTTGGGCGCATTTGCAGCAGTATTTATTTTTGACAGCCATAAAGAGAATTTTCCCGGTTCTTTTCCCTATTATTGCAGCTGCGCCTGATAAGGCTGAGTAATTTTTCCTATAAGACCTTTTTCCCCAGCCATCGGCTATAACGTCAATAAATGGTATGCCGTTGTCAGTAACTTTATCATCATCAAAAGCCAATCTACGTTCTTCTTTAGCGGCTTCATTCATCGACTGGGTTGTTTCTTTTTCCCAAACTTTATTTATAGTTTCCAATCTTTTATTAAATATTGTATATGATATTTGGGGCAAGTCCATTGCGGCTAATAATTCATTTAGCTGTGAATGGCCACAACCTATTGCTATTGCGCCCGCAACTGTGTTAATATTTATGTCAGTTTCAGGGTTATTGCAACAAATGACAAAGGTTTCATTACACATCTTACATTTTAGTTTTAAATTCGAAAGTAGCCCCAATTTACGTTCAGATATTATTTCTATTGATTTCAAACCACAGTCTATACTCCCATGTGAAGATATTTGTTGAAGCTCTTTAAAAAACTGTGTTATATTCAATATTCGCATTCCATTGACTACTTCTCCATTCTATCTGAAAAGAAAATACACCTAATAAGAATTCTGTAATTGACATTGTCGGTTTTCTACAAACAAAACATATGATAGGTACAACAGAAAGCTATGCGCAAGTTATTCTGATGTCACAGTAATAATAATTATGCTTTGACCTGTCAGAGAATGACTTCTCATTTTCTGTACCAATATGCAAGGCTTCCTCCTCAGCAATTGTTGTTTCGTTCACTTCAGATCTACACATAGATAAACAATGATATTAGGTATAGTTATTCCTGCAAAAACAAAGTAAGGGTCGTTTTTCTACGAGTGCTGAGTTTGAATATCAAGCAAACCATGAATGCTATAATGGAATCCTTAGCTAAGTCCAAAATTTCGAAATTTTAATTCGAATTCCGAAATTATCGAAATTTAACCGAAATTCCGAATTTCAAATGTCAAAATGTCAATTGCGAAATTCGAACTTGAATGTTAAGTTCGTAATTCGAAGTAGAATGTCAAGTTCGAAATTCGAAGTAAAATGTCAAGTTCGAAATTCGAAGTAGAATTTCTAGTTCGAAATTCGTAGTAGAATGTCAAGTTCGAAATTCGAAGTAAAATGTCAACTTCGAAATTCGAAGTAGAATTTCAAGTTTGAAATTCATAGTAGAATGTCAAGTTCGAAATTCAACGCACAATTTCAAGTTTGAAATTCGAAGTAGCATTTCAAGTTTAAAAACTGACAAATTAAAAAAAATACTGTCTTTACCTACAGCGTTAGAAAGTCAGTCAGTGAGTCAGGGATGCGCGTAACTATGTTATAAGTAGGTTTATTATTATTACTACTAAATTTTTGTCTAAAACCCATAATTATCTTTTTGCAACAAAAACAACCCCCTCCAAACAAAGTATAATAATTTACGTCATACTACGAAAACCCGAATTAAATTTTGTCGCTTTACGAATGAATTTAGTAAACCGATGGTTCAACTTATATTTGTTTTTACTTGCAGGTTTCATATAGAAATCGGCCCTAAATCGATTTTCAAATTCAATATTCAAGTTTGATATTTGATTTCAAAATAATATTCTGATTCCGACAGTTCTGATAAAACATAATTATTGTTCGAATTACACTAAAATCAAAATATTAAATTAGGTATGCATTTACCTGTGAGCATTACCTTTTGATGTAGTTTTGTTTACCTACACTGTTTACTCACCTCGTCTGTGAATTTACATCTTCAGAATTAGTGTTGTTTCGTATTCGCCTAAAATAAAAACAGTAATCACGTCAGTTTATAAAATAAAAGAAGTAATTTATTTTATGTGTTAATTAGTTAAATTGTTGCACGAATCCTATTCGTGTGGTCACCCCAATTTGACGTCAGGCAAAGAGCATCAGAGTAGACAAATGGTAATAATATACACGTAATAATACACTTAAACACGCTACTTACCTTAATAATCTATTTTTCTCTAATATACTGAGTTTAAGTTTTAAAATTTTTGAGTTACTGGCCATTTTGTTTTTAATTATCGTAATTTATCTCGTTCGGAGCGCAGCGTCAGCATCCACCCGTGACAGTGGTCGCGGTCATACTGACTCTCGTCGCCGGCGAGGCCCGCTTTATAACTCGCGCACCAATTTTGTTCGAATAAGCAAAATCGGATATTATTCTTTGACTTTTCGAAAAAATTCACAGATAAGAAGATAGATAATTAAATTATCTTTAAAATGGTGCAGGTTTCATAATAATACACTAGATAGTATTTGCGTAATTCTCGTGTTTGTGTTCGGTTAGACCTCATTTCCCAAATTAATTACACTATGTAATATAAACAAAATCTAAAATATTCACAGATTAAAATATTAGGTAAATGCTCTTGTTTAACATATATTTTTTTCGAATCGTAAGCAGTACTCGTTTAGACGTAATTATCAGTTTAAAATCATTAAAGTCGTATATCAGCGCCTTAAGATGGCGCCAGCACCATATTGCCCTATTTTGTCGTACAAACGAGCGTGACGCGTCTCGATATATGTTTTTAAACATGAGAATTTCAAAAAAATACGTTAAAGAACGTTGAGCTAAACTTTGATTCAAGTATTTTGGAAAATGGAACAAGCGACTTTTCATCATCAACAAATTACAGAAACTAAAAATTATCACTGTGTGTTTCCAGGTACCTACGTTTGTAGGGAGTACAGAGTTTTATGCAAGGGACGTTTTCTTTCTGGCGACTGCAGTTCCGTTACAAAACTCTTTACATTGGCAAAGAAAAACTTCTGTGCACGGATTAGGAAAAGGATTTAGTGGCATAAAATCATAGAAAAGCTTGCTCTCCGTCAATGGCCCAGTCGCAGTCTTATGGAAGAAATTGCATGGGAAGGTGGACATTTTCCCAAATACATACCTGTCAATTTAAAAAAGGTTAAAGAACATTTTAACAGTCTTTTGTCTTTTTATTGTGATGTGTTCCATGCCAACTTACTTGGTAGTGGCACCTTTTGACGTGCAGCCGAAGTGCGTCCGTTATAGGTGGAAGGGATTCGGACATTCTCACAGCTCCAAATAAAATACCGCAGGCGACATCTTCACATAGGTACATCTTGACATATAAAAGTTCTAGACGTCTTTTTAGACAGTTCTTCACGTAGATTAAATTTATTGCACAAAAAATATCTCATAACAGATTTTTTTTACGTTCTGGCTCGAGAATATTTATAAAAAAGGAAAATAAAATGATCAAGCTAGAATGGGGTCATTTTCACAGAGTGGAAATTGCTACAGTATACATTATTGTTATAGATGTGTTCCACATGAAAACGCTGTCACTACTCTAAGTAGATGACCGAGCAGTGAGTTGTTAAAATAAAATAATATTATTACAAATTTAATTTGCTTGTGGTCCATTAAGAAATTTGGTTACATAATATTTTATAGATATTTTGAATAGTAAATTGTAATATTATTTATAAATTGCTTGCTTTAAATAATTATAGAAATTAATTATACTTCAAAGAATTATTTGCAAGTTTAATTGTTATCGATCCATGATTGAGGCAGCGGCCGGTTCCCTGGAGCGTATAAAGCACAAACTAGAAATGAAATTGTGTAGGCCGAGCTCTATCCTTTGCGAATGTTGGCACACCGCCGCCACATACTACGTGTCCACTCACTCTCATACAGTGTTCACGATTTATCGAGGATGTATTTAATAGGATAAAGTTTGTCATTTGTTGACGAAAAATGTACATTGCATTTAAATCGACTCAAGGAATGCGATGTTTACTCAGCACTACCAAAAATCAGCCATTGTTCCGCAAAGGAAAAGGTTACACAAATGATTCTTGCGTCGTGATTTAGATCCTAGGGATTTTAAAATGGAATGAAATGAAATGAGAAATCTCTTTATTGCAAAATAAAACAATATGCAACGGCGGACTTATTGTTACATAACCATATCCTCCAGTTAACCAATATTCTAATGTGAAAATAAGAGTAGGCAAAAATTTAAGTAAAATAAGTTACAAAAAAGATATAGAACTAGAAAATAGAAATTAGAAAATAAGTTATAAAATTAAATTTTAAATTATAGAACATACTACGCATTTTATGTGTATCTAAAGCCAAAAGTAAATCAATAAGTAATGAGCAGCAAGCAGGAATAAATTAGTAGTAAAAATACATTTTTTAAAACAAAGCTTTTAGTAAAATGCTCTGTCCCGAACCAACCCTGGGTCAGCAGCCATGTCATAGTGGAACTTAAAACAGACTATCCAAATATAATGCTTTACAAAATTTTCTGTTGAGGAGTCAGCTCGTCGGAAACCGACCCTGGGTGCAGCAGCCCTGTCGCGGTGAAACTTAGAACATGCCGTAATAAATGAATGCGTATACAAAATTTTGTTTCTGTTCTATTGACCGCCGTTGATGAGTCCCCTCGTCGGGAGCCAACCCTGAATGCAGCAGCTCTGTCTCCATGAAACTTAGAACGAACTATCACAAATGAATGCGTATACAAAATTTCGTTTCTGTGGTGTTGACAGTCGTAGGGAGCCAACCCTGGGTGCAGCAGGAATGTCATGATGAAATTTAGACAAGGGCCATCAAAATTGAATGCGTATACACGATTGCGTGTCTGTGCTGTTGACTGTGTAAGAGTAGCCTCGTCGGAAGCCGAACCTGGGTGTAGAATCAAGTCATACTCTCTCAGAGTTTAAGAACGACTAACGTTAGCATACTGCACTCGCTGGCACCTATCTGAATTTCACTAAAAACTATATATTTAAATTAAATTGCTATCAAATACAGAGTGTCCCAAAAGTTGACGTCAAGCCAAAAACGAGCGATAGGGTAAGTCATACTAGTTATAAAAAAAACGAGAAAATCAACATCCTGTGATCATCTTGTATCTTACGTTACTACAAAACTTTTTTTAAATTTTATTTTTATTATGTAATCCTGAATGGTGCTTCTGTAAATTGTTACTTAAAATTTAAAGCTAACTGCTCAGCTTGTAATAAAATATCACTCTAGACAGAAAAGTAAAGATTTCTAGTAAGGGGAGTTTAAACACCATCACAGGATGGTGATTTTCTCGTTATTTTTGCCTATAAATTTAGAAATATATAATTAAAACTTTTTAAATATTTTTCTGATGACTAGTATGACTTGCCCTTTCCGGATTGAAGTCGACTTCTGGGACACACTGTATAATATTTTACTCTCTTTCTTTAATATATTGGTGCATACTCTACCTAGTTGAATAAAAATGCGCATTGATATTGACATATGATTTACTGCTTGTTATAAATGTTATAGTAATTGTACTTACTCACTGACGACGGATGTCCATAATAAAACTGTGGTATCAAACTCGCTACTTTACGTTTAAGTTAAAGTTATATTATTCATCTAGTATGTATTCGATTTGATCTCCCATATGTATTATTATAATTAAAGTCACAGTTGACAACGCTGTTTGGCTGTTCTGCGGTGCGCGGCGGCCGGGCAGCGGCGACGCACCACGCGAGCAGTGATAAATCGATTCTCGAGCGGAGCGCACGCTGCCTTGCCGCCCGCTCCGCATTTTACGTAACCGTTTTATCTGTTGATAAATATATCATCACGTCATATCCAAAGTGCTGTAGTTCATTGTCCGACGTGGCCCTACCTATAAAATAATTGTTAAAAATCTTAAAAAAACGGATTTTAATAGTAGGTACTGAACTAAAAAGCATATAATAATAAACCGTCCTGTTTTTACTATTCACCCCGTAAGGGTCTTAATGTAAGCCGCGTGTGTAGTAAACAATATTTTTTGAGTGTAAAAGTATGGGGTGATTTTTCCTCAAATCAAGCTTTTTCCTCAAGATTTTTCCTCAGATCACAATGCTTCTGATTGAAATGTCCCCAAAAAGCATTTGCTTCGGTAAGAAATATTTCATAATGGCTAACTATATTTTAGATTGCCCCAGTAAACGAAGATTAACGGCAAACCATTATTCTTTAATTAATATTCGACTCTAGAAATGTAAACGTTTAGAAATGTGAACGTCTTATTTCACATTTCACATGAAATTTAAAAATCAATCAATAATCTTCTACAATCTTTCATCTAAATTACATCATTATGAAATATTACGTACCTTACCAAATGCTAGAAAAAGCGCCCCACACTTAAATAATAATAATATATTAGAAATTACAATGCCTTCAAGTTTTTAGCAATACCAGTACAGATTTTTATTTAATTAAAGGTCGTTGAACTTTACTGTACAGTAATCCACGAAGGACGTTTTCACCTAAAAAAATAACAATAGGATAGTAAGATTACCCACCCGATTTTTTCCGGCATTAGTAGGAGGCTGCGAGAGTTTTTCAGACTTTTTATTGATCATCTTCGCAGATGACGAAGTCACATTGTACAAAGACATCTTGTAGACGAAGATTTGGATAAAATTGTAAAATCCCTATTGGTACCTCAGAAATATAGTGCCCATAAGTCGAATCCAATGACAGTTAGAGTCAGAGTCATAAATCTAATGCCCAAAGAAATCGAGTACCCCCTCTGCAGTACGCATAAGAAATATATCGTGTCCCACAACAGCCGCTTCCTCGATACAGCCACGTCCTCGATCAGTTTTTTAACATGCACCAATCGATGTGTTGACAATTTACTAGTCAACAGCTATTTTGCATTTGGGGTTTAATACAACAATTAGTTCTGATTTTGGTAGGTAGTATCCAAATCTAGCTTGAAATTTTTTCAAGCACCTAGCATATCATACTGGAAAGGAAAATGTGTAATCCATTTGTTGAGCCCGATAAAATAATATTGCCTCCACTTCATGTCAAGTTATGACTTATGAAGATCTTTGTAAAAGCTCTGGATAAAGGAGGTCAGGCTTACATTATTAATGAAAACAATCTCAATTTGAGTGAAGCAAATCTAAAAGGAGGTTTATTTGTTTGACCATAAACGTTGAAACATCCAACCTTTAATACGAAACACCAATATGGAATTAGCTGCCTGATCCTATTACAAAGCAATTGCGGAGGACTTTTTGGGTAACAGTAAAGATAATATCTCTGTTTCCATTGTGAATGATCTGTTGAACAAGAATGTCGCTGAAAATGTGGATGTAGAATGTAGCTTAGAATTCACTTTTTACATTACCGACTTGATTTGTTCCCGTAAAATCGGGGAGTGACATTCTTACGATGGAACACCGTTGTCAAGGTTATCAAGAATATCGAAAGTTGTTTTATAGGAGGAAGTCCCTTAACGCCGGACGGCACCTAGCGTCGAACACTAATAGTATCAAGACAAGTCGCGGCGTGATCGATACAAAGACGTAGAAAAAGGAAAAGCCTACGCTTCCCCGCACCCTTTTCACCAGTCTTTGTATCGATCGCGCCGCGACTTGTCGAGATACTATTAGTGTCCGACGCTAGGTGCCGTCCGGCGTTCGACGCTAGTGTCCGACGCTAGGTACCCTATGCTTTTCGAGTAAATCGTGTCAACACGTTAGCACAAGCGAATGGCATATTACTTTAGAGTAGTGGCTGTGCCGCCGCGGCCGCCAGCCAAGTATATTGCATTTCGTAAAATATGGTAACACCGGCAACATTACGCGAGGCATGGTAATGACTTTGACATTATCTGCAATGCTCAGACAATGCGACTTATTGCACATTAGGTATACTAAATGGGCGGTATATCAAGCTCGGTCTCATCCAAATGGGCAGCTTTCGGATGACTTCAAGACCACTTATTACAAAATTAAAGTTACGCAAATGGCAATGTGTATTAATAAACTGAATAACGCCCAACGTAAGTAATTACCACAACCTATCCAACCCCTCAGTTCTGGAGTAAGGAAACAGCTCGTTGCAAAGGAGGACAATTAAAAGTTATCGTAATCTCACAATTTAATATTTTTTGAACCTTATTAGAGCATAATATCCTATGTATTATAGTCCGCATGCTAAAAGACCTTGGGATATACTTTAGTGTGTTCGATAAT
Source organism: Micropterix aruncella (assembly GCA_944548615.1). NCBI lineage: Eukaryota > Metazoa > Arthropoda > Insecta > Lepidoptera > Micropterigidae > Micropterix > Micropterix aruncella. The sequence continues at coordinate 5,337,669 of OX155971.1, read as the reverse complement.
TTAGAAAATCATTTTATAAATTTATAAATTTTATTTTTCCATACAAGTGCGACATCTAAATCACCATATTGGAAAATAAATAAATTGTTGTCTAAAAATAAATCGTACTTTGTTTAAATCGCAAATGGCTAACAATTTTTGTGGTTTAGAGTAAATAAAAAAATATTTATCGCATATTTTTCAAATTCAAATTTATGTTTTTAGTACGTACCTACGATTCCTGAGTTAAATATGAAATAATGTTTTTTTTGAAAAGTTGTTACTTTGCATCTATTATTGACCCAGATGTACACAAATGTTTCATCAATTTACAGAAAATCTATTGAGAAAATTTTCTTAAAGCTTGACATACGCCATGTATTAAATAACCCTTTAACAGTTGTATGTATTAAATATATTCATACTCTTTCGCAAAGCTTATGGTCCTCAAAGGGATAACTTACGATTAATAAAAACAGTACTGTTATAAAAAATATATTATCTAATTATATAGATCTATATTAATTAACTTAAGGTTAGCTGTAAGATATTGCTTTTAGGCAATAATCTCGCCTTTTTGTTTAAGCAAATAAAGCGTTTAATTGTTATTATTATTAATATTATAAATATTGTACAAAACAAAAACAAAGATTTGATGTCATGTACACTGTGAAAGAAAATAAACTAAAAATAGAATAACGATTATACAAATATATAAAAAAGTATCTTTGAAAACTGTCATAAAATTAAAATATCACATATAAATTTACAATAAAATCAGAATTAAAATAATTAAAGTAAGGTGTTCACCCTTAAGGTCCTAGTGATTTTTTGTTCTAAACGTTTTTTAAAGCATAACATGTGCATTAAAAATAAAAAAAGTAACTGTTATGGTTCGTAACATATAATTCTGCAGTTGTTTAATATATTTTATGATTTTTAAGCCTAGTCGAAGTATTAGTTACGAAATAAATATTTTGTGAAAACCATTCTATAAGTGGTTTTTAAACTTGAATATCAAATTCTGGGTTCCTGACGAGAAAACTTTAAAATTAAAATTTCTCGAAAACTATTGATTTTTAGCTACACATATGGGGGGTTAAATTTGTTGCATTTTGGCTCTCATAAAACGTCGGATTCTTTCTCGATATATAATAAGTTTTAAAATAAATTAAACTCGCAACTGTCATTTAAAAATTGCCCGCATAAAAACGCAACTATCGGTCATTACTATTTTTTTATACAAAGTAAATCCTAAATTATTTTTTATAGTGTTTTTTCGCATTCAAAATACAAATACACATTATTATTTTAGACGGAATTCATAAGGAAATGAAAAAGACTCATTCTAACTTATATTTTAGTAGACTGGGAAGGCGCAAAACGAATGTTTACATGAAAGCATCATCCGAAAAAATCAACCGCTACTGCGATCAAGGAAATTTTCTGGTCCTCTGAGCGCCAATCATCTGAAGTAGCGAATATTCCACCCGCTAGAGCAACCATGACTCCTTAAGTATCTAAATCGTAGGATAGGTAGAATTTTTTATGAGATAGCAAAATGTTTAATAATAATTTTATGGTCACCAAACTTTGCAACTCGCCTTCCACTTTGAATAAAATAAGTAAAATATTGAATATTTTTTTATTCATGTTTATTTTTAATGACTCATAATAGGAAAAAAACAACGAGGAATGCAATTTATATTTTGCACGTAGGGTCTAAGACATATTTTAACAAATTATGTTCATCAGCAGCGTACAAAACTCCATTTTTAGTCATATAGAAAGCTTCAACAGTACTATCGTAGTCGTTATGACGTTTAGCTACATTTTCACCGTCTGCAATGACGTATGTTTTCTTACCAACAGCTACTAAGACGTCGTTTTCAGGCGTGATGGTTAGAGCGGTGGGTTCTTCCTTAGGTAAACCGGCGATGACAACGCTTTTATCCGAATCGTGAGCACGTTTCATGAGAACGTCGTTTTTATCGAGGTAGAAAAAGTTTCCAACGCGATCGACAAAGAAACCATCAGCATACTCTATATCGATATCGTATCTTATGTATTCCCCACCTTCCAGTACATATTTGCGAGGACGGAAATCGTCTTCGGTGATAAAATACAGCACACCATTTCTATGGTATACTGATGTGATATCCACTCCAAAGGCATTCCATAATACTGCCTTGTTCGATTCCTTATCAATTTTGTAAATTCCGCCGACAGCTCCGATGTAAACAACGTCGTTATCTTCGTCGATTGTGATACCGTGCGGTGTGTATTTTAGGCCATGAACGGTTTCAGCAACACTCTCTCCAGCTTTCAGTCGTTTCACTTTATATTTATTGTCCTCCGTTGCTTCATTGAAAAATACGTCTCCGCTCACTGGGCTCACGACGAGTTCTGTTGTTTTAGCGTTAAGTTTGGCTACGACTACTTCCTTGTACTGTTTTCCTTTGAATCTTAAATCTGGGTCGCATTCTTTGGCGTGTAGACTGCTGATCAGCACCGAGAAACACACCAGGGACAGTACTGCCATTGACGTCATTTTGATTCTGAAAAGAATAATAGACAAACTTTCGACAAAAAAAAAAAATCGACTCCATTTTTTTATAAAAGCGGAAGCCATAGTCATAGTGAAATTTAGAACTGATTGTCATAATTGATTGCGTATACAAAATTTCGTGTCTGTGCTGTTGACCATTGAGGAGAACCCTCGTCGGAAGCCAACCCTGATTGCAGCAAACATATCATAGTAAAACTTATATATCCTTCTAGACATGTTCGGCCATAGCGACTGCATTGTAGATTCTAGTGACTTCATTGTATTCTAGTGACTTCATCGCCATAGGTCTTTTAAGTCTTCCCAGAGTCCATTGTTCGGGAGCAGTCAAGTGCGCAGGCTATATTATAGTGCACAGGTGGGCGCGCGACCACGGGTGCACTCTCTCTTCCTCTCTCTTCTGAACCCGATGGAACGGCGACCGTAACAACCAGAGAAAAGTTTGGATGCAGATATTCACTAAATTTATTATTTAAATAAGATTAATTGAGAATTGAAATGAACAACATATTTTGAAAATGAGAAAATTTCAAAATATGTTGACATTTAAAATTTCAAATTTCGAAGCTATCTTAACTGGAAGCTTATACAAAATTTCGTGTCTGTGCTGTTGACCGTTGAAGAGTCCCCTCGTCGGGAGCAAACATTGGGTGTAGAATTAGGCCATGCTTGCTATTAAAAATGCATTGCCATCGGAACTGCACCAACATGTAAAATTTCCACTTCATAGGATAAGAGGAAGTGGTTCTAATTCTAATTGAAAATCTAAAAAAATCTAAATAAATACATTCATAAAAAGGTAAGATTCATTCATTCCTCTTAAATTATACCAGATGGTCCAAGAAAGACCTTTGAATGCAAAAAAATACGTTAGCGTAGCGGTACTACCCACCTCGATTTTTCTGTTTCTCCCACTTCATTATATTATCGTTTTTTCGACGAAATGGTATTACTTAATTTTAATTTTAAATATAAGTTATTAATTAGAAATGGCCACTTATTGAGTATCATTATATTATTAAAAAATGTTGATTTCCTGTCGTACCATTTATTATGATGGTTTTGTCTGTTCATGGTTTGATCGAACATTTCGGTCCATTTATTTTTAATTATATTTATTAATTTGATTTTGATTATTTTATTTTAATATCATTAAATTGTGGTTTCCTGTATGGCACAACAATAAATAGATGTGTCCTGAAAACCAGGATGGGAGATATCTGAGGATAAGAGGAATTTGCATCGTTTGTAGTTTTATTACATAGTATTTGTCTATTTAATTTAAATTTTTAAACTTTGTGTTGGTTTCTATTCTATATGTTTTTTGTAACAACAGATGCAAATAAATATTTTTTAAATTTAAAATTTAGAGCAGTATAGTAGTATTTTTGATATTAAATTTAGCTGATTTTCTATAGAATAGAATAGAATAGCTTTATTGTGCCATCAAAACATAACTTATTGAATATTACACTGGTTGTATAAAAAAGAGAATTTATGCACAAATGGCGAACTTATCGCTATAGTTATATCATAGTTAACCATTTTCTGAATAAATAAAATAAAATCTTACCAGTATTGGACGAAAATATGTAATCAAAATGACAATTGCTTTCATGAGATTTTTCTTTTATAGTCTGATTTTTTTTTTAAATTATATTATCAAGGATGTACAAATGACCTTCCAAACCTGGAAAATAACATTTCTTGCGCAATAGATAATTTCAACAAACTTTTTGCTCTCGTTCGTCTGTTTTATTGTTATCTGAAACTGTTATCACATTTTAGTTATTAATTCCGGAATAAAATATACATCAAAAATAAATTCGGCTATGGTTTTCAATTTTTATTTTGCCTTTTTTCTGTCATTTTTGGTTACAGTGCAATGTTTAGAAAAAATGTTTGAAGTTCGATATCCCGAAACATTTTAAGTTTTCCTATTTTTGCAGTAAGAGTAACCTTGGCTTTATCCATCTATGAATTGATAAATCTTTGTTTCCTTATATTTTTTAGTTTTTACCACTCACTTAACTATGCTCATTCCAAACAACACATTCCCCGTGCTTAGCCCGTGAGTGCAGTTTATATATAATATTTCTTACTTGATATATAGAGGGTGAGTTTTAATTAACCGACATCCTTAAAAGGGGTGAATCAGTAACTTTTTATAGCAACTGGTTATATCAATTTGTGGGAAAAACAAAAAAAAATGCTTTTTGTTTTAAAAGTCGTTGTAAGTGAACAAGAGTGAATATCAACACGTTTGTATCAGCCTTATAATTAATTGAAAAGTTCCTCAGAATCGGAATCAGCAAACTACTTTAAATGTTCTAATTGGCTACAATGGAATATGGAAGACCGAGTGGATTCTCCAGAGAATGCAAAATACCTGCGCAAGACATTTTTTTTAAAGATTCCTCCACGTCATTATGTGTCAGCATTTGTCATTATGTGTCAGCAGCCTAGCTAATGCTTCGATGTTACGTACAGTACCGAACAGATTAATTGAAAGAGGTAGTTATTCATAACAAAATTGTTATATTTCAGCAGATATACACATTCTGAGCAAACTTCTTTAACTAAATACTTTATGTGGCCTCCTTTGGCTTCTATTAAACTTCTGACGCGGTTAGGCATGGAGTCTACCAAGTTTTGACATGTAGACATCATTCTTTCGTCTTTGAAACAGACTTGGATTATTGCCGAAATTAGCTTCTCTTTTGTCGGCAATCCTGTTTTGACAGACGAACCTTGCAGATAGCCCAAAGATTTTCAATAGGATTTACGTCTAGAGAGTTCCCTGGCAATTCTAGAACAGTGAGCTGGTTATCTTCAAAGAATTTCTTCATTTTCTTCGATGTGTGGCAGGGAGCCAAATCTTGCTGGAACACGCCGTCGCCTGCAGGCCAATGTTTCTGAAGCTCAGGGATCATTCTGTCCTGTATTATGGGTAGATATTTTTGGGTATTCATCATCCCCGTGATTGGAACCAACGGACCAGGCCCATAGTAGGAGAAACATCCCAAAAATATTTTTTAGTGGATGTTTCGTGGCTTGAACAATGTTAGCAGAATTCATTCCGTCATTTATGCCACGTCGAATGAACCTGAACTGGTGCCCCTGAACAATAAAATATGACTCATCAGAAAACAACACTTTCTTCTATTGATCTGCGGTCCAATGTGAGTATGTTTTGGCCCAGGCAAGTCTTTTCGTCTTCATCGCCGCAGTCAGTAGTTGTTTTTTAGCTGACTTAGAGAAATCAGCTCCATCTTTTCACCCATGTACTTAAGGTAGTACGCAACCAACATCCGCTATATAAGATATCGCTTGTGACCTGGTCCCGTAACCGTCATGACCATTCAATTCATGTCCAAACACAAAACCACAACTTTCCAATGCAGTGTCTCTTATAATTTTGCGTTTGTATGTAATCGGCAAGGAAATAGCATTGCGATCCATTAGAGTATTTAAGAACCATAACAAGAATTCGTAATTAAAAGATATTTCTTAGAAGCCAAAGATTTATAGATTTTTTTTAGAATGATTTCTTATTGAAAAAAAATTGTCGAGATTTTTTTATATTTATTATTTTGATTTCAGTCATTTTAATTTGTAAAATTTTTGATTCAGTTGATTTTCATTGTTTTACTTTAGTTCAATTAAATAGTGGGGCCAATAATAGAAGTGTCCAGAAAACCAAGTTAGGAGAGATTTTGAAGATACCATCCCTTGCAGCGTTTGTTGTTTTATTAAATAGTATTTGTCAATATTTGTTTTGTTTTATGTGTAATTTTGTGTTTTTTTTTAATATTTTTTATATTGACAGACGCAAACAAATTATTTTATATAGAACAATTATTATTATATAACCTAAGTAATCATGTAACCTACTCCATGCACGATGATAACAGATATGTAATTTTTATCAGTATAAAAACTTAATTAATTGCAATGTATTTCAAATATGATAGAACTATCAAATTGCGGTATCACGCTTACGGGGAATAATTTTTGGGTTGACAATAATAGATAGGTCAAAAAGGTCAGAAAAGAAATGATAAAACTACAAAACCCTGCAGTATAAAAGGACACAAGGACAATAATCTCGTCGCATTTAACCAGTGGTTTAAACCAATATTGGTGAGTTTGATATTATTTCTTTATGTCTGATATTGATATTGGTCGAGAGCGAGCATTTTTCGTTATAATAATAATAATTTTATTCATTCAAAAACATATATTTACATTAGTATTAGTTGCAGAATCTGCCTAACTAGGCCATAGCCCGTACCAAGGAAGACTCTATGTATGGCAAAGATTTATTAATTGTGCACATAGTGTTAAAACGAAACATACAAAATATGATAAAATATAAAATAGATAAGTGAATTCAAATTAAACTTATAATTATATTAAAAAATATTGGTATAGCATGGTCATGGAAATAAATATTAATATAAAATGTCGTAATATGAATTTTGTAGAACAAATAAATAAATATTGTCAAAATATAAAGTGTAGTGCAGTATATGACAATAAAAATAATGCAGACCTTTAATTTAAAATATGACTTATTGTCTTTTCTTACTTACTGCCTTTATTATTCTACTTATTGCCTTTATTATTGTTATAGGACGATGTCAGTTGTTTGTGTGATCATATTAAACTGCGTTTTAAGTTATTTTTGTTTCGGTATCATATCCGTTATTACAACATATAGAAATTTTGTTTATATTATTTTATGGGATTTGACGCATTTCTGAAGCCATTATCCTAAATATCGGTTGTTGGTGTGAAACAGAGCAATACGCTAGAGGGGAATGTGAAATGAGCGGTGGTCACTTTTTCACATTAAAACTACCCACCAAATCTAACACCGCACGAAATGTGTTCAAATTTATTCGGACGAGTATAGTATTCAGTATTCAGTATTCAATTTATTGATTCAGAATATACAATAAAAGCATGAATTATGAATTAAAGCTAATTATCTCATATTAGAATTCGTCAGGTGCTAGTAGTACCTAGATAAATATATGTAGATATAAAACTATTAAAGCATAACTATTATTTCGACAATAGCGTTGACTAAAGTCGGCTTTACAAGGCAGACAAATAAATTTAAAAAAAAATAGAGCTGAATCCATGTACATGAGTATACATATAAAATAGATAATTATTATAAGAATATTAATAGTCATCTTAGGCACTTTATACAAAAAATAATCACATAATAGGAAGTATAATTTCGACAGGTAGTTTTATCGACGATCGTTCGTTTCATATTCCAATCTAATGTATTGTTCTTTCTCGTTCGCTTGAACTAATTTCAATTTAGTTCACAAAGAAACGCAATCGGGCCCATTATATTATACATATATTGTCTCTGAAACATATTTGAAACATTGATTTATCCAACAAAAAAAAACGAATTCGACCCCAAAATTCCTATATTTCAATAAAACAAATATTTTTTCGCTATGTGTGAGAAAGGGTTTCGAAGTGGTTTCCCCTAAAATGCCAAATCAGTTGAACGGACCTCTGACATTCATCCCAAATTCCTTTTCAGGTTTTAATTAAATAAGTCACAATAGAAATTTATAATATCGAAACTAAAATTTATTTATTTCTTTATTTGTTATTTTTAAGTATTCATAATAGTATCCTTTATTTTCATGTTATTTTAGTATAATTTATACCTGTTAATCTAGAGTACAAAATACATAGCCTAGCGCGTACCGCAAAATAGCGCGATAGTAACAAGCCCTGGGAAACATTATGATTACTATCTTATAAAATCTGATTATTTTTATTTTCGTTATTAGATATTCTTAAATGATTAAATTTGATGTGATAGCAGATAGCTTCTTTGTTTGACTTATTTAAGTTGGAAACCCTTCTAGAGCTGTCAAACATCAGTTTTATGCGAAACGTTATTTTAGAAATTTACTAATATTAGAATTTCGCATCTATCAAATGACGTGAAGATCAGCAATTATCAGACAAAATTAACAACTGGTTATACTCCGTTTATCATATCCAACTGCAATAGTCTAGCCTATATTTATTGACGTAGATCTAAAAGATAGTAAGATCAGGTGATATAAACTGGTTTCCTTCTTGCATGGCTTTCCTCGTGTTCCTTATTGCGTATTTTGTATGGCGGTGTTCTCTTGGATATAGCCATTGTATACGCTTAGCCCACAAGTTGCAGGACAGTACTCTTTGTCTTATCTTCGAACTGTTTGGATTGCTTAACCTTATTTTATGTAGTTTATTATTTTATTCAAAATCAAATATAGCAATATTTGTCCTTGTTTATTAGCAATATTCTTCTTCTTCTCCGTCGTTCCCTCATTACTGAGGATCGTGGCCACTAGACAGCAGTTTGCCTACGAGGCTTCTCCACTTCGACCTGTCTTCTGCATGGCGGGTCGCAGATTGTATTCACCCCTTTGTAACTTCTTTGACGAGGTCGTTCCATCTGGTCGGTGATCTGCCTCTGCTTCTTCTTCCCTCCATTTGACCCCGGAAAGCATTTTCTCCAGATTCTCTGGTTTTCTCCTGGCAATATATCTCCTCCTCATTCGATCCGTTACCCTTTCATCTTAGTTACTAGCGCATTCCTCCTACTTCAACTTTAATTGCTACCTTTATGGCCAACTATTTTACTACCTATTAACTTAACTACCTTTTAGGAGAACTATACTGTTATTTTTCGAAAGCTGCTGTTCTTAAGTCCCTTGCTGAAGAGTGCCTACGCCTGTTGGTGCTTTTTTGAGTGCAGCCACTTGATATGCTTTCTCTTTAATTCTGCAGACTTAGACACCTGATCCGCAAGTTACAGAAGAGTTATTTATAACTTAAGCTACTTTAGTTTGCTTATGATTAGTTTATATAATCACGATGAAATTTTTTCAGGTCAAAATGGCGTTTAAATCTATCCTCGCGCTGTGCTTTACTTTCGCGGCTTTAAGCGGATTCTACGCCAAAGAATGTGACCCCACTTTAAGATTTCAAGGAAAACAGTTCAAAGAAGTCATCCTTGGTGCTCATTCGGATATGACCACAGACATAGCCGCTAGTACAGTCAGCGGTGTCATAATTTACAATGAAGTGGTGCCAAGTAAAGAGGATACGTTTAAAATGAAAGTACTGAAATCGGGAGAGACCGTTGCGAAATCCATCAACTTCAATGGAGCTTACCCTCAGGGTGTGACTCTCGATAAGGAGAACGACGAATTCTATTTCGCAACCACCTCAGGTATCTACAAGCTCGACAAAGCAACCAAATCGCCAAAGTTGTGGAAAGAAGATGGAAAAGATATTATCACTATCACTTATGCAAACAACGCATTATACTACTCTGAGTTCCCCGGTTTCGTCCCTTACAAGTATGTCATGGAAGGTGGAGAATACAAGAAACACCGAGTTGAGGGCGTCGACTACGCCGATGGTTTAACCCTCGATCGTCAAGGAAATCTCTACTTCGTCGATGAAGATTCTCAACTTAAGAAACTGCCCCGCGGATCTACAAAAGCTGTGGTCATTCCCGGTATTCCAGCAGGAGAAAAAATCACTGCTGTCGCCATCGCTGCCAGTCAAAATATCCTAATTGCAACTGGAAAGAAACTGTACGTCGTTAAGAAGGGCGAAACAGTGGCCGAATATCACAACGACTATGTCCGCTCCGTCACAGCTTTATTCGCTGATAAAAATGGAATTCTGTACGCAGCCGACGAACATAGCATTCTGAAATACGTCGAAGACACACAATGCAAATTATAAACCGTTATCATAAAATAAATATATGATGTATTTTAATAATCAATTTTTATATTTATTTTGGAATAACCTATAGTATTTCAAGGGTGTGTTTTAAAACACAATATAGTTAAACCAAAAATACGGGTCAATTGTCGATATTATTTCTTAATAAAACTTAATTTTTCTTTAAAGACATTTGTCTAAAATATTAGGAAATAATATAAATTAACTTTTTCAATACAGTTTTTTTTTCAATACTCTTTTTCCTAATTGCGCTGAAATTTTAATTAATGAAAATATTTTACTTTATCTTATTTATCTTTATCTATTTTACTGACTTATTGAGTGACTTACTTTAGAGCACATTTCATACCACTGGGATTAGGAACTTAAAATATTGCATAAGACTCCCTTTTATAATGTATACGGGCACTAAAAATGTGTTTTTGAAAATTCTACCCCTAAGGGGGTGAAAACAGGGATTTACTGCCGTATGGAAAATTGAAACCGCTGAAGCTACAAATATAAATGTTTATATTTCAGCAACTCTTTACAAACAAAAATTATGACATTAATATTATATCGAAAATTCACAATTACCTGAGCATTCATATTATAGTCAGTCGGTCGATCGCTCGGTAAGTCAGGTAGTTAGTCCCAGAGTGTTAAAGAACCCGTTCTAAAATTCCACACAAAAGCTAGGTTATAACTTTGCATCAACTGTTTCGTCGATCTAAGAGAAAAACGTTTGAAACGAAAATACATTATTTAAATGATTGAACTATCTAGCTATAGGTAGTGTCTGAAAAGGCAAATAAACATTAATCTTATTAAACTAACAACTTGATTCGAAACTTCACGCCAAGCGAAGCCGCGGGCGACAGCTAGTATAATATAAACAGACATATTTGGCAAAATTAAATGTCTCATTCTTCTGCCAACTTTTTATTTTCTCTAAATTATGATCTAAATTTAACTTTTCAGAAAAAGTAATTGTGAGTGATAGATGGATGTTGAGGATTATAATGATACGACGTCGTTGTTTTTTGGAAAATGAATTAACCTAATACCGTGGTTTTTAACAAGCTTTTATTAGGTCGACCTGTATGTAACTATGTAATGGAATCTAAGGTAACTAATTTAACCATCTTCCAAGGATCGTAGCGTCATGAAAATTTGCAGCTTTTATAAATTAACTTTTTCAATACAGTTTTTTTTCAATACTATTTTTCCTAATTGCGCTCAAATTTTAATTAATGAAAATATTTTACTTTATCTTATTTATCTTTATCTATTTTACTGACTTATTGAGTGACTTACTTTAGAGCACATTTCATACCACTGGGATTAGGAACTTAAAATATTGCATAAGACTCCCTTTTATAATGTATACGGGCACTAAAAATGTGTTTTTGAAAATTCTACCCCTAAGGGGGTGAAAACATGGATTTACTGCCGTATGGAAAATTGAAACCGCTGAAGCTACAAATATAAATAGCAACTCTTTACAAACGAAAAATAATGACATTAATATTATATCGAAAATTCACAATTAACTGAGCATTCATATTATAGTCAGTCGGTCGATCGCTCGGTAAGTCAGGTAGTTAGTCCCAGAGTGTTAAAGAACCCGTTCTAAAATTCCACACAAAAGCTAGGTTATAATTTTGCATCAACTGTTTCGTCGATCTAAGAGAAAAACGTTTGAAACGAAAATACATTATTTAAATGATTGAACTATCTAGCTATAGGTAGTGTCTGGAAAGGCAAATAAACATTAATCTTCTTAAACTAACAACTTGATTCGAAACTTCACGCCAAGCGAAGCCGCGGGCGACAGCTAGTATAATATAAACAGACATATTTGGCAAAATTAAATGTCTCATTCTTCCGCCAACTTTTTATTTTCTTTAAATTATGATCTAAATTATGATCTAAATTTAACTTTTCAGAAAAAGTAATTGTGAGTGATAGATGGATGTTGAGGATTATAATGATACGACGTCGTTGTTTTTTTGGAAAATGAATTAACCTAATACCGTGGTTTTTAACAAGCTTCTATTAGGTCGACCTGTATGTAACTATGTAATGGAATCTAAGGTAACTAATTTAACCATCTTCCAAGGATCGTAGCGTCATGAAAATTGGCAGCTGTATGTAGTTCTGATGACAATACAATAATATGGTACTGTCGAACTGATCTGATGATGGAGTCGGAAGATATGAACTGGAACTTCATGATGGAACATCGTATCATAGCTGTATTTGGACTTGTTAGAAAAGTCTCAGAATGAACTTTGACCACGATTAGGTTTCAAGGTCTGATGATGAAGCCGGAAGATAGGTACTGGCATTCCATGATGGAATATCGTATCATAGCCGTGTTTGAACTTGTGCATTTTACGTGCAGTTTACGTGCATTTATAAAAGCGTGCTTTTAGTGTTTTTTTTTAAAACTATTAATTTATTAAAAATAGATGGCGTGATCGGAAAGCAATACATTTTTTTAAATCGATGTATATATTTATTAAAGATGTCGTTACATACGTTTGAATTTGTACAATGATACCTACTCCTTACAAAATAATTATAAATATTTTTTTTAATCATAGAAAAACTTATTTACTTGCAATGTATTTAAAAGCATAATGTACCAAATTGCGTTATCACACACAAATAACATAATTTTTGGGTTGGCAATAATCTGCGGGTCGAAAAGGTCAGAAAGGACCCGATAAAACTACACAACCCGGTAGTATAAAAGAACACAACGACAATAATCTCTTCGCATTTCACCGGTAGTTTATACCAAGATAGGTGAGTTACATAATATTTATTATTATCTATGAAATACTCACGGGTCGACACCCATCCGCTAGCCTCCACGCAGAATTACGAGTCCGGGTAGGACTCCGACCTGCGGGCCAGTTTCCCCTAGGTATCAACCTTCAGGCGCTCCTGGACGGTTTGCGCACCGTGCGGAGTCAGCCAATCAATTGTGCATTCCTACTGATATCCATAAGAGTCTGGAAACAGTATTGTTTCTATACTCTCTTAACTGCTCTCGAAACGAACTTTAGGCTACCCGATACCGGGCGAAGAGCCGGGCAAAGAATGCAGTGTTCCGTGATAAATACGGTAGATACCGTAACACCGCTACGCAAGGGAGAGGACCGCGCAAACGACCTCAAACCTGAATCAGTAGGGAGGCCGAAGAAATCTGGTCATAACTGGCAGCGAGGGCGCTTGGTCTACCCTCTGGATTTTCATTTTTATTACGTTTTTTTTTTGTTTTTAGACTTGTTTTTAATTATTTTCGACTATATTTTTTTTTAACGATCATTTGGTTTTTTATTGATATTTTGTTTGTTTCGCTTCGTATAGCAATTTCTCAACCACCAAAATATTAAAAAAAACATATTTTCATAAAATTAACCATACAAAAATAAGTGCTGCCTAGTTAGTAGTGTCGCAGAACGTTTTATATAACTCTTATATACTTTCTTAACTGAATAAATTAAAAAAAATATAGAATAATTTTCTCGAAAATTTAAATTTCTTCGACATATCTATCACATAATATTTAGCATAATCAATTTAATTCAAACACGAAGTTTTTTATTCCACATACAAAATTGTATGTGGTCCCTTCATGCTTTTTCGATACGAATTAAATTTATTTATTTATTTATTTATTTATTTAAGAATTAATTACTATAAAATATTGATTAGCTTACAAAAATAACAGGAACCGAATGGCAAAACCTTAACCTTTTGCTTATTTGTTTCTGTCACCCAACTGGGACTAGCCCGTTCTAGGGTGGACAGGACTCCAATATTACAATCAAGTTTGCTTGATTGCTTGGTTGCCTACAAATGTACAAGTTTTAGTAAAAAGCTAATGACACTAAATTGCCCTAAAATGTGGTCTTCAGAATAAAATAAAAAATAATAATAATAAAAAAATATTAAAAATATATAATAAATAAAATGCAATTCCATTATTAAATCGGCAATAAATATAATATAAAATTCGATTAAATAATATAAATAAAGTTATATGTGAGAAAAGAAAGAAACAGTCATTATTATTTAATATTATGTTTTAAGTAATATAAGATTTAATATAAAAATACCTAGTCCAAAAGTATAATTCATTGTCAAAGTCAAATATTTTTTGGTAGTTAGTTCAATGTTAAAAAATACTTAACATATAAGTTTAAAAATATGTTAATAATTTGTGCACCTAAGTTTTATTATACTATTATTTCTAACATTTGATGTATGGTTAGTCTGTCATGATTCGATAACCATTTCTTTAATTTATTTTTGAATTCCCTAAATGTCAAATTCATTTTTATTTCCATATTGATCAGATTGTAAAATCTCGGCGCAATGATAGAGTAATGTCTTTGACCAAATGATGTTTTCCTTCTGGGTATTATTAAGCTATTTTCTACAACTTGTCTCGTTGGTCGCCGGTTCTGAATTATTCCTAAATTTGAGTTATTGTCCAAAAATAGCCTTAAGAGGGAAGTTTTTAGAAAAAGTTGCCTACAATCAAGAACATTAGCTTCCTTATACAGTTCATTAGTGGGATGGCGATATGGTCTATGTAGAATAATTTTTAATATAAATTTCTGCGCAACTTGCAATGGCTCTAGCAGGGTTTTAGCAGGGTTTTACCTTTATATGAAATGTTTTAATCCCTTTTACCTTTATATGAAATGTTTTTGCTTTCGTTTTTGTAAATGTTCAGTTTTAAATTTTATTCGTCATATATTATAATGAACATATGAATGACAAGAATGACAAGAATGTGAAAATTTGATTTTTAGGTTATTATTATAATATCTGTTCAAATTTGGATATATTTCTTTTCTACTTTTTTTCATTTTTCGTTGTACCTAATCATCGTTTCCAAATTTCGCTACACATTTTCCAAAGTCAGGCTTTTTTGGGTTAATTTTAATCTTCTTGCTCTTGAGCTTAAATATTACAGCCGAAGTGAATACCAAAAATATTTAAGAAGATCGACGTCAGAATAAATAGCAATATTGATAGGTACAAATTTAAAATAAACAGATAGCTAAGACATATTGGATATATGCGTATGGAAAATTAACTCCAACGGTAGCAGTTATTTCTATCCTAACTGATCTTACTATAGGTTAGGTGTTAGGCCTACCATCTGTTCTCCTTGTTATATGGGTTTCCTCAAGTTCCTTTTTAAGAATTTGGTCTGATAGTGCTCTCTTGGGTGTAGCCACTGTAGACTATTACCTGCTCTTTATCTCTGCAACTATAGAGGCCTAGCCCATAAGTTGCAGAACAGTTCTTTCTACCGTACCGCTAACCACTTTGGGGTGTTTAACTATACTTTAGTCTACTATTTTAATCAAAATCAAAAATATCTTTTTCAGGTCAAAATGGCGTTTAAAGCTATCCTCGCACTGTGCTTCGCTTTCGCTGCATTAAGCGGATTCCATGCCAAGGAATGTGACCCCACTTTAAGAGTTAACGGAAAGCAGTACAAAGAAGAGGTCATTGGTATTCATTCAGATATGACCACAGACTTAGCCGCTAGTTCAGTCAGCGGTGACGTCATTTACAATGAAGTGGTGCCAAGGCAAGAGGATAAATTTAAAATGAAATTACTTAAATCAGGACATACCTCTGCGGAATCCATCAAATTCGACAGCGTTCACCCTCAGGGGGTGACTCTCGATAAGGAAAACGATGATTTCTATTTCGCAACCACTTCAGGTATCTACAAGCTCGACAAAGCAACGAACACACCAACATTGTGGAAAGAAGATGGAAAAGATATTATCACAATCAATTTTGCAAACAACGTATTATACTACTCTGAATTCCCTGGTTTCGTCCCTTACAAATATGTCATGGAAGGTGGAGAACACCAGAAACACCGAATTGAGGGCGTCGACTACGCCGATGGTCTAGCCGTCGATCGTCAAGGAAATCTTTACTTCGTCGATGAAGATTCTCAACTCATGAAACTGCCCCACGGATCTACAAAAGCTGTGGCCATTCCCGGTATACCAGCAGGAGAAAAAGTGACCGCTCTCGTCATCGCCGCGAGTGAAAATATCTTAATTGCAACTGGAAAGAAACTGTTCGTCGTCAAGAAGGGTGAGACAGTGGCCCATTATCGCAACGACTATGTTAGCCCCGTCACCGCTTTATTCGTGGATAAGAATGGAATTTTGTACGGAGCCGACGAACATAGAATTGTGAAATACGTCGAAGATACACACTGCAAAGTGTAAACCGCTATCATGAAATAAATCATTCATGTATTTTAATAATAAATGTTTTTTTTATTATGGAATAAACTATGATCCATCAAGTATGTGTATATAAAACAGCACAATAAAGGGAAACTGAAACCAACACAGAAACATAAAAATCCTGAAAACAGTTTTTGGAGTTATATAAACGATCATCTACCTTTTTTTTTTAACCTATAGATTTTTGAGAAACTGCCGTTTTTTAAATTAAAAAAAATATTTAATTCGCAACCACTTCAGGTATCTACAAGCTCGACAAAGCAACGAACACACCAACATTGTGGAAAGAAGATGGAAAAGATATTATCACAATCAATTTTGCAAACAACGTATTATACTACTCTGAATTCCCTGGTTTCGTCCCTTACAAATATGTCATGGAAGGTGGAGAACACCAGAAACACCGAATTGAGGGCGTCGACTACGCCGATGGTCTAGCCGTCGATCGTCAAGGAAATCTTTACTTCGTCGATGAAGATTCTCAACTCATGAAACTGCCCCACGGATCTACAAAAGCTGTGGCCATTCCCGGTATACCAGCAGGAGAAAAAGTGACCGCTCTCGTCATCGCCGCGAGTGAAAATATCTTAATTGCAACTGGAAAGAAACTGTTCGTCGTCAAGAAGGGTGAGACAGTGGCCCATTATCGCAACGACTATGTTAGCCCCGTCACCGCTTTATTCGTGGATAAGAATGGAATTTTGTACGGAGCCGACGAACATAGAATTGTGAAATACGTCGAAGATACACACTGCAAAGTGTAAACCGCTATCATGAAATAAATCATTCATGTATTTTAATAATAAATGTTTTTTTTATTATGGAATAAACTATGATCCATCAAGTATGTGTATATAAAACAGCACAATAGAGGGAAACTGAAACCAACACAGAAACATAAAAATCCTGAAAACAGTTTTTGGAGTTATATAAACGATCATCTACCTTTTTTTTTAACCTATAGATTTTTGAGAAACTGCCGTTTTTTAAATTAAAAAAAATATTTAAATCGTCGATATATTTTTTTATTAAAACAATTTTTTTCTTTGGAGACATATTTGTCTAACAATTAATTACCTTCCGACTACGCCCCGACGCAAAGCGCTAGAACCATTTTTTTTAATAAATTACCTAATTTAACTTCTGAATGGTCGCCATACTTGTAACAAATATGTAACTTGAAATTTTTTGTCACTATCTCCTGGCCGCGACTATCTCACTATACAAGCGACGCGAAAAAAAATCTACCGTATTTAAAAAAAATATCATATTGGAAAATGGACATTTTATTTACACGGAACAACTACAAAAATACTACATTTGATATCATAAACACTTAACAAAATTACTATCGGGTGGATGGGGGGAGTTAACCGAATGGTTTCGGGAGGGGAGTTGGTTGCGGGTAGGGGAGTTAGCGGCGGGTAGGGGAAAGTTAGCGGTGGGTAGGAGGAGGGAAGAGAGGGGGGGGGTTGGTGAGGGGTAGTTGAGGGATTGGGGTGTCAAGGGGTTTGGCTCACGGGAGGGGGGGGGGGATAGGCCTTGTCTGTTTGCCGGGGAAGTCTTGGGGTGACACAACCATTGTTTTTCTCAATCGTGCCCATTGAATTATCAATATTGGCGACTTTGATGCTGACCTCGTCGGCTCCCCGCACCTGTGCAGTGATTTATAACAATTTCAAAATATTATTTTAGCAAGGGTTTTTGAGTGAGAGGTTTAGAATATTAACCCAGTTTCAGACGGGAAAACAAGTAAGACAACGATAAATCATTTATATATTGAAGTGAAAACGACCAAATATAATATGCTAATTTTGGACGCAGAAAAATAGTATTAAAATAAAATTGTCAATGAAGATATACTTTGGGTTAAAGTACTTATAAGGTTAGCGTTAGGTTATAGAGAAAATATGTATTTGGAGAAGTAGTATGATTTGCAGTGATTTGATAGCTAAGTAATCATCTGTTACATGAAAAAATGTTCTTTTATTTAGCATGTTTTTAGTTAATTAATTAATACATTTTTATTTTAGCAGTCCTCAGCGCATAGGTAGACAACATACGTACTATACAGAGAAAGAGGTAAGAGAAAAACATGAGGTCGATATCTGTTTCCTGCAAAATAACAATTTAAAGGAATATTAGCTTAATTAAAAATTCCAAGCTCAAATTAAATATAAAGTTAAAATAAAAGCCGCTGGGAATGTGATTAGGAAGAACGGTTTGGACGATGTTATATAGATATAAATACAAAATACAGATACGTAGTATAGTGAATATAAATTTATATATTTTTTAATAGGTACTGTTGTGTTGCATAATAAGTATATGTAAATGAGATTAGGTAGTAGCAAGATCATTAGATCCAATTCATTAAATTAAGTTCTTGACGAGCGTCGGTTGGGCCATGTTTAGAATATCTATGGTGTAGAAACAAAAGTTGTGTCTGCAGATCAGCCTGTAAGTGATACATTTTTTCCGTAGTTCGTATTGGTGTGAGAGACCTCAAACGTGCGTGATGCAAACCACTCGCGGAGGAACAAAAATGCGCAAGGTTTCGACAAGGTATGGATCATATCAATGGCTTGATCACCCTTTTTCAAAATGAGCAAAGTTTTGTGTGATAGAGATCTAAGCCGTATAACCCGCTGCTACATTTTCTCTGTTTTACTATATGACGTAGAAGCATGGACTCTCACTCAAAACACGACAAAAGGTTAAAGGCTTTTGAAATCAGGATATACCGCTGTATCTTAAAAATATAATGGCGTGACCGAGTTACTAATACTGAAGTACTGAGCCGACTTTACAGAAGATGGAACTTTTGAACACCATAAATCACAGGAAGATGGCGTACTTCGGTCACGTCATGACGAATGATAAATACATATTGCTTCACCTCATAATCCATGTTTTCACCTATACTGCTGCTATTCCCCCCTGACAGAAATCATGCGGAAAATGTTAATTCCTTTTTGTTAAAATTAAGTGACATACGAAGTAATTATCCTGACGATAATTTTGTAATTGTTGGAGATTGGAATTTCCCCAAGATCAAATGGATTAACTCGTCAGAAAGTGGTGCAATCCCAGTTCAATATACTGACAGTCTCAGTTGCCATTTTATCGATACCTTGTCATTTCTGCTCTTTAATCAATATAACACTCAGTATAACAAGTTGGACAGAATATTAGACCTCATACTTAGTAATTTAGAGTGTACAGTTGAGACTTGCTCAAATCCTTTTGTTCCTATAGATGAATACCACCCAGCTCTTCTGATCTCGATTCCAATCTCCTTAAAATCAACTGTAATGCTCGAATCATAAAATTGTTCGGGCAAGCAGATTGCTCACTTATTAATGAAGCACTATCAAAGGTTGACTGGGACTCAAAAATTAACAATTGCGAAATGGAATTAGCCACCATACGTTTCTATAAAGTCCTTAATGGTATCATCAGCGAGCATGTACCGTCGAAAACTATTTCGCATCGTCAATTTCCTCCTTGGTATGATGCATAATTGATTAAAATAATCAAAGAAAAGCACAAATTCCACCATAAATGGAAGGTAATCTCGTCCACTCTGAGGCATTTTCAATACTTATAAGACGCCATAAAGAATTAAACAGTCTTCTTTACGAAGCCTATATAGATACTATAGAGAAGTCTGAAGAAAAGACAACTCAAAATTCTTCTGGAAATATGTAAAATCTAAACGATCCACCCCCGGTATTCCGTGCGAAATGAATTTTAATTCTGATGTAGCCACGAGTGGTCCGTATATATGCAAGTTATTTTCTCAGTATTTTCAATCAGTTTATGAAAACCACGATCCTCATATTGACTTCCGCGTACCTACCTAGTTACCCCAACCAACAATCAGTCGACATATACGACGTACGATTTGACGAGGAAACAACCTATAATTATTTGCGCAAAATAGATATAAACAAAACCGCTGGCTCTGATGAAATACATCCTATATTCGTCCTTAACTGTGCATCAAATTTGGCTTATCCACTAGCGACATTGTTCCGTAAATAATTAATAGAAGGCGTTTTTCCCAAAATATGGAAACAAGCATATATATATCCAATATTTAAACAAGGTTCGCGAAATAATGTTCAAAATTATCGTCCCATATCAAAACTCCCAATATTTAGTAAGTTAATGAAAAAACTCGTATTCGAAAAATTATTCGCAGCTGTTCGTTCAGTCATAGTCCCAGAACAACACGGATTTTTCAAATCAAGGTCTGTAGAAACCAACCTTATTACCTTCACTGATCCTGTCCTTAAGTCTATAGATAAACGTATACAAGTTGATGCTCTATACACAGATTTTTCTAAGGCATTTGATAAAATAAATCATAACTTACTTTCAAAAAAGTTATGGGCTTTCGGGATTAGGGGTGACTTGTATCGCTGGATTTCCTCGTATATCGCATATCGGACTCAAGCGGTAGTTGCTCAGGGTTATCAATCCAAGTTTTCTGAAATTCCTTCAGGGGTACCGCAAGGCTCCCATTTAGGACCACTTCTTTTCCTTCTATACCTTAACGATATCACCAATTGCATGCTACATTCCAATATAGTCATATATGCGGATGACACGAAGATTTTTAGTGAGATCCGATCAATTAATGACTGCCTTTATTTGCAGGCGGATATAAACCGCCTTATGAAATATTGTTCAGATAACTGTCTCTTCGTTAACGTAAGCAAATGTCACATAATCACATACTCCAGAAAAAACTAATATAATGTTTGACTACAACTTGAATGGCGCTATAGTTGGAAGAGAATCAGCGGTGCGAGATCTCGGGATTACACTTGACACGAAAATGCTATTCGCTGAACACATCGATAATGTTATTAGAAAAGCATATAAATTACTAGGTTTTATTCTAAGGGTATCATCGGTATTCAAATCCACTGACACGCTTAAAACCCTCTATAATTCCTATGTAAGAAGTCAGTTGGAATTTGCATCAGTGGTCTGGAATCCCCAATATTTGACTTACATATCGCGGATCGAATCGATACAAAAAAGATTTGTGAAGCGATTAAATTTCACTTCTTTCACTAAGCCCAGCTCCTATGAGGAATCCTTAAAAGCCCACAATTTAATGTCATTGGAGAGCCGTAGAGTCTTGATCGATGACATATGGGTTGGTAAATAATTCCGTCGATGCGAACGCGATTTTGGAGCGCATTGAATTTTATGTTCCTCCCCGCCCTGTTCGATCGAATCGACTATTTTATCTCCCTGTGGTGAAAACCAACGCATCTCAAAATGCATTTCTATACAGAGCGTTTCATAGAAATAATACAGACTTTTTAAGTGTGGACATATTACACTCATCAAAAACCTGTTATAAGAACTCAATAAAAAAAAAACTAGAGTCTATCTAGATGATCACAAAATATTTATACATATTATATTTCATTTAATTTAGTTCAAGGACATAATTTTATCTCAAGTATATTCATTAGAATAACTATATATCATACCTAAAATTAAATATAAAAATATTTATATACATACATAATATATTTTTATCTATTTTGTCTCTCCCGTTCACCTCACTTCCCATCCTGATTCCCCCCATTCTCAAGCGGAAACAATATAAAATTATATTGCGTTCATTTTGTATACTTTATATTCGGAATCACATGGATTTTTGTCACTTTTAAATAGGTTTTTATTGCATTGTATGTAGTTCTGTTTGGTTCCAGAATAAAATAAAATAAAATAAAATGTGTCATTACCATATCAGCCACGGTACGTCTGTATTCTAAAGCATGAATACCGAAGTGTTCTTCCTAATTGGAACATATTATGCATTGGTGGAATCTCATTTGAGATATGGTATATTATTGTGGGGTAATTCTATAAATATAACGGATATTTTCATACTGCAAAAAAGGGCGGTAAGACAAATCAGAGGTATAGGACAAAGAGAATCATGCAAACCTCTTTTTAAAACACTGCGTATTCTCACCGTTTTTGGTATATGTGTTCATGAGTGTTTGTGCGAGTTTTACAAACACAAAAACAGTTATGTAACGCACGCTGACATGCATTACCATGATACAAGGAATAAATCCCTATACGTCCAGGCATTGCACCCATCAACTACTGAATTGCAGCGTACTTCTCATTACATAAGCCCATTACATGTTATTATATATATAATAATTTTTTGTAATGTAATTTCTATACCCAGATCGGGTTTATGAAAATAAATTTTCCTTATTTCTTATTTCTTATTTCCAGTCTGCATTCGTACGTAGGAGGACCCTAGCGTCCACGAAAATTAGTGTGCCTTAAAAACATCTTTGGATACCGTCTATCCTGCTTCTGTAAACCAAACATTGCGGATTCTAAACTGAGGATACAACATTTAGGATAACGCGAACATAAATAAAACTTAACTTCTTCGGGACATTCATATTAAAAAATAGTCTTGAGATACGGGCTACAAATTCTAAAGTTCTCAAAGCTCGGCTATCCATACTTTTTTTATTCTGATCATACAGAAACTAATGATCAATTTGTACTCCGAGGTCGCGATTGCATTGTATATCACTTCACCTGTGATATACACGTCATCATGTGATAACTGAATTTCACCAAGTGTCTCTTTCGACTGAAGATTATACTGTTACATTTAGTATCATTTAGGGAACGTTTATAAAGTGCGCAGTAGTGTGACAGGCGCTCGATTTTCCGCTGTATCCAGAGGCAGTCTGCCACGCCAGTCACCTCAGCATAGACTTTCAGGTCATCCGCATATAAAATGTGGCGACCAGCTATAAAACAAAAGTAAATATCATTAAGATTGACGTTGAAAAGCAGCGAGCCCAGGTGTGAACGCTGCGGCACCCCATTGATATGATACTTATATTATGTCCCTTGCAAGTTTATAGTTTCTTCGGGAATTTCATTATTAGAATGAATACTCTGCCCCATAAAGGATAACCCTACTTTTTTAAATCAAAATTAGTGTAATGGTCAAAAACCATTACGGGTTTTACAAACAATACAATAACTAGTAATTACCAAAATTAGATAACAAACATAGCATAACAGTAGTATAGGTTACAAGCGAATTTTATCGCATAATATGCATCACTAGCGATTAGATTGAACACGGGAGTAGAGGATCGCTAGTGAGATTTTTTTTTTTTGGCCTGAAGAACTCGCTGGGAGAGGTCGTCGTTTTGGTGCGGCGACCGGTTTCGCCTCGCGGCGACGGGCCGGTCGCCGGACTCCATTTCAATCTTGAGCGGCCTACCTACCGTCATCTGCAATTAATTTATAAAGTCAAAGTCATCTCTTAAAATCTATAACTAGAATCAAGTGCGGCGCCGGCAAAGCATTCCAGCGTGATTTCCACATCCTATTTGGGCAAGTAGCTTATATATTCTCATTGTAGATTCCAAAGTAAACTCAATTTCTTTCATTTAATTTGAAATATCAAAGTCGTGCAATATTTTAGTCCTTTAGACGCGCCTTGCACGATATATACGTGCTAACACGTTTTTCTAAGTATATAAAACCGTAATTTTGAGAATAGGATCAACGATAGACACCGCCAGTAAATTCTAAAATTATACGGCGATCTCTAGTTAAAAATGGAAGCTGTAAAATAAATAAATATAATTAAAAACGCACGTTAGACAATCCTATGGATTAAAACGTGGCAGAGTCGAAGTGGCATTGAGTTCTTCCCGAGGCAATTAAAAATCAAATAAATTAATAGAATAACCTAAGATGTATAAAACCAAATTCTAGATAATTTTAGCTGCAAGTCATCGTCAGGGCGCAAGCCTGAATATGTAGTATTTATAATTTAAATAGCAGGGAAAAACTATAGAGCAAAAGACTACCGTCATTTATACCGTTAGAAAGTGTAGGTTACCCGACACCAAAATTGCCGAATCATTGTAGGGCAAAATAGGGAAAACCAAAATGAATAATGCTCATCGAAACACGGATAAAATGGAACAACTGTAACATACTCTCATAAAATCTCGAACGGCCTTTCGACGATCGACGAATTAAATTAAATATTCATAAATAATATAAATAGTCGAAATCATATATCTAGATTCGGGAAATGTATTCGCGACAAGGTTATTGAAAATAAACAACAAATATATGTCGGAAAAGTATCTTTTATTTTTTACTCATATACTGAGAAGCTATCACATTATCAGAACAATTTCATTTTTATATCATCATATAATTTCATTTCTACATAAATAAAAACGGGTTCAAAACCGTAAAAGGAAAGGATCGATTAAACTACATAGATTAAATATTAAAAGTCAATTTCAGTAATATCTTAAGAAAATTCATTATAAATTCATGAGTCTTTATCAAAGAAATAAAAATATATTTATTCATGTTACAAGATAAATTTTACGAACATTTCAGAAAGGCTTTATTTAAATTAACGACAAAATCTGCCGTCGCGTCCGCGCCACCTGGCGGCGAAACGCGAGCATTATTAGCACAGTGCAGGATTGAGCAAATGGTAGCAATCTTTGGTAACTAACTCGCCGCACCACCGCAAGAGGGCGTGCGAGCGAGAATAATGTATACGATTTAGTAGGAGAAGGGCTTAGATAATAGTAATTTAATATCCATAAAGGCCGTTCATCCCATAGGGGATGGTCAACTTGCCGTAGACTGGGTCAATAAGGGATTCTAATACCCCCGTGCCTGAGATGGACTGAGCTGACTGGCGCAAATCCCGACACAGCCTACATTCCCTTGCCCCAGAGGATTTCTAAACGGCGGAAATACTCTGGCACTTGTTCGTGGATCCGAATAAATCTTCGCTTCTTCCGGGCTGGCGCCTATTATAAAAATAAATCTTTTCATATCGTCCGGAAGTATATTGCTAAATAATAATTATGGTATTCTAGAAAACTAGCTAATATATTAAAATTATTCGGGTCTCATGACATTAGAGAAATGAAAACTCGTTTTCATTTAAATTTGTTCGTAATTCTTAATTAGAGCATGAAAAGTCTTGGCTAGAAATTCGAACGAAATTTAGTTTAGTATTATAACCTCATCCCAAACATTTCAGTTATCACTCGCAAAGCCCAGTAGGGTAACTTGTCGCATAATAAAATTGTTATTTGAAAAATTTATCCTCGAAAGAGCATGAAAAGGTTAAAAAAAATCTAATTACGCTATTGCGCACAGGGATGATATTATTTTCGATGGCTGGAAAAGGTCAAAATAAAATGATAAAAT
Organism: Micropterix aruncella; assembly: GCA_944548615.1. Taxonomy (NCBI): domain Eukaryota; kingdom Metazoa; phylum Arthropoda; class Insecta; order Lepidoptera; family Micropterigidae; genus Micropterix; species Micropterix aruncella. The sequence goes on along the minus strand of OX155971.1, from coordinate 5,311,764 downwards.
AATTATATAACTGGAAGTATAAAAGAACACATCGACAATAATCTTTTTTCATTTCACCAGAAGTTTAAGAGCCGTATTACAAAATAGCGTAGGTATTCTTTTAAAATGAGTTGAAAAAATGAACGCATTTTTTTTGGATGTAACTATAAAAGATAGGATAAATAAATAAATAAATAAATAAATAACTATTCAACCCTGGGAGAAAAACCGCGGCACTGAGCGCTCTTCTCTTGCGCAAGCAAATATATACACAATTTCTAATTGTTTTTTTGCAGTGTTTTCTCCTTTCTAATGACAATAATTTATATTATGTCGTATTGCTAAAAGAGTGAACTTTAATATAGTATAAGTATTATATAAGAATCTTATTTTATTTCTGAGAAAATGAGAATGATACAGGAAGATTTTTTTTTAATTTTGTGTAATTGTAAGTAATGTATACCTTGGATATGTGGTCAAAAAACGAAAAAATAAAGCCGTAGTGTACATAAAGAATACATGACGGACATAAAAAAAAATAGTATACGGTTTTCGTTGCAGTGATATTACTGTATTAAGGAGCTCAAAGTTTGCCTTCCGAGCGTTTTACGAATAACGACTTTCGGAAAATGGGCTGAATAAGTAAATAATATTCGTTACTTCTAAAATTAAAGGCCGCTATGGTCAACATCAAGAAATGGTCCAGGTAATTCAGTAATTAAAGTTTGTAGAAATCTCTTTATTTCTTGGAATTAGAACGCCAAAAATCCACTTTTCTTGCCTTTCTGGAAAAAATATGTGAACGGGCTCTTAAACCAAACATTGTAAATTTGATAATGTTTCTTCTTATCTTGATCTTCTCTCTATAAATGGTGTTTTGTACGCAGCCGACGAACACAGTATTTTGAAATACGTCGAAGACACACACTGCAAATTATAAACTGTTATCATGAAATAAAATTTTGATACATTTTAATAAGGAATGTTTTTGTAATTATTATGGTATAACCTATGGCATGTCAAGGATATTTTTAAAACAACACATTAGAGGGAAAGATAAGCCAATACAGAAAGATAAAAATGTTGAAGACGGATTTTGGAGTTATAAAAAAGATCATTTACCTTTTTTTTTAAAAAAATAGATTTTTAAAAACTACGATTTTTTAAACTAAAAATCTGTACCATTCCTCTAAAAACTAAACTAAGAATCTGTACCATTCCTCTAAAGACTAAACTAAGAATCTGTACCAAATCCCAGGACCAATTTCCCATGTACAGCCAGGACTCTTCCGCCTTACGAGAGTCAGGAATTTATTAAAATTATTACTCTATTGCACAATAAGGTGTAAATATATTATTAAATAAATGTAACATAGTTTACCACAATCATTTAGTAGTTAATGTGTTAATAAAAAAAGTTATGTACAAATTGTTGTTGAATCTGGAATCACATAACTCTAAAACCTTTGCGGATCGACATATGTATATTAACTGTATATTATATGTATTGTATTAAATACAAGTATTATTGCTTAATGTAGAGGGTTATTAAGGCTCCTAAAGTGCAAAAAAGATTCAGCAACACACAATAAATTGTTATTTTAAAAAGTATCCATAAAAAACATCGATATTTAATGTATTGTATATCGATGATGGGGGTAATGGGCCCTTGCTGAGTTGGCCACGAAGACCCATTCTGTTCAGGGTTGGTCACTCTCACGGGTCAACACCTATCCGACGGCCTCCACGCATGAAGTGCGAGCCTGGGTAGGACACTGGCCTTATGGTTAGTTTCCCCTGGTAATCAGCCTTCTGGCGCTCCTGGACGGCCTGCGCACCGTGTGGCATTGTCAATCGATTACGCACTCGAACAGTCGGGGGAGTCTGGAAGCAGTAATGTCTCCTGTAGGGCGGGGGTGGTTGCGGACCTTACGGCGACTGCTCTTGAAACGACCATCGGCTACCCGATCCTGGGTGAACAGCCGGGCAAAGGATGCCGTGGTCCGCGATAGATTCGGTATACACCGTTTCACCGCCATGTTAGGGAGAGGACCGCGCAAGCGACCTCGAACTCATAACCAATCGAGAGACTGGAGTAATCTGGTCGCAATTGGAAGTAAGCGCGTGAGTGTAAGCCCGCTGGGTAGCACTCCTGGCTATCTCGCGGTTAAGGCGTTGGCCTCTTACGGGCTTGTGGCGGAGCTTGATGGTGGACTGTTTTTGTCCATGTCTTCTGCGCTCACTTCAGGGAGACAGAACTACTAATCGTTAAAACTTCCTGAGGTGACGGGCTCGCCCGCTGTAGTTGGCAACTCTAGTTGTATATCAATGATATTGATATACAATATTGAGCATTGTAAAAAAACATAGAGCCATTGTATATCTGTAGGTGTGAAAGGCGGAGCTCTTAAAGTGGTTCCACTCTAATTGGGGTGTCAATATAATATTGAACAATACCAAATAATATTATTTTTTGGAAAACTATATATGTACCTGAAAATATAATACATAATACATACAAATAATGAAGACGAATTTAGAATTAGGAATGTATACATAAAGTTAAAGTTGTCCTAATTTATGAAAAGTTGAAGATAAAATAGTTAATAATCATATATTCTTTAAAAAATAACGATCTACAATTGTAGGACGAAAAACCAAAGAGTTAACTAGTCAAATAAAGCAAAAATCGTAAAATATTTTTTTTCAAAATTAGCAAATTTTGAGCGCGGACATCTCCGAAACTATACAAGGTAGCGACAATATGAACAAAATCAATCTTGTGTCAAATTTTATCAGCTTTAATTTTGTTTAGAGAAAACTTATCGCTTAGGTGTATAGTTTCCGCGTTAAAATGAAAAATCAAAAAAAGTTACCTTCAACGTGCCCCCCCCCCCCTTAATACCTAGGGGTAGGGACTTCTAGTGTTTACCTCATAACGAGTCTAACCAAACTACCCATTTACCTCTATAACCTCGTTGACTGGACTAAGGTAATGAAGTGCGGTATGCTTTTTTGACTTACGGATAATTACAGACAGCTGTTCGGTGAGAGAACTAGTCAAGGACACATTATAATTATTTTAATTTTTAATTCACAATATTTTGCAGTAAAATGTAGGTACATGTACAATTGAGATGTCATGGACCAAGAAAACTTTTAACATATTATAATATACCAACAACTGTTGCCATTGCTACTAATACTAGGCTTAAATAGCCTGTTCTAAGGCGAACATTTAAATCGCCATAAAAATATATTTAAACATATTTAAACAATAAGGAGAGTAAAGAAATTCAATAAATTTGAAAAAAAACATTAGTACAATAATGATTTTTAAAAAAAAATGTCATTTAAAGGAGTACATATGTAAGGAAGTATTATTATAATCATAAAAAATCGCTTGGGTCACCCGAAGACGTAAAGAAGTTTAATAAATTTGAAAAAATAACATTAGTACAATAATGATTTTTAAAAAAAAAGTGGTTTAAAGGAGTGCATATTAAAGGAAGTATTATTATAATCATAAAAAATCGCTTGGGACACCCCAAGACATTTCCGGCAAATAAAAAAGGCCATCCCCATCGCCCCTCCCAACCTCCCCCCCCCCCCCCCCCCGCGCGCCAAACCCCTACACAGTGAATGTGTACGTATTTTTACGATTTTTGTAGCCTTTAAGTAGTGTTTTTGTAGTATTTTAGTAGTATTTTCGTACTACATTTATAGTAATTTCCGTGGTATTAAAATTGTATACTTCCAATATGATGTAGTATTTTATTAAATATGGCGGAGTTTAAAAAATATTTGTGTAGATATGATATAGATGTATGTGAGATATCTCAACCAATATTTCACAATATGGTTTTGGCCGAAGAAGCATCTGTGTACCGAATTTCAAGTCTAAGTCTTATAATATATCAAGATTGAAGTATGACTGATGGACCGATTTCAATTACAATCTTTTCAACTCTTGCCATGACCAAATGATGTCTGCATGCTAAATTTCAGCTCCATCGGATGAAGCTATTGGGCGCTATGGTTGAGGAATACACAGTCACAGAGATAAGAGAAAGAGTCGCATTCCAAAAAAACTATAAAAAAGTCAGTTGTGTAACCCCAAGACTTTCCCGGCAAGTAGCCATGGACTGAATTATTACACCCCCCCCCCTTCCTGATAGCGAATGTGGTTTCATCCACAACTTTTTATCTCCATAGTATTAAGTAACTATTCGAGCACTCCACGGAAGAAGAAGATAGAGAAGTAGGGATATTAACCCACGGAAGAAGTAGAATATCGGAAAAAGAAGAATATCCTCGTCCGAAACTTTATACATTCTGAGTACTTAGGTAGGTATCTATTAAGGCAAGAGGAAGAAAAAGAGGAAGAGAACGATACCTCTTCTTCCTCTTCTTCGTCGTCTTCTTGTTCTTCTTCTTCCTTTTCTTCTTATATTTCTTCTTCTTTTTCTTTTACTTCTTCTTCTTTTATTTTTTTTTCTTCTTCTTCTTTATCTTCTACTTTTTGTTCTTGGTTTTCTTCTTTTTCTTCTTTTTCATAAATTTCTTCTCCTCTCACTCCACTTTACATCTCCCCTTCAACCCCCTTCTCCCTCCTCCACTTTATCCCCCTCTTAACCCCCCAACCCCCCCTCTTTCTAGCTCCTTTCCTCTTAACCCCCTTCCCAACCCCTCCCTAAATCCCCCACCCATCGCTACCCCCCAAACGCTACCTCCTCCAACACCACCCCCCAAAACCCCCTATTAAAGCACTCTAGATAAGGCGAAATCGAAACCCACGGAAGAAGTACTTCTAGGTCTATAATCTTCAAAGTTAAAGCATTCTAGAAAAGACTGAAAAGGTACCTACGAAAGAAGAAGAATATCGAAGGGAGAAGAAAATTTTCGCCATACCCCCTCCCCGCCCCCTGTAGCCTTCTTGCAGGATAACTGCAAGGGTTACGATTAAAAAAAAAAAACAATGTAAATTTAGGATTGGGCGCCGGAAAGAAAACTAGCAAAAAGAGAAACAAATACACGGGTCTTGGAAAAGGTAAATTAAAATCAATCAGTGTTTCCATCTGGTTTTTATTAAAAAAAACTTATTTTTTATGTGAGGCCTCGTACCCATACTAAAAGACCTAAGTTTACTTAACAAAAAAACGTTTCAACACAATTACAGAATAAAAATTACAAACTATACATTACAGAAACGGCAACTTCCGGAAAGGTTGGCAGCAATACGTAAAAAAATAACAATTACGGGTTCTACTTCCGACGGCGAAATACCGGACTTCGTCCCGGAAATTCAGTTCCCTCGGGCCAAAACCTACTGCGAAAAAACCGGGGCTGGGAAAGACAAATGGCTGGTCTCAGGAAGAGCTCAATGGTCATACTGCGGTTCTCCAGCCCAAGATAAATACCCTGCGAAATCACCCAAAATTACATGAGTGACCGCACGAAATTTCGCACTACTCAAAAATATGGAAAAAACGAATAAACAACTCACAGTATTCCTGGACTTTTTGATGAAGAACTGGCACTAATTCCACAGACTAATTTTAAAAAGGTTTCAAACACCGAGTTTATGCGAAAACTGATTTTTCCTAATTAAAATGCCGCAATCAGTACATACTGGCGCGTCGCCGGAGTCTTTTCTTCTGGTGCGCGGATCGGCTCTCGGGTTGGGGAGCGGCTTTTTACAATCAGATGAAGCGCTCTCTCTCTCTCTGTCGAAAGAACCCCTCAGCTGTCAGTCAACAATTAAATCGAATATTTCTCCCACTATGGAGCTCTAGCGGAATCAATAGGAATTTGTTTCAGCCAAGAAACAAATCTGGATTAACATTTTATAAAACAAAAAAAGGCGCCATAGAAAGGAAATTTAAACAAAAAGATATAAAATTAACGAAATTCGTTATACCCCCCACAATCGACAGCAAATCTAGCATTTTTGAAGTATTTCTGTGGTATTAAAATAGATATTTTCCAATATGGTTCGTTTCTCGGCTAGCCTCGGTCGGCTCGACGTTATTATTTGATTAAAATATATGCCGGTTTTTTGTTTTTTTTTTATTCGCTTGTATTAGAGATATTGAAACCAAAATTTAGCAATGTAGTTTTGACCCTACGACGCATCTGTCTACCGAATTTCAAGTCTCTTAGTCCAATATTTCGAGATTGCAGTATGACTATCTCGCCCCCTCCCCCCCTCTGGTGGATCGATTTAAACAACACTTTTCAACTCATGCCATGACCAAACGATGCCTGCATGCTAAATTTCAGCTCAATCGGAAGCGTTTGGGCGCTGTCTTGAACGAATACATACACAATACACAAAAAGACAAACAGACTTACAGACAGACATACAGACACACAGACACACAAAAGTTCGTCCACAACACTTTCCTTGCAAGGAGAGTAAAAGGAATAATTTCATTAAAATATATATATATATATATATATATATATATATATATATATATATATATATATATATATATATATATATATATATATATATATATATATATATATATATATATATATATATATATATATATATATATATATATATATATATATATATATATATATATATATATATATATATATATATATATATATATATATATATATATATATATATATATATATATATATAACTAGACATATTCTCAATGAGCAAAAACGAGTTTATCAGAGCGGTAATAGACCAGACCTTAAAAGCTTGAACAGATACATACCTGTGCAGAATCACACACTCTCATATATACACAACTATGACACATACACGTAGATGTACTTACACACACCCATTAAACACACATCACAATCACACACATAAACACACTCATCCTACTATATCATACACACTCACAAATCGAGAGAACATGATAATATAACATAATATATAAATATTATTACACAACATCACGCACATTAACTGTATTTTACCAGGAGACTATTTTGGCCGTAATATTGTTATTATTATTTATTAACTTAAGACCCGAGCGCTGTTTTTTTTTTTGTTGGAATAAAAATAAAAATAAAATAAAATACAAATAATATAAAATCGATGTTTATACAATCACTTCCTATTTTCACCAAAGATAATGGTGATATAACAACAAAATAGTGTTTTACTTTACCGGCCAACCAACCGACGAGGTGGTAAAGTATTGTAACGCGCAAAATCTCTCGCGCAAAAAGTCTCTCTGTGTGTCTGTCTGTCTGTTTGTCTGTGTATATGTGTATTCCTTCCCGATAGCGCCCAAATGCTTTATCTGATTGAGCTGAAATTTGGTGTGCCGGCATCATTTCGTCATGGCAAGAGTTGAAAAGATTGTGGTTAAAATCTGTCCTCACTCTAGAGGGCTCGCTGGTCATATTTCAATCTCGAAGTATTGGAATTAGGGAAAATTGAATACACAGGTGCATTGTTGGGACAATATCACGTTGTGAAATTTTGGTTGGAATATCTCATACACAAGCGACCCAAATAATATTTAAAATCCGCCTTACATTGATTAAACAGTAAGACCCTTAAAAGCGGCGACGCTTGCAATGCGTGGATCGTTCGAAATTCGAATCCGAAAGCTCACGGAGACCCGCGTTTGCAATTTGATTTTTTAATTCGAAATTCAAATTTTGATTTTTTAGTTCGAAATTCAAATTTTCACTGCATTGCGTCGCATATTAACAAGGATTTACACCAACTGCTAATCGATAGTGTTGGAAGAGTGCCTGGTCGCTCTTTATGATGGTGTGCGGAAACCAGGCTTCCTATTTTACGTCGATTTTTCCTCAGCGGACAAGAGAGTAGAGAAACAAAAAAATTAATATTTAACAATTTATTATTTAATTAATTATGCAGAGATGCTTACCGATGAGTGACGTGGTGTGATCGAGAGTGATTTTATATATGAAAAATTGCGGTTTATAATGCCAACATTTTGACGTTGGAAAGTTCAGAATGACGTCAGGCTGTACATTCGTATATTGAAAGAAACGTTATTGAAAAAATGCTGAGCGCGAAAGACACGTTTATAAATTGTGATTAATTATTTATAAATTAGGTCAGACAGAATTCTTGCGAAAAATGTAACCGAGTGAATTATTTGGAAGTCGCAAAGTTATATATGTTGCTAACCGTTACAACTGTATCCCTTCCTAACCGTTACAACTGTAACCCTTCGAGTAGCGGCATAATTTCATGGCATACCGCGGCAATTTATTGGAGTTTCTTGCAATATCGCCGCGCTCGACAAAAAGTACTATAACTATGGAACTACAACAGCAATAATAAAAAGAATAACTGTGCAATGCTAGCATTGAAATTTCCTATATAGAATATTGAAATATCATTTTGTAAAACAATTAGATAATTATGAATAAATATGAGAAAGTTGAAAAAGTGAAAAAAACGGCATTTCTAACTTGTACTTGTCTTACGCAAAAATACGGAACCCTATTTAGAAATTGTAATATTTTGTTTCCTTATTTACCTACAAAAATATTTAGATATTCGCTCATAGAAACCAATAAATTTGTTGATGATTTCTCGAAAAAAAAAAATGGTGATGTTTGACAATGAAATTTTACCAGAAATATCCGCGAAATGACGGGTCAAATTATTCTAGCGGCCGTCTATGTATCTATGGTAATAATGAGATATTTGGCATGGATTTGAGGATGCGTTCGAATTAGAAAATAATATTACTCTGCGCTCCGGGAGCAAGCCGCCAATATTGGTCGTTACGCAATCAACGGTGTTCTGATGTGCAACCAAATTTGGTCGTTACGTAGCCGAAGGGTAAAATTAATATTCAGATGAAATAAGTCCCTGGCTTGTTGCTGGAAAGGCCCTTGGGTGACACAAACGTCATTTTTTGTATTGATTGTTGCAAATAAAGAATTTATAATTATTATGTAACCTATGTAAACATGTACAAAGATACCTACATAATGATAATATATATCTTATTTAATGAGAGAAAAAACTTATTTAATTGCAATGTATTTAAAATATGACAGACGTGTCCAATTGCATTATCACACACACAGCGCATAATTTTTGGCTTGACAATAATCCGCGGATCGTAAAGGTCAGAAAAGAACCGATAAAACTATACAACCCAATAGTATAAAAGAGCACAACGACAGCAATATCTTCGCATTTCACTGGTGGTGTATACCAATATTGGTGAGTTACATAATATTTATTCTTATCTATGAGAATGGGGGCGATCAAGAGAGGCTAGTTATCGGTATTGGATCAGGTCGATTGTTTTTGTTGCTGTCTCCATATTAAACTGCGTTTTACCTTTTCATGTTTTGGTATCATGTCAGCTATTAGTGAATATAGGAAAATAGCTAATATTGTTTTCTGATATACGGTGGATTTCTGAAACCATTATCCTAAATAACAAGTGTTGTTGTAAAAAAACAGAGTTTGAAAATTTCCTAGTGTCGCTGCAAAGAATAGAGTTACTGATTGACGATACGATTTTAATCATATTTCATTCAGCATTCAGCATTCGCATCATACAAATACATATTGGGAAAAACAACATAGCCGATGTCAGTTCTCACAAATTTCTTGGTTTAGTTTTAGATAATCACTTGATATGGAATGCACACGGAGAACAATTAAGAGACTGTTGGAGCCCTAATGCTCCACATACCCACAACAAAAAAGTAATTTCACAGAATAGAAAACCGCAGACTCGCTCAAACTTACACGAGCCAGCTGCAGTTAATTTCCAACTAAATTTGGCAAATATTGCCCAGGCAAGCGATGACTCATGTCATTTCTTCTAAACGATACACATGTACATCCCACTCTTAGCTATTCACGTCACCGCTAAACGGTATAAAACGTAGTACATTTCAATCGATCGCCATCATTCCCTTGGCGGACACGTACACCTCTACATTCAGTCCCTTGGTGGACAAGTACACGGCTACAGATATCGCGACTACACTTCGTTATCAAGCAATACCTACATTATCCGCGACACCGATCGTCAAGCCTCGCTCCTCGACTATACACTTCAGACACACTGCCACGGCTTCACCTCGCGCCCACACTACTACACAAGGCGAATTGTCACTCAAGGCGTTAAGAACTGGCGACTTCAACTCAACTCTCTTCAACCTTCTGATTAAACACTTCTACTTCGACAGTCACGACTTTCATTCACGGAGAAATCTTCATGATGAGAACCACCCTTCGCTCACAATCAATTGGAGTCTAGTGAAGGGTGGCCACTCTCACACTGGTGACCTCCGAAGTTGAAAAGGACACGCGCCCACTCACACTGGTGACCTCCGACGTTGAAAAGGACACGCGCCGCCAGCCCCCGACGTTCGGCCAGGACACGCGTCACCATCTCACAGTGGTGACCCCTACGCTCGATACGAACACGCCTACGCCTCCACGCCGACACCTTCACGTCGGGAATCCTTCAAGCTCATACTGCTGCCCCGACGCTGAAAAGGACACGCCTTCATCTCACATTCACGCATCCTACGCAGAACACTTCAAAAACCTTCGCATCACATTTTCAATACCGACGCAGAAAACGCCTCTACTTCAAGTCACATCAACATCACGCGCATCAAAAAATCAAACAGCTGCTTGCCGACATACACTGAAACACAATCGAATTTCGCCGACGCTTCAAAAATTCAACTACACGCGCCAACAATCGCCGCATCGCCAAAAACTCGACCGTCGCATAAAATAATTTCGCACAGCAGCAAATTACGCACGACGTCGACTCATCGCTTCCACGTCTCAAATATCAAATCAGTACAAAATGGAAGCAAATAAACTCCGTCAAGCAACGAGCCAATTTTCACAAAAACGGACGGAGGACTTCAATAAATCATTAAGGCGGCGTTTCAACAAAAACAACCAACAAAATTATCACACAACAAAGGGAATGATCCTTGCTACGCATGACTTTCAACAACAATATGCACACAACATCGCTCATGCCTAGCAAGTAAAACCAAAACAAAATGCATAAACGAATCAACGGCTCACGAAAAAAACAACTACGCTTCTCAACGCACTCAAACGACAACATATGGCAGCTCGACAAACAAACAATACAACGCAAACGAACTTCATAGCAACGACGATTTGAGACCCTGGGAACTTGTACAGACGAAAACCGTTATTGATACACTCCCAGGTAAATCCTAACAAAGGAAGTCAACACAATCGCATCGAACTCTTCACCGGGCGGAGCTAACGACGTCATTGCAGAGTGGTGACCTGCATGGCGCAACGCTTCGAGACAACATGCAGCTTGGCGAACCTGCAAATCCTCCTATCCCCTTCCTAGGCGACTGTATATTTTTACGATTTTTATGTGGAAACTTTTAACTGGCATTGTAGTCTGTAAATAAAATTCAGATATTTCTACTGTAATAGCTGTAAGTTTCCTTAATAATAATAAAATAAAATAAAAAATAAAAAAATAATATCTATGTAGCATTTTCGCTTTGGAAAACCAAACACTGGAAAAATGTATTTTATTTTTATTACGTTTTTTTTTGTATTACGATTTATTTTATAATTAATTTCGATTACTTTTATTTTTTGATGATTGCTTTGGTTTTGTATAGATTTTCTATACTTTTTTTTTCCTTAGCAAAATGAAAAAAAAAGTTTATTTTTTTTCCTATAACAAAATTTGTAACCATTTTGATCCAAGGCCATATGATCCAAATATCTTCTGATCACCAATATATTAAAATGCATTTATCATAAAATTAAGTAATCAAGAACTGGCGCGGCCTAGTTATGAGTGTCGCAAAATGTTTTAGATACTTCTAGGTAATATATATTTATGAATAAATAAAAAAAAAAACTATAAACTTCTCTCGAATGGATAAACTTTTTTGACATATATTGAGTAAATTTTAGGCTAATTTTATTGAGAATACGTAGTATTTTATTGCACATACACATATGGCTCGCTCAATTTTTTTAAAAATGAGCAAAGTTTTGTGTCATAGAGATCTAAGTCTCGACCTAAGGCTACGTATAATCCGCTGCTACATTTTCTATGTCCTAATATATGGCATAGAAGCATGGACTCTCACTCAAAACACGACGAAAAGGTTGGAGGCTTTATAAATATGTATATACCGCCGTATCTTGAAAATCTCATAGCGTGACAGAGTCACTAATATTGAAGTACTGAGCCGACTTAAGAAGAAGATAAAACTTCTGAACACTATCAAACACAGGAAGATGACGTACTTCGGTCACGTCATGAGGAATGACAAATACAAATTACTCCACCTAATTATCCAAGTCAAGATTGCTGGGAAGAGAAGCGCCGGCAGAAGGCGGCATTCGTGACTAAGGAATAATCGGGACTGGTTTGACTGCAGTACCACCTCGCTGTTCAGAGCAGCAGTCTCCAAAGTGAAGATAGCTATGATGTTTTCCAACCTCCGATAGGAGTGGAACTCAAAGAAGAAGAAGAAGACACGTACATAATTATATTTCTTACACTCATGCTTTATCTATACGAATTTTTACGCCTTTACCGAAAAAAGTAATATTATTGTTTTCGTTTTTGCAAATGTTCAGTTTAAACTTGTATTCGTCATATATTCCAATTGAGTATGTACTTCCAGTGTAAATAGAATCATCTTAGAAAATTACTTTTTCAGGTTAGTATTATAATATCTGTTCGTATTTCGTTTTTAAGCTATTGCATAGCTTTTATCGCGGGCCTAGGCCAGCGCGGCGACCGAATGAAGAAATTTCTTAACGAAAATTAATTATTTTAAACTGATAATTACGTCTAAACGAGTACTGCTTACGATTCGAAAAAAATATATGTTAAACAAGAACATTTTCCTAATATTCTTAGCTTTGAATATTTTAGATTTTGTTTATATTACATAGTGTAATTAATTTGGGAAATTAGGTCTAACCGAACACAAAAACGACTACTACGCAAATACTATCTGGCGTATTATTATGAAACCTGCACCATTCTAAAGATAATTTAATTATCTATCTTTTTATCTACGATTTTTTTCGAATAATCCATTTTTTTGCTTTATCGAATAAAAAAATCATGCGCGGCGATCTATCGGAAGACGTTTAAATTATTCCGAATCATTTGCTTCCGCAGCCGCAAATGATTCGGAATAATTTCAACGTTTTCCGATAGAGCGCAGTTATCTGATATCAGAAAAAATAAAATAAATAAATAATTATAATTGCATAAGTTGTTGAAAATGCTATGCAATAGCTTTACCGCGGCAGTCCCCGAGTGCTACACGTATTTTTCATTATACATAATCATAGTTTCCAAATTTTGCTACATATTTTTCAATTGGTTGTCTTTTTTGAGTTGATTTAATCTTCTTGCTTAGTTATACGCGATGAAATACAGCCAAAGTGATTAACATGGCGGTACAAATATTTAAGTGCATCGCCGACAATTTGAAAAAAATTGCGATATCGATAGGTTTTACATTTGGATAAATTCAAATTGGATACATGCGTATTGTAAATAAACTGCAACAGTAAGAATGTGTTCTAAATTAACTCATATTACTGTATTTTACGCCTAATAACTGGTCTCCTTCTTACATGGGTATCCTCAAGTTCCTTTTTGAGAATTTGTCTGGTGGGGCTCTCTTTAGTGTAGCCCCTCTAGGCGCTGACCTACTCTTCATATCTGCAACTATAGAGGGCTAGCCCATATGTTGCAGAATAGTACTCTCTACATTGTCTTAAACCACTTTCGTTTAGTTTATTATTTTAATCAAAATCCAATATATCTTTTTTCAGGTCAAAATGGCGTTTAAAGCTATCTTCGTACTATGCTTCGCTTTCGCAGCTTTAAGCGGATTCCACGCCAAAGAATGTGACCCTATGTTTAGATTTCACGGAAAGCAGTACAAAGAAATCGTCATTGGTCACCATTCGGATATGACCACAGACTTAGCCGTTAGTACAGTCAGCGGTGACGTCATTTACAATGAAGTGGTGCCAAGTCACGAGGATAAATTTAAAATGAAATTACTGAAATCAGGACAGACCGTTGCAGAATCCATCGAATTCGACAGCGTTCACCCTCAGGGAGTGACTCTTGATAAGGAAAACGATGAATTCTATTTTGCAACCACTTCAGGTATCTACAAGCTCGACAAAGCAACTAACACGCCTAAGTTATGGAAAGAAGATGGAAAAGATATTATTACTATCAATTTTGCAAACAACGCATTATATTACTCTGAATTCCCTGGTTTCGTCCCTTACAAATATGTCATGGAAGGCGGAGAATACAAGAAACACCGAATTGAGGGCGTCGACTTCGCCGATGGTTTAGCCGTCGATCGCCAAGGAAATCTCTACTTCGTCGATGAAGATTCCCAACTCATGAAACTGCCCCGCGGATCAACTAAAGCTGTTGTCATCCCCGGTATACCAACAGGAGAAAAAGTCACCTCTCTCGTCATTGCCGCCAGTGAAAATATCTTAATTACAACTGGAAAGAAACTGTTCGTCGTTCCGAAAGGCGAAATAGTGGCCCATTACCACAACGACTATATCCGCCCCGTCACCGCTATGTTCGTGGATAAAAATGGAATTTTGTACGGAGCCGACGAACACAACATTGTGAAATACGTCGAAGACACACACTGCAAATTATAAACTGTTATCATGAAATAAATCATTGATATATTTTAATATTAAATATTTTTCTTGCTTATGGAAGAATCTATGGTCCGTCAAAGGTGTGTGTGTAAAACAGCACAATAGAGGGAAACTGAAACCAAAACAGAAATATAAAACTGCTTATATTAGATTTTGGAGTTATATAAAAGAGCATTAACCTTTAAAAATGTAGACTTCGAAAAACTGCATTGTATTTCAATAGTCGAAATAATTTCTTAATGAAACCAAACCTTTCTTTGGAGGCAAGTAGGTACTAAAAAAGAAAAAAATCACTCTTTAATAGCAATGTTCTAAAAAGTAAAAGAAAGCTTTGAAATATAAAGATATTGATCAACGGCGATAAAAAGCACCTTAACTCAATAAACTTTAATTATTTTGAAGAAGTTTAAAATGAGAATAAAGTGATATGTGTAAAATATACATATTTTCAGTTTTTAAAAAGCTTGAAGTGCTTTCTATATTATTTTTTACAATAACTCTATATTTACAAATAGCTACAAATGAAAAACTTTTATCATGCACCCCACCATTTTTTAAATTGAAAATATATATATATATTTTTAATCTATTTATTCATATTTTAAACTTGTTCAAAATCATTTAATTCTTCAGCTACTTAAAAACCAAATTTGGATGCACATCAGAACACCGTTGACTGCGTAACGACCAATATTGGCGGCTTGCTCCCGGAGCGCACAGTAATATTATTTTTTTGAATTCAAACGCATCCTAAAATCCATACCAAATATCTCATTATTACCATAGATACATAGACGGGCGCTATAATAATTTCGTGTATATCTAAATATTTTTGTATGTAAATAAGCAAGACGAAATATTACCTTTGGTAGAGAATCCAATTGTTTTACAAAATCAGATTTCAATATTCTATATATGAAATTTTAATGCGATCATTTCACAGTTATTATTTTTATGATCGCTAGATTCCATAGTTATAGTACTTTTTGTCGAGCGCGGCGATATTGCAAGAAATTCCATTAAATTGCCGCGGTCTGCCATGAAATTATGCCGCTACTCGAAGGGTTAAGCATATTGAAATGGGATACTTTCGATCGCTGTTGAGCAATATTTCAGAAATATTTTTTACATTTTCGTTCACATTGCTTATTACAGCCTATTTTTTTAAAACTATATTTCACTGTTTTTTTTATTTAGTCTTATTTTAGTATTTTTATTTATAAAGAAGGGCAATAATTTTACTGTAATTATTATATTTACCTATAAAATCAGTATTTTTTTTATTTTTTTTATCCTGATCCACCTGGTCAGGCCATTAGGTCAAATTATGGAGTTATTGCATTGTCATCGCTCCTTAATGCATGTGAAAATTTTCACAGTATTCAGATATTAGGAAGTAAGTGAAAATTAACTTGAAATATTCCTTTACATTGATAGATAGATATACATACATACACGACGTTGGAAATGAATGCAGTTATATGGAATCCTCATCAGGATCATTATATCACTATGTTGGTAAAAAAACAAAAATATTTCGTACGCTTTATATATTTTAAGCAATACGGATATTATCCGCACCTATGCCCTACTTGTTTCTTACTAGGCATTATGGGCTAAAACTCTCTTAAGTTGCATAGAGAAATGCTCGATATGGCATACGTTTTCAAGCTGATCCGGGGAAGAGTTGATAATCCTAGCATGCTCGTGAAGGTTTGTCTCTTTGTTCCGGACAATTATAATCGTGCTCGCACTCATAATCTATTTGCGGAGCCATCCTGGCGCACCAACCTACGTCGATGGAGTCTGCTTACCCGAGCTTTGCGGCACATAAATGCGCTATGTTCGAGAGTGTCAGAGCTTGATATTTTTACAGCGAGCCTGCATCTCTTCAAGGCGTGGGCATTGCGCTTTTTTTTTATGACAGAATAAGATAAATTGTTTTCACTCTTTATGTACTATAAATTTGTACGTTTTTCTATTCTTAACCCTAGACACCTAACCTTCGGACGTACCCCTTTAAACCTAACCATTCGTCGTTTCGACGAGCCTGTTTTGGGGTGTATAATATCATGCATAAATGTATATTTTCGTTACGTTTTATACATACATATGTTAAACATGTATTAATGTAGTAAATAAAACAATTTATTTATACTTTATTACAAATATATTTCTTAAAAATTACTTTTTTATAAAGGACTCCTTTTTTGAGAACAAAATGAGACCACCTGCTTAGAAAATTGAAATAAAAAAAAGTAACAAAAATAACCCTTTTCTCTGTGGAGCAACTTGATTATAACAGTTTTATCACTTAGGAAAAAATACGAAAACTAATTTTTGGAAGCGCATTGTACGCAGAAATCCACTTTGTGTTCACCACAAATCGCAGTGTTGCATTTTGAGCATGAGGCCTTTGTCATGCGCTTTTTTTTTGTAAGAGCAGATACCGCAAACTTTTCTTTTTCTTAGATTTGGTGCCTCAACTCGTTGAAAGTCATTGCTAGATTGACTTTGACCTTGTCCTTGACCTTCGTCGTTCTTTGCACCTAATATATTTTTTATTTTATCTTTCACTTGCGTCGGCATTGTACGAATTTCCAGTCGGCTCCTTAGCCAGGGCTCTACAAGTTGCGAATGCAGCTTCTTCATAAAATCGCGCCGAATCATTACTTTTTATCCAAGGACAGAAGCATTGTGGCAGTAAGTTATGTAGCTGTTGATACATTATATATTAATCATGCCGTAGAAAACACACATGGCCATCGATTTGTTTTTCTACTGCAAGACATCACTGAGCACATCTGGTCGAACATGTCGACACCACCTTTTGTGCTATTATAGAATTCGACCATGTGTGGCTTCTTTGTTTCAGAGTTAACTGAGCCCTCTTCATCACAAGAGGACAGTAGGTAAACCATTTTTGATGGTTTCGGTTTGTATGAAAGAAGCGTAAGGGGACCGTCGTAACAGAACATCGATGTATTGATGTTTCTGTATCGATTGTTCTTTACTTCTTCTGGGATTTCCCTTTTGTTTGCACGCAACGTCCCTACAATCGTCAATTTATACGGCTGCTGAAGTAACTGCTTCGCTAGAGGAACTGACGTGAACCAGTTGTCCATTGTGACCTTTCTGTTGGTGCCGTGTATACTGCGGGTAAGTTCCTTTACAAAGTATTCTCCCAAAGGTAAACCTCCTGTATTGGTGCCTTTTCCAAGATATGGAGTACAAACAATTATATATCGTGTGCCACTATCGCACATCATTTCCAACTTGATTCCATATTTTGCTGGTTTATTTGGAATATACATACGGAATTTACACCTCTCTCGGAACGCCAACAACTGCTCATCAATAGTCACATTTGTTCCAGGCACATAGTTTCGGCGGAACTGCGCTATAAGCATTTCCCATATGCCTCTTATGGGTGTAAAAGGATCGTCCCTTTGTCGTTGGAAGCGGAATGTTTTATCATCAAAACGCAGACATCGCAAAAGGAAGTCACACCTTTCTTTGCTCATACATGACACATATCTTATACCCGAATACTCTATGTTGAACAGTTCGTCCAGTGTCAGATGATTATCTTTCAGAGCTGCAGTTAACACCAGAACACCAATGAGAGCTCTGATCTCTTCTTTGCTTGTGTCATTCTGCGTAGAATTATTTTGCTCATAGTTTTGCCTTTTTATCGAAATTTCGAAGTTCGTCCACTTTAAAATTTCTTCAAATATCTGATCAGTCATGAACTGTTCGAATAATAATAATGGATCCACTATGTCCCTTACATCACGAGTAGGTCCTCTGGCAACACGTACGATATTTATTCCAGCTGTTCTATTTGAACTATGCCCTTTGCTGGTAGCCCAAACGTGACGGGAGCGACTCCGGATGTTGCTACGTGTGAACGTCAAAATAGATGGGTCAGTACCGGAGGTCTCTTGCGATGGAGCAGGAGGTGTTTGCGGCTCCAGCGCATTTTCCATCAGAGAAGGTGAAGGGCGGTCTTGAGTGTTAAAGGGGCTATCTTCATGATCGGAATGGTCATCTTGAGTGTCGCTTTGAACATCATCAACCTCCACATTTTCTTCAATTTCGCTATCAGATAACCCCTCCGAGGCACTAACATCCTCCTCATCCAATAATAAACGTGTAATATGTTCTTCAGATAGCAATCTTCTTGAAGATATAGCAAAAACTGCGAAAAAGAATAAACATTGATTACAAAAAATACATACATGAACCCTAACCATTCGTCGAAACGACGACTACTTTTGCTATATCTCAAAATAAAATGTACTTACCCGCCGGACCCGGTTGCCTCTCGAAAGAGCTCGGCGAAGACTGAGTTGACAAGCGAGATCACGGCGATTGGCGCACGCGCCACAAAAGAGATGGCGATATTTTTGTCCTATACTCGTCGTTTCGACGAAGGTTAGGTCTCTAGGGTTAATGCCTGTATTTGTATTTAGCTTATTTAAACATGCTCTATATGTACTTGTAACAATTCTATAATTTTTCATATTTATGTTTATTTTGCATATCAATGGATTGGTATAAACTGTTATATTGATTTGCTTATGAAATAAATAAATAAATAAAATAAGAAAATAAATAATTACAGGTCAAGCTAACAAAAGCAGTAAAAATATTTACGTTACAGATTTTTTGGTAAAGTCTATCCCACATTCAGCAGCCACTTTTAATAAATTCCGCCGAACTTCGGATTTTGCTTGTCAAATTGCTCATATTGGGGTAGAAAACAAATTTTTTTTTTCTATATTAATACAAAATTTACTAAATTTTCAGGAAAAATAATTGTGAGGGTGTGTTATTTGCACTATTATGGGCGTAAAGGAAATATCTTCTTCATCCATAAACACTCTCAACAATTAATGAAACTGCCGCGCGAGCCACTAAAGCTGTGGCCATCGCCGGTATACCAGTAGGAGATGAAGTCACCGCTCTCGTCGCCATCGCTAGCGAAAATGTCTTAATTGCAACGGGAAAGAATTTTTTCGTTGATATTAAGCTGTTGAATGATATTTCGTTGATATTTATTCGTTGATAATAAGCCTGGACGCAGAAGCCACGTCATAGTGGAACTTAGAACGGCCTATCATAATTGAATGTTATAAAGAAATTCGGGTTTGCGCTGTTGACCGTTGAGGATTCCCCTCGTTGGAAGCCAACCCTGGGTGCAGCATTTATATTGCGCTGACACTTAGAACGGGCTATCATAATTGAGTGCGTATACAAAATTTCGTTTCTGTGCTGTCGACCGTTGAAGAGTCCCCTCGTCGGGAGCCAACCCTGCGTGGAGCAGCCATGTCATTGTGAAATTTAGAACGGGCTATCATAATTGAATGCGTATACAAAATTGTGTCTGTGCTGTTGGCCGTGGAAGATTAGCCTCGTCGGGAGCCGATCCTGAGTGTAGAATCAGGTCATGCTCACCATAGGAGAAGAGAAAGTGGTTGTAATTCTGCTTGCAAGATTTGACCTAAACAAACATACTGACAAACATTGCACATAACTGACATACTGACATATATCGCTAAGGAGGAATTACTGATTTCTAACAGATTGAAAATAAGTGTACTTCTTTCCATGGATTGAAAAACTGTGCATGCAAGCATGCATTGTCAGGTCAAAAGGGCCAGAAAGAAACGGATTAAACTAATTACCAAAAGTTTAAAACCATACGACAACAGTAATTTACTGTCATTTCACCGCCAGTTCAAAACTAGTGTAGTAGTAGTAGATGGAGTGGGGGGCTTGTTTCCAGCCCTTGATGTCACCTAGATCTGTAAGGTCTTTTGTAACTACCCACTGTGTGGTTAGGTCAATTGTCAGCTAGTAGCCCGGTACTTCTTACCAGACTAAGTAGGTCACTGACCTTCAAGTTGGGCAGATCGCTGGGTTCGAGAAAGGCTCGTCCCAGTAAACTGTGTCTTTTGGCGGCGAGCCCTGGACAGCGGCCAACAATGTGTATGCTGTCTTCAGGTTCCTCGCCACATATTCGGCAATCCTTGCTCTCAGTCAAGCCAAGGTTGAATAGATGAGCTCTAAGGGTCGTGTGTCCGGTGAGGAGACCGATAGTGGTTCTAAGGTTCTTCTTGCTCATGTCAAGTAGGGCCTTGGTTTTCTTCTGTAGTGGTTGCTCCATCATGGCTTTTGCCTGGCGACATCCCTGACTCTGTTTCCAGGAAGCCCGATGTTCCTGCTCCAAGCAGTCCCTGATGATTTTCTTACCTGTGCCTTTGATTACATTTATTCCTAAAACTAGTGACTTTGATTACATTTATTCCTATCTCAGAGATTGCGGGTCAATGCATTTTTATAGTTAACATGACCTGATTCTACATTCAGTGGGCTCGAATGCGTTTCTTCGTGAACTAAAATCGTAAATTATTCCGTGTGAACGTGACAGAGCAATACGCTAGAGCGGAGTGTAAGATGACCGGTTGTCACTTTTTCGCATTAAAACTGCCCGCCAAGGTCAAATCTTACACCGCACGAAATATGCTCGAATTTATTCGGACGAGTATAAGTTCGGTAGTTAGTATTTATCGACGATCGTTCGTTTCATATCCCGCTCTAACATATTGCTCTGTCTCGTTCGCTTGGACTAATTTTAGTTTTAGTTCACGAAGAAACGCAATCGGGCCCAGTTATTATTATTATTTTATTATTATTATTATTAATAATAGGCTAGCAGCTTTAGCTGATGCGCCTATATCACAACACTTATTTTTTAGTAACAGTTTTTGTTATTGTTTTTGTTTTATGTTTTATATGATCGTCCAGTTTGTTCTTGAAAGCATTTACGGAGACAGCATTTACAACTTCACTGGGTAGATTGGTCCAAGATTCTACCACTCTATTGGTGAGAAAGTGCCGGCGAGGGTTCTGCTTGAACTTATTGTGGTACAGCTTTTTAGAGTGTCCTCTCAGGTTTGTAGTATTAGCAAGGGAGAACATATCTTGCAGCCTGGGAACGCTGTAGAAGGCGTTCAGAATCTTAAAAGTCTCAATGAGATCTCCCCGTTCCCTTCGCTCTTGTAGAGTGCTCAGGCCAAGCTCATCCAGCCGGGTTTCGTAGCTTTTATTTCTCAGCGCATTTGGCATTTTTGTAGCTCTACGTTGTACTCGTTCCAGCAGGTCAATATCCTTCTTGAAGTAGGGATTCCAGATCTGGTATGCATACTCCAGCATAGGTCGGACATATGTTTTATAAATCTTTAGGAAAAGCTCAGGGGTTATATGTGAGAAAGCTTTATTTATTGTATACAGCAATGAGTTCGCTCTCTTCACCATAGTTATGATGTGTGCCTCCCATTTTAAATCTTCTGCGATTATGACACCCAAATCTCTGTGTGTCTTCACACTGATTAAAGCATTTCCCTGAATAGTGTATGTTTTCCTTGGGTTTTCTTTTCCTATATGAAGGACGGTGCACTTATCCACGTTGAGTGACATTAACCAGTCTTGCGTCCATGCGGTAATGCGGTCAAGATCATCCTGTAGGTCAGGGTGCTGCGTGAGTGGGTTCCCAATAATTTTAGCGTCGTCGGCAAACAGGGAGTACATCATCTGTAGGATTGCTCGAAAGTCCGTTAGGTAGATACCGAAGACAATCGGGCCGATGACCGACCCTTGGGGGACTCCGCTGTGGACAGGTCTATTTTCGGAAAGGTCATCACCTACTCTCACTCTAAGTTTTCTATTGATAAGGAAGTCAGAGAGCCAGGTGTGGAGTTTTCCTCTTATTCCAAAATGTCCCAACTTCAGCAAGAGTCTTCTTATGGGCACCCGGTCGAAGGCTTTTTCGTAGTCTAGGTAGACAACATCGGTAGGCTGTCGTTGATCCCATTCTGTGGTCCAATGATTAACACAGGTGAGTAGATTAGTAACGACGGACCTCCCAGGCACAAAACCGTGTTGTTCATCCAAAATTATTTGCTCGTTTTTGAGGAAGTTCTTTAGAGAGTTAGCAATAATTTTCTCCATAGTCTTGCAAACAATGCTGGTTAGGCTTATCGGTCGGTAGTTAATAGCTGAGAACTTGCTGCCCTTTTTGTACACTGGTGTAACTATGGCTTGTTTCCAGTCGCTCGGCAGCTGTCCGTCTTCGAAAGATTTGTTCATTATTCGTGCTAAGAGACTGCTGATAGACGGGGAGCATTTCTTCAAAAGAACAGCTGGGATTTCATCAAACCCCATTGCAGTTTCATCTTTAAACGAATTTAAAGCTTCCGCTACAGATGCTGGCGTGAATACTATATCTGTCAGGGAGTTCTCAACTCTAGGTACACTTACAGTTGGGAGAGGTCCATCTGGTTCTCGGACATAGGTATTCTCAAATTGGTCGACAAAGACATCAGCCACAGCTTTGCTGCCTGTTACAAGATTGCCATTATGCTTTAGTGCTAGTGGGACTCCAACCTTTGTAGATATTTGTTTGCGTATGTAGCTGTAGAAAGATTTGGGCCCAGAGTCTATAATACCCGACTCGTAGTTACATCTTGCCTGTCTTGTCATATTTACAATTTTATTGTTAACATTTCTATATATTGCGTAGTTATTTTTATTTTTGTTTAATTGATAAATTTTCCACACTTTTTTCTTTTCATTAATTAAAGCCAGAATATCCTTGTTTATCCAGGGTTTATTTTTAAAGCCAGGTCTGTGTTGCTTGAAGGGTATGTGTAGTTTCACAGCATAGTCTATTCTATATTTAAAATCTTGCCACAAATCTTCAACATTATTATGTTGGTTTGCACTCACGTACTGGTTGAGTGCGTGTTCAACGGCGGTGTAGTCTGCTCTGAAGTAGTCTCGTTTGCTTGCCTGCGGCTTCCTCCCATGAGACTCTACGCTGAGCTGGGTTTTGGCCAACAACACAAAGTGGTCACTCTTACCGATATTGGGAAGTATCTCTACCTCTGTGACGAAGCACTCATCATTGCAGAGGACTAGATCAAGTAGTGATTCCTGATTGTTGCGTTTTCTAGTTATTCCAGTTACAAGTTGATTTAGGTTACTGTTCGAGTACATGTCGACGAATTTTTCGTGTAACATGTTGCACCCGCCCAATCGTTGTAATGGCCAAGTGATGCCGGGCAGGTTAAAGTCACCCATTATTAACGTAGTGTGCTTTTCCGAGGCCTGCTGTATTGTATCGAATAGTATCTCATCCGTCTCCTCAAAGGTATATGTGGTCGGGCGGTAAACGCAGGCAAGTAAGAATTTCAAATTGTATATTTGGATATCCAACCATAGAGCTTCAATATTATCAATAGTATAGGTGAAGTTTACTTGTGCTAGTAGTGGTGATCCTTTGTGGGAGTGTGCGACGTACACGGCTATACCTCCTCCGTTTCTGCCGGGTCGGTCTTTTCTGAACAACGAATAATGTGGGATGTTTATAATGCTATCAGCAATTCCAGGTTTTAAATGAGTTTCAGAAATTAATATACATAATGGTTTCAATTTATTAACCTCAATCATAAGCAAATCAAATTTAGCCGTTAAGGAAGCCAGGTTCGTGTACATAAAAGTTAGTTCCGTGATGGCGTCGGTCGCTAGTTTTTTTTCAGCTTTAACTATGCGGGGAACACTTTTTATATACTTTATAGTGAGGTCCTTTTCGCCGCTGTCTGTTCGTTCGGCGAGCTCTTCTCGCAGCTTCCTCAACTGGTCGCGCTGGTATGGGGTCTTGTCGGAGGAGGCTGAGATGTTCTGGGGCAAAACATTTTTATTCTTCAGAACATTTAACGCCTGGTGCTTATTTTGCAAGATAACCTTGACCGGGCGCGGTTTAGCACTGTTGTCAACTGGCTTCCCGAGGCGCACAACAATGGATCTCTCCATGTTGACATCTGGAATTTTCTCGAGCGCTTTTTGGACTTGCAATTTATCATGTTTCTTGCGATCCTCAGTGCTGTTCGATGCAGACTCATTAATCCCAAATATTATGACATTCTTACTGCGATGTTGCCTCTCATCCATTTCTTGCAGCACTGCATCCATATTTAGTCCCATGGTGCACTGTGTTTTGATGTTAGCCAGCTCATTTTCGAGTGCACTGATTCTGTTTCTGAGCACTGGCACTGATAGCAGACCCTCCTCACAATCGGCACAGTAGTACTTGATTTTGGACGATTGCAGGCCCAACACTCTCATTTCAGTGGCAGATAACTCACTGCACTTGACACAGATCTCTCGAGAACAGCTGTTGCACTTTATTTTAGAATTTTTTTCGTCTTTTTTTATTGCACTGGAGCATTTCATGCATTTTACTACATCAGACATTTTATCACTCGTTTTCGTTATATTTCACTTTATTTAGTTGTTAATTTGTATTTTAGCACTGGTTTACAGTATTTTTCAAGTTATTTACTGGTTAATTTTAATTAAAACAATAAAACAAGCGAGGAGCAAATGAATGTTGTTGTTTTTCATTTGAGGGTAGATCTGTCCTCATCTGTCCAGTATATTAGTTTATTTAGTTCAAATGTTGAAAGCTGAATTAGAACCAGTTCCTCTAATCTTAAGAAGTTGAAATTTTCATGTTGGTTCAGTTCCCTTGACAATGCATTTTTATGATTAACATGACCTGATTCTACATCCAGGATCGTCTTCCAACGAGGCTACCCTCTCAAGTTCAACAGCACAGAAACGAAATTTCGAATATGCATTCAATTATGATAGCCCGTTCTAAGTTTCTCGCGTTAGGGCTGCTGCACCCAGGATTGGCTTCCAATGAGGGGACTCCTCAACGGTCGACAGCACAGAAACGAAATTATGACAGCCTATTTTAAGTTTCACCGTGATAACCTGCACCCAGGGTTAGCTTTCAATTACGAAATATAAGATAGATAAGGAGATACACGAAATGATGTATGGCATTCAATTGTGATAGCCCGTTTTAGGTTCCACTATGATATGGCTGCTGCACTCAGTATTGGCCCGAGACAGAGCATTTTAATAAAAGCTTGTTTTCAAAAATGTATGTTTTCTATTAACTTTTTTTATACCTAGTGAGAGGTAGGCGTCGCTTTGTAAAAACAATGGCGGCTTTGAAAAACGAAAAAAAAATACTGAAATGATGCAAAAATCAAATGCGAAATGAATACTGAGATGAATACTGAAATGATGCGAAATGCAAAAATCAGCATGCCCTCTCACCCTTTTACAAAGTCCTGAATAGTCCCATAGCACCTCCGTACCTTTAATACTTCTTTCACTCGTTAGGAAGTCATGGTATTCCACACATATCAAGTCAGGACAATACCATAGCAATACCAATAGATCAGACCACTTTTTTTCCTACTTATTTACCATTCATTCTGCTTGACTTTGGAACCAGCCTCCGCGTGTTATCCGGTATGCAACTTAGTTACACTGCTTGAAAATACAATTTCTTTTAAAAAATGTTAGGTAGTCTTAAGTTTTTGATTGTACAGTCTTTATTGTGTAAAATTTACAATTTTTATAAGTAGGATTTATTACTTACATTTAATACCTGTATCTATTATTATAATATTTTATATTTTGTAATATAATATACCATATGTAATATAATTTTATTTGTGTATGCATAGTTATTTGTATATGTATATCTGTATATAGATATATCTGTACATAGATATTAAGTTTCTGGGATAAGCTGTTTAGTTTGTTATTTTTATTAAATAATACAACGGTTGGATGTAAGAAATCGTGGGACGATAATCCCGCCGTTTGTATATATTTTAAAAAAATATATATTCTTTATCATTGTAAGTGTTTAAGTACAATAACGCTATTTTAACCGACTTCAAACCGACTCGGTTGCATCTTTTTTTTTTTTATGTTTGTTACCTCAGAATTCCTATTTTATTCGAAAGGATATACTAACAGATTGGTCCCATTTTTATCAAAATCCTGTTCTGATGATGGGATTCATAAGGAATTGAGGGAACTCCTCAAATATTATCATTTGACATTGAAAATTTACATGTTGGTTCAATTCCGATGACAATTCATTTATTTTTATGGTAAGAATGACCTGATTCTACACCCTGGTTTGGTTATCGTCTTGAAAACTCCTCAACGGTCAACAGCACAGACCCCAAGGAATTATATAACGGAACAACGTATCTTAACCGTGTTTGGGCTTGTTGGAATCGGCTTGATATGGCCATGAATATTTTCCTGGGCGTCAAAATAAAGCCGCATGGTTGTCACTGGGACTATATCCCTCACTGGTTGTCTATGGAACTCTCTACTACAACGTTTTCCATTTAAATAAAAGACTAAGTAGTAAAAATTATAACAATAAATAAAAAAAACTTAAAAACACACTTTTATTAGTAGGGCATAGCGGGTCAGTTGAACCGGATTTTGTTAAAAACAGTTACCGCTTTACTTTATAAATACGATAGAAACGAATTTACCGCGTGAAATTTGTTTCACCCGACGTTTCGGTGACGTTGCAGCCGCCGTTGTCTAGGGTAGATTGAAAAAGCTGTCAATCCGATGTTCTGCGGGTAGGCCGCATACCGCTGCCGCCACTGCGTAGGTTATGGCTCGGAGCGCGGGAATTTCGAAAATCCGTCTTGCATAACACTCACTGTATCCTGTCTTACGTCCTTGCGTTCGGCGTTCGGCTTCCACGTAGAAGAGAGTTTGTAACCCGCGTCGTCTCTATTGAAGTTCGGGGTTCTTATTATTTAAATGGCTTCCCAGATCATGCAAGGAAAGTAGAATTGTTCCTTGGATAGCACAATGGGATTTTGAAACTGCATCCAGTGGTTACTTCCGCTATCCAATATAATATGTTCGGAGACCGCCGATTTTTCTCGCTGAACGTTTTTAAGGCGACGTACTACATAAAAAATAAACCGTATCTGAGTTTTTAGGCCCCGCCTACT
Organism: Micropterix aruncella; assembly: GCA_944548615.1. NCBI lineage: Eukaryota > Metazoa > Arthropoda > Insecta > Lepidoptera > Micropterigidae > Micropterix > Micropterix aruncella. Next base: position 5,284,161 of record OX155971.1, on the reverse strand, counting down.
TACCCCTTCCCTACTTACCCATTCCCGTAATAATTATTATGACTCTGCGCAGTGATATTCACCCGTGTCGATGTCTGGAACATTTCACACTAGGTATACACTATTGCAATTGGATTTATATTTTGGGATTATACAAGTGTCATATACCTACGCTGGTGTAGAAGGTTACGCTTTATCATAATCTAAACTTGAACATTACATTACTATTTCGGTTACCACTGGTAGGGAAAGTATTGCGATAGAGCGGAACAAATGTTTAGAGAACGACGGATATATCCATGCAATCTCTCACGATAACTGCCGAGCCATTGAACCGATTGACTTGAAATTTGGTGTATAGGGAAAGTCTCACCCTGAAATGCGCCCATTAGATTTTGGCCGTCAACTGTTAAACCAAACTCTCACTGTCAAAAATTGTCAGAAGCCATATCTTACAGAATTTCACTTGCGATATGTCATTTGCAAGCCCCTGGAAAACTATTGAGAACCTGTCACTAATTAAAAGATGTCAAAATCTCAATTTTTTACATTTTTATTAGCGACAAATAGAGTTGTCAACTACAACGGGCGAACCTGTCACCTCAGGAAGTTTTCACGATTAGTCGTTTTATCTCCCGCGAAGTGAGCGCAGAAGACTTGGACAAAACAGTCCACCGTCACATGCCCGTAAGAGGCCAACGCCTTAACCGCGAGATAACCAGGTGTGTTACCTAACGGGCTTACACTCACGCCCTTACTTCCAATTGCGACCAGATTACTCCGGTCTCTCGATTGGTTACGAGTTCGAGGTCGCTTGCACGGTCCTCTCCCTTACGGCCCTCTCCCTTACGAAGCTGTGAAACGGTGTATACCGAATCTATCGCGGACCACGGCATCCTTTGCCCGGCTGTTCACCCAGGATCGGGTAGCCGATGGTCGTTTCAAGAGCAGTCGCCGTAAGGTCCGCAAACACCCCCGCTCTATAGGAAACAGTACTTCTTCCAGACTCCACCGACTGTTAGTCAGAGTGCACAATCGATTGGCTTACGCCGCACGGTGCGCGTCTGCGCACTCCTGGATGGTCTCATCCAGGAGTGCCAGAAGGTTGATTCGTAGTGGAAACTAGGCCTACGGCCAGAGTCCTGTCCGGGCTCGCACTTCATACGTGGAGGCCGCCGGATGGGTGTTGACCCGTGATTGTGACCAGCCCTGAACAGTATGGGTTTTCGTGGCCAACTCAGCAAGGGCCTATTAGCTCCCCTTATTAGTGACATATGACAATTGGAGAAATGCCTTTAACTGTTTTGAATAAAGTTGTCCAATGGCTTTTAAATGGCATAAATCGCAATTCATGTTCCGCTTAAGCATTTTTTTGATAGTGATAATGACAGTTCTTGATAGTATTTTTTGGTAAAAAAAACATTTAACGTCGTATTAAAAAACAACATTGTGCATCGAACTATTTATTCGTGGTTCTTTGAGGACATAATGACACCCATCGCCTTGTACATTATCATTTAATAATTATTTAATTAAAAAGTAATATAATTTATTTTTAGATACTGTAAGCACATCATTGTAAACTTGAAAGAAATACACATCATTAAATATAAATAATTATTAATGAAAATATAAAATCATTAAGACAATAAATCATGAAGACATTTCTGGTTGGCAAAGTAGTCTGTTATTTCTGAGTAGATACATACATATTAAATGTAAAGAGACGAATAAATACATTTAAAATTGCGCAGTACATTTGAGACTTCCTTTTTGTAGCCTTGACAGTGTCGCTTTGTAGTGGTGCGCCGAATTTTGTAATTAAAATTCATCAAATGATAATACATTTTCAAAAGCCTGTTCATCATTATTAATTAGATCTGTACTCAGCACAGATTTGGAATATCGTGTACCTTTCGGTGGCTCTATATTGCTTGTGCTTTGCTTTGGAGTGTTATTGGCAAGTACATTCCCTGTGAGTTCTTTGCTAACTTTGTGATGGAATCACTGAAAACTAACTACCGCTTAAGCGTTGGACAACGAAGAGGAACCGATTTCTTTCGTTTTATCATGTCGTTTCTTTTATTTGCTTCTTTCAAAGTGTATCCAGGCTCCCTTAAATCCATATTCCTTCATACTCCTGGATCGATAATTTCAGGTAATACACAGTCCATATAAAAACAAACAAGTTTTTTTCCATGACATTTGTCCAAATCAAATCATCCGTCTGTATATATTCGGTTTTGAGGAGATCGTTTTTACCAGACCAAAATGTAAATAGGCACACTTTCTTTCCAGTTATATCTATCGTTCCAGTTACAGTTTCTTTCCAGCACACTTTCTTTAAAGTTATCCACAATACCACAGATAGTTCATACCTTGTTGAAAACTTACGTTTTTTCGTTCCTCAGCGATTAATTCGCAATTCATGCACGTTTGAGGTCTCTCGTTCCAATACCAACTACGGGAAACATTCCATCGCTTATGAGCTGATATACACGTACGACTCTTGTTTCTCCACCATCGACATTTTCAACCTCAACCAACCGACGTTCGTTAAAGAATTATTCAATTCAATTGCACCTAACGAGCTTGTTAATACCTATAGTAATTAGTTATATACTTTCTATACAACATATCAGTAGCTACCACAAATATTTATAAATATCTATAAATATTTATTATATATCTATAAATACCTATAAACATCAATAAATATATGTATCTATATATCCACTATACGACCTATCTATATCTTTATTTATATCTATATACACTTACCATCGTCTAACTCCTTCTTCCTAATCACTTCCAATTCCCTACCTCTCCCATCGGTTTTCTATATATTTTTTATATTTAATATGAACTTTGTTTATTTAATAATTAATTTTTAAGTGTAATATGCTGAATTCCAAATGTGTAATAAACGATTATAGGCGTAATGTTTTTCTTTTTTTTTCTACATTTATGCACACGTATGTATATTGTATGCGCTGTATTTTTCCAGAAATAAAATAAAAAATAAATAAATAAAAAGAAATTATATATGGACCTGTCCTTGAACTTGAACGTACCAGTGATGTTTGATGCTGATTTAAAATTTTCCATCTTTCTGTTTCCAAAATGTCACTTTTCTTTTTCTTGTCGCTTCCGTTAACCCGATTCTATGCGCTGTAATGGGAAATTTGACTTCAAAAATATAATCATCAGATATTCCATCTGGAGAAACTCCCAAAAATGGAAATTTAGGGTCAATGAATAATCCAGATTGCTGAATTTCCACTTTTTCTTGACATATTTTTCATTCTAGTGCAGTTGTTTCATTTTCTTTTCCATGGCAAATTGATGCTACGTTGCTCAAATCCCATTTTCAGTCATGGATTTAACTAAATTGGCGCATTTTGTGTGTTGTTAACTATTGACAATTTTGCCAAAGTTAGACGCAGTTACCATTTTTCTTCGTAATTCCAACCACTCTCTGCTTTCACCTTGAATAACCGTAAGTTTTTCAATTCGCAATCGATCATTTTTCTATTTTCCAATTCTTGAAATAACAGAGCTTTGCTTTTTTCGAATATTTCTGATGGAACATCGGGTTGGTTGCAATGTTCTCCATAATGCGAATTATTGTTTTTTTTTCAAAAAAACTTTCTGCTTTTATTTCTTTTATAAAGAATGGATTTACTTAAATGCCTCTGTCTTCTATATTCCACTTTTGATATCCTGCCAGAGGGACTTTTGCCTATATATTTTTTATGTAATCTTGACAGTGGCTGTTTTGTATTAAATGATATAACTGCCGCATTACATCGCGCTTGGTAAGACTGCTTTTGGGTGTAATTTGTACTCTTACCACCAATAAATTTTGCAATGATGCCGTTAAACCTTTCGAGAACATTACTATCTACATCATGAATTAGGCTTCTTGCATGTATTGCTACGTTTTAAGTTATGTAACGTATTCTTTCCCAAATAATGTCACCCATCAAACAACTCATTGCATTCAGTGTTTCATTTTCCGACAAACAATTTTAAAAACTTCTACATTTATCATGGTTTCCAAATGCATCTATCGGGGCGTTCAAAATGTCATTATACAGGCAATCAATTTTCTCATCAATTGAAAAGTTTTGATATTTATTGTAAGCTACTGCTGAAGTAATATTTCTTCGCATTTTTAGATATTTTTTCACAGACATTACAAGTTGAATAAAAGCTTTTAAAAAGTAGATACCTAAGTTTTGTTTTTTAAATTACAATTCTGCCTATCTGACGGTTTTCTATATTAGAACGGTCAGAATCGTAGCCTAATTGTATATTATATTTATACATGGTGTATAGCTCTGCCATATAGCTCTAACGCAAATGTATTGGCATTATTTACTGTCCCCTTATATACACGCATTTTGACTCGCTGGAAGCAAGCTGAAGTGGCGCACTTGTTTTAAACTCGCATAAGATCACACCGGTCGTAGGTTCAAATCCTACCGATATGTATATTTTTTTTTGTTTTTATACATAAAGAAACATTGTTATCAAATAAATGAAAACTTTTTATTAAAAAAAAATAATATTGTAAATTAAAAAAAAAAAAAAAAAAATATTAAATATTATTTTACTTATTATATGTTTATATTTTTCAACATATGATTTATCATGTTTTTAACCCTTGGAGTAAATGGGTATTTTCATGGATGCATCTGTCTCTTTTGCAGGATTTTCGGCGACATCGACTTAAAGTACTATAACTACGAAACTACTACACCAATCATAAAAAGAACAACTGCACAATGATTGCATTGAAATTTCGAATATAGAATATTGAAATATCATTTTGTAAAACAATTAGATAATTATGAATAAATATGAGAACCTCAAAGAAGTGAAAAAAACGCGCGACCAGATTTGGTTGACTCATACTCAACGGGTTAAACCTCTTTCATTTACACGGTGAAATAGCCATCTAAAACCGATATTTTTTTACTTTCACATCTCCGATCCATTTAACGATATGTCAATTTGGTAATAAAAAGTCATGAAACAGAGCGTCGCGAACGCACCCGCTTATGTCGGCCTTCGAAGCCGAAATGAACCACGTTTCTAAGAGCCAATAACATTTCACTATAAAAGGTTGGCTGTTATGCCATTTGAATCAGTAACTGATCCCCACATAAGAACCATATTGACCCAATGTCGCTTGCGGCATTTTGAATGCCAGCGCGTCGTCGCGAGAAGAGCGCGCTCATCTCATTGTATGACAAAAATAATATAAACGGGCTCTGCAAAATATTATTTTTAAAATATACTGATATTTTATTTGAAAAAAATAATCGTCAGTACTACAAGTTTAACGTACATAGTTTATGTAAAAAATACAAACTTTAAAAAAAAAACACAGTAATAAGTAATATTTAACAGTGAATATGGATGAAACTTACACTTTTTATATATTTTTTTTAAAAAGAAAAACTTATTTTTTTTTATTTGTGCGATAGCATTAAACTTTACAACTCATGTTAAAATGCCGTAGTATTTTTTTTGAGTTTGTTGATCGTGCAGTTTAGAGTGAGGCACGGTTCAAAAAATGCTCTAAAATGAAAAAATCCTATATAGCTCCCCGGTTTATTTATTTTTCTCAATTTTCCAATCCTTTTTTAAAAATCTGAAATAGCTATGTACTTAAGAAAGATACCGTGAATTACGATATTTTTTTTCAGTTGGCTACCATCATCAGTTATTTCAGTATGACGGTTCAAAAATTGCCAAAAAATGTAATTTTCGAAATTTACATACTACGTCGCCTTAACAGCTTTGATGTGTTCTTTTAGTAGCGTGGCTATGGGATGTTTCGTTTGTCCAACGTAGGCAAAACCGCAGCTGCATTCGACTTTATACACACCCGGGGTTTGCAGTGGTATAACATCCTTTACAGGCCTCAAAATCAAGCTATATTTTGGATCGGTTTGAAGATCGTTTTTATATCGAATCTATTTAACATCTTACTTATTCGATCTGTCACACCCTCCTTGACGTATGGTAAGAATGCTCTTTATCTGCTCGGTTTCTGAGTTTCGTCTATATTAGATCGTGTGCGTGTCTCGTGATATTTTCCGTATCCATTTCTCCTATGGACATCATTGACATGTTCCATCTCCTGCGGAAAATGGTCAGCGTCGCATAGATCGCGTGCTCGATTCACGAGCGACGTTTGCACTGAACGTAGACGGTAGGGATGATGGTGTGAGCTTGCATGCAAATATCTATCCGTATGTGTGGGCTTCCGATATACCGTATGTCCAAGAGTATTGTCACTTTTCCTCGTAACTTTGACATTCAAAAATGGTAGGAAGCCGTCCTTCTCTACTTCATAAGTGAATCTGATTTTTGGGTCATATAAACTCCATACAACCGCGATAGTCTTCGATTTTATAGTGTAGACATTATTTTATTTAAGGTAGAGAAATGTTTCCATTTAACATAGTCAGGTTACTTCCACACTTTCATTAGGTCCACCGCTATGTAATTACATAATATGTAAGTAACCTGTATGGGAATCTAAGGAACCGAATTTCGATCGTTTATGGTTGTCGTACATTTATACAATTTTACAGTTATAAAAGCATGTTTTTTTTAGTTTATTAACTATTGATTTATTATTCTTATTATCAACATGATCGGCTACTGAAATACTTCTTTGAATATAACGTCGTCGGAAAGTTTTTAAATTACTTTTTCCACTTACAACATTTAATGGATGCCTTTTGTGAATCAGAATAAAAACATGTAATAAAAATATATAAATGTATCTAATGTCATTATCATACATTCCGAGCATTATTTTTACTTTGACAATAATCGTCGCACGGTGTTTTAATAATATAAGGAAATGGGACAAAAATCACAACTGCAACAATTCTACTTGGATTAAAAACAAATAATTAAGAATAATGCTATTAAGTAAAAGAATATTCATTTACTCTCTAAAGAAACTCATAAATCTATACTAATAGTACATAGAAGTAATGTTTGTAAGTTTGTATGTGGGGATAATCTCGGAACTACTCATCCGATTTCAATCGCTGAGTGCTATAAGCTAAATTTTATTGTGCTAAATATTGGTTTTTATTATGAAAACATGATATTTGTATATCAAGTCGGAGAAAAATGAGCTGGTGAGTTGCTTTATCGGCGCTCGCTGACGAAACGGTTTGATATAATGTGAAAATAACATATGACAAAAACATCGGCTTCAAAGCGATCTATAAAAAAATCAGCGACAGTATATATCCAACTTTTTATATGTAGATTTTTTAATTTATTTAATTAGGTTATTTTCTTTTAATATCATTTCATTTAAAATATTTTGATTTTGATTATTTCGATTTGTGTATTTATTTGATTATGATTATTTGGATTTTTTATTTTAAGATTTATTTAATTTGGTTATATTATTTTAAAATCATATATGTACCAATAATTAATAGGTGTGTCCTGAAACCAGGATAAAAGATATCCTGAGTGTGTAGCTTTATTTCATAGTCTTTGTCTATTTACAGTTTTAATTTTTAATTTGTGTGTTCATGTTTTTTTGTAGATGTTTTTTTATAACAACAGCTGCTAATAAATATTTTTCAATTTCAATTTCAACTTTTATATTTAAGCTACAATAACTGATTTTATGTTTTAAAAAAATTAGAAAAATAAGTAGACAGTGTTCGTTGAAGACATTAGCAATATAATGTCTTCAACAAACACTGCCTACTAATCCTTTATAAAAACTCTGTCTTCAAAATCCTTATTAAAATAAATTAATACATTATCAACGGTGGTTAATAAAAATAAAATTATCCATTTACTGGAAGTTTATAAGGTAAGGTGGTATAGTTATAAAGAGATACCAAGCAGGCGACGGCGGCGGCTGCTGGCCCAGCAAGGTCAGCGTTCAGCGGAAGGCGGCGCGGGTGGCGTGGAACAAGACGCGTACGTATACGATATAGGTAGCGAACATTTGAGGGAGGACGTCTTGCACTATACATCTAAAGGCACCCTCTAAAAAGGCAAATTAACACCCAAGGTAGGGTACCTTAATTAACAAATCGATTCGAAACTTTACGCGAAGCAACGCCGCGGGCAACAGGTAGTACATATTTAACTAAGTTACAAAATAAAACTAATTCTTATTTTACTTTTTCTCATAATAGAATAATAATCATGCAAATAACTATCATAACTTTAGTTTTAATGACATAAAAAACAAAATAATATTTATTGGGGCCTATTAGTTATCTCACGTTAGAAAAGCACTGTTAGGAAAGCAAGCGTTTTGTGATAATTTTAATTCATGATGACGCGTAAGCGAGTTGGTAAGCTAGAACCCAAGATAGATAAAAAGATTATGAAGGAAAGTATCCATATCAATATTTATATTGTATGTATATACTGTGGTTTGCGTGTACACAATATTTTATATTTATACGAGCGACGTATAAAATAGTTAAACCAGTATTAGTTCATTTCAGCCCATAGACTAATCTAATAACCAATTAATTACCGCGTGGAGTAGAAGCGCTTACAAGAAGAGGCCTGAAATTCTTTGCATCGAAGTTTATCTTTGGAACTTTAAACTCTCTGGCTCTGCCTCTACTTTCTGTTCTTGCTTTTAAAACATGTCGAAAACCAAGTTTTCTTGAAATTTTGCTTTCACCACTTAGTACAGACAAAATCAGATTATCCGGAGCAGCAAAGTACTCATTTCTTTAAAGAATAGGGTCTATAATATTCTTGAGATCGTCAGAGGATAGCATGCATAATAGATAAGGTTAAACAGATGTTTGGGAGTACATTAAGTTTTTATCTTAATAAAAAAAACATACAGGCACATACATTTTCACATTGTACTTAACCAGAGTTAATGTCAACCACCTGAAGTGAGTTTGTTTTCCAGGGTCTCTTAAAGATAAATCTAGTGATCAATTTCCAGTTGATACAGCGATGCAAATATCCTTAAGTCTGTGTTGTCCTCTGTGAGAGTGGCCACCCTTCACTAGACTCCAATTGATTGTGAGCGAAGGGTGGTTCTCATCATGAAGTTTTCTCCGTGGATGTCGAAGTAGAAGTATTTAATCAGAAGGTTGAAGAGAGTCGCCAGTTCATAACGCCTTGATTGTTATTTCGCCGTGGTGTAGTAGTGTGGGCGCGAGGTGAAGCCGTAGTAGTGTGTCCGAAGTGTGTAGTCGAGGAGCGAGGCTTGACGATCGGTATCGCGGATAATGCAGGTACTGCTTGATAATGAAGCGTAGTCGCGATAACTGTCCACTGAGGGGACGATGTGTAGAGCGCGGTAACTATCCGCCAAAGGAATGATTGTAGTCGTGTACTTGTCCACCAAGGGAATGATATCGATCGATTGAAATGTACTACGTTTTATACCGTGAGCGGTGATGTAATAGCTATGAGTGGGGTGTGACATGTGTCGCTTGCCTGTGCATAAATTGCTGAATTTAGTTGGAAATTAACTGCAGCTGCCTCGTGTAGATTTGAGCGAGTTTGCGGTTTCCATTCTGTGGAAATTACTTTTTTGTTGTGGGTATGTTGGACCGACAGGGCTCCAACACCTCCATAAAAGAAAGGTTATTTCATATTATCAAGAAAGTTACCACAGGGAGATTAGCACAGCTTTCTTGCTGCTTACCTATTTTGCCTCATTGGGTCCCTTCGTTTTACCATCTAAATTGAAAAAAAGAAGTCGCAATGGTAGCTCATTAGCATGAAATAAACCAAATAACCATAGTTAGGGTTTTCCTATTTCCTTTTCCACTAAAGAAATTACACCATTATCATGTACAGTGTTTATAACGGTTTTATCACACCCAATAGCAGTAAAGTTCAAAATTTGGTTGTTGTGCTCTCTATCTTAAAGAAACTCCAGTATACTGTCTGCTGTGTTTTCCGGCGCCAGATGTAGGTGTTACGTACCCGAAAATCATTGAGCTTGGTTCCTCTATTGGTAAAACATGCTCTTGGGAAATATTTTTTTTGTACAAATTAGTTCCTTTCTTTTCTTGAACAATTGTTTTGTCTTTTCTTCTATCAAAAATGATCCTTTACGGTTATCTGATTATACAAACTTGAACGTTTGCAAAATGTATGCATACGATTCATCTTCGGTCTACGTAAGTATGATCACGTGTCCGACTATAGGGCACAGTTAAAGTGGTTGCCAATACGCCAAAGAAGAAATGTTCATATACTGGCTCTCCTATATCGTTTACTCACCCAATTAACACCATCCTATCTCCAGGAGCTTTTTGAACCACTAAGTTCCCACGGTCTCGTACTTCGGTCAGCCTCTGACAGTTTATTAAAAATTCCGAGTCATAATAGTGATTTCTATTCCTATTCTTTCTGTGTCCATGGTGCAAGACTCTGGAACGATCTGCCAGCAAATATACGAAACTCGCCTTCTTTACCATCGTTTAAGACTCACCTTAAGGATTACTACCTTTCTAAGAAGTAACCAGTTCTTCCCTTTCTCTCCTGTTCCTCTCCCAATTTCCTCTCCTCGGGCATTATTAGTCTTAAATTCTTCCACTTGTCTGTATGTTATGTAATAATCTTTATTTTCACAATGCGCGCATGTACCACTATGTTTAGGTTAGCTGTAAGACATTGCCATGTGGCAATAACCTCGCCTTTTTGTATACTTATTAACCCTTGGAGTAAATGGGTATTTTCATGGATGCATCTGTCTCTTTTGCAGGATTTTCGGCGACATCGACCTTAAAGTACTATAACTACGAAACTACTACACCAATCATAAAAAGAACAACTGCACAATGATTGCATTAAAATTTCGAATAAAGAATATTGAAATATCATTTTGTAAAACAATTAGATAATTATGAATAAATATGAGAACGTCAAAGAAGTGAAAAAAACGCGGAACCAGATCTGGTCGTATCATACTCAACGGATAATTGTTTCAGAACCAGATTTGGTCGTATCATACTAAAGAGGTTAAGTGCAAATAAAGAGTTTATTATTATTATTATAACGACTGTCATTAATGAGATCTCTTCGATGTGTATATCTTGTTCGTCTAACTTTCACACTGTCTATTACATTGGTCTTGTCTTCTCCTCTGATTACACTAAAGTCCTGTAAAGCAGCACTAACTATAGCTGAAGCAACTCTTTCTGATATTCCGATCAGCAATGGGGACGGTCAGGAATGGGGGCTACAGATGGCAATACGCATTTAGGTGCTTTTCTCTTCTTTCAGGGTTGAAGGGCCTATTTTGTTATTCAGCGCTATCATTGTCGCCAGTAACAACTTCTGAAACACTAGTATTATTTGGAACAAATCTCCCCCTCCCGCCCCCCCCCCCCCTTCCCCCTCCCACAACATCCGCTCCGGTGATGACATGCTCCTAGATGCCAATGCAAATAGTTAAACTGTTTTTCTTTTTCGATTTTAAATAATACGCCTATTTGAAACTTTTTATATCATAATCCGGACACTAAAATTAGTAAAAATTTCAATTTTTCGACACATTATTGGCCTTGCGGCACCTCAACACATACTGCAATATTTTTCATATTTTTAATTTATCTTTTCTTGACCAAAATGCAACTATAAATAGGATAGAAAACGAATTTACCGCGTGAAATTTGTAGGACCCGACGTTTCGGTGACGTTGCAGCCGCCGTTGTCTAGGGTAGACTAAAGAGCTGTCAGTCCGTTGTTTTGCGGGTAGGCCGCAAACCGCTGCCGCCACTGCGTAGGTTATAACGGTGGTGGGGGGCCGGGCTCGGAGCGCGGGAATTTTTAAAATCCGTCTTGCACACAACACTCTCTGTATCCTGTTTTACGTCTTTGCGTTCGGCGTTCGGCGGCGGGAACATTTTAAGAAGAGGGTTCCACGTTAAAGACAACCCTAGACAACGGCGGCTGCAACGTCACCGAAACGTCGGGTCCTACAAATTTCACGCGGTAAATTCGTTTTCTATCCTATTTATAATGTCAAACAACCGCGATAGTCTTCGATTTTACAAAATGCAACTTTTCCGTGCTATTACAATTTAAAAATTAAAAGTAGATTTTTTCGATCCACCATATTAATTGTACATATAAAATTCAAATACCGTCGGCAACAATTTTCATAATAAAAACAGATAAAATGATTCACTGGGATTCACAAAACAACACCTCATTGAGCGACACTTCTACACTAATAAAATTATGACGCTGTTATACAGATAAATACGCATGTTTCAACAGGGATTGCGCATGTTTCAACATGGACTGTGGTTCATTCGTATTTATTTATTTATTTATTTATTTATTTATTTCCCAAAACATAATTAACCTTACAGATGATTCCAAATCGTTAATTATTTTTCTAGGCTATTATTCGAGATTATAACTATTATTCTACTATAGACTATTATTATAATTCTACTGTTAATAATATTATTATTACTCTACTCCATTACTATTACTATCATTATTATTCTAATATATAAATCATTATTCTAGACTATAGCAAACGAGACGGAGACATCCGTTAGAGCGTAATATTAAACGATTATATTTACATATGTATAACTAATGTTTATCTAACCTTTTTTATTATACTAGTTACTCCTTTTTAACAATTGTAATACTACATATTTATCTAATTATTTGATTGCTAAGAAATGCCATTACCATACTTTTCAGTTGTGCTAAGTTCACCGTCCAAATATCCAATTCTGGCTCAGTCGAACATAGTGCATTTATGGTACGAAGCGTCCGCACTGTGAAGCATTGTTGAACGATGTTAATGTTCAACAACGTCATGTTAAGCATGTATGAATTAACATGACGCGTAACGGTGTTCTCGTGACGATATTTACCATATCACGGGCATATTGTGGAACCATTCCAGTAGTGATACTGCCCTACGCTGTATTGTAGCAATTATACGTACAGAATGTGAATGTATACTGCCGTAATTAAGTAACATGAATATTTGAATGTACTTACATACTAATGCCCGGATGAATCAACATTATTTGTAGATGTATCCGTACTTACGTGGCTATCAAACACCTAGAATGGTGTCTTTCCGAAACGATGGCCCAACGAAACGTTATGTTATTTAATTAGGTCGCGACCTCGAGCTCTTGCTTCTAATATGGCAGCATTTCATTTCATAGGTAAGGTCCGAAGTCGGAACATGAATCATGTTGAAGCTACAGTATACTGTTATTTGGCTTGTATAAAACAGTAATATCGCAATGGTAATATTATAAGAAACCCAATATTTATATCAGTGAAAATATATGTGTAGCGAAAATAATATAGCGTATATAATAAAATTTCCAGGGCAACATAACCCAATAAAAAGGTTGTAAAATATTTATCGTTTGTGGTTTTGAGGCATCCAAATCAGTATACTTTGCGTATTTTAACTCATTACTGATTATGGACTACTGTTATGGGGAAATGCCGCAACCAGTAAAAGAATCTTTCTTTTGCAAAAAGAGAGCACTGCGCAGAATGTATCACGTAACGACCAGGACTTCATGCAAAGAATATTTCAGTAAGGCAAGGATAATGACTATGTATTCGGCGTTCATACTATACCAGTGTTTATTGTATGCTAGACAGCACCTCGCAGAAAATGCAATTAATGCGGATATTCACTCATACTATACCCGCGGTAGCTCTCTTTTGTGCTTACCCCGATTACGACTGGCAAAAGTACAGAAAAACTACATATACCTTAGCATTACATTTTATAATCTACTCCCTACCACTGTTAAACAGCTGAAGGACGTAAAATAAAATAAAAACATCAATTGCCACCCTTTCTATGATCTGGCCGAATTTGAGGGCTATGACTTTTCTTATAATGTGCCATTCAAATGACTTAAAAATGTATAGCCCTATTATCTAGTTATTTTATTTGATTTTATATTTGTACTTTTAGATTTTAAATGCATGGCGTGGTTTTAATTTGATTGTTTAACATTTACTAACAATTTGAATATTACGATAAAGAATTTTACTACATATCTCATCGAGTTATTGACTGTTTCAAAAAGTATGATTCATTTTTTATTATATTTATATGTATAGTTTGACAATCATACCTTTGTATGATCAGTAAAGAGTAGTAACGGGACTAAATACCTGAGACGATTATTTTGATATGTCCAAGAGCGGTTCTTGGTCGTCAATTAGACACGACGAAAGTGTAATGTAATGTAATGTAATGAATAAATAGTGATTTCTAAACGAATTCAAAATAAGTTACATTTTAATATTTGTCCACGGATCGAAACACTGTGCGTCGGGTCGAAAAGGTCAACAGGGAACTGATAAAACCAATTATACAACCGGGAGTATAAAAGTACACAACGACAATAATCTCCTGTCATTTCACCGTCTGTTTAAAACAAAACTGGTGAGTTTGATAACATTTATTCTTATCACTTAGATTGGGGTGGTAAACAGTGACCCTTTCTCAGTATAGTATCATGTCAATTATTTTTGTTGCTGTGATCATATCAAACTCTGTTTTTTGTTATTTATTATGGCATTATATCCGCTTTTAGTGAACGTTGAAAATCGGTTAATATTATTTGCTAAGAAATGGTGCATTTCTGAAACCATTTTCTTAAATTTCGGATACAGGATCATGTATTTTCCTGTATGACTCAGCAAATTAAAAGAGTTTACGGATTTTTAGCATATTTCATTATTTTTACTCAAATGATTTAGTACTTTCATCGAAAGTTTAAATTTTCGAATATATGTTTATGTCGTTTTTATTATTTTGCGTTATTTTATTTTTGGCGGTACACATTTTTTTGTTGCATATACAACTTGGGTTGTCGACTACAGTGGGCGAGCCCGTCACCTCAGGAAGTTTTAACGATTAGTCGTTCTATCTCCCTGGAAATGAGCGTAGAAGACTTGGGACAAAACAGTCCACCATCTAGCTACGCCACAACCCGCAAGAGACCAACGCCTTAACCGCGAGATTCACGCCCTTACTTCCACGGCCAACACTCACGCCCTTACTTCCAATTGTGACTAGATTACTCCGGTCTCTCGATTGGTTACGAGTTCGAGGTCGCTTGCGCGGTCCTCTCCCTTACGAAGCGGTGAAACAGTGTTAACCGAATCTATCGCGGACCACAGCGTCATTTGCCCGGCTGTTCACCCAGGATCGGATGGCCGATGGTCGTTTCAAGAGCAGTCGCCGTAAGGTCCGCAACCACACCCGCTCTATAGGAAACAGTACAGCTTCCAGACTCCCCCGACCATTTACCGTTGTGATAAAATTAACGATATTCCATTTCAATTATGTCGATGGAATGCTATAACAAGACACACACTTACACACATGTTACAGTCACACATTTATATAAACACTTCATAGTAGGGTTGGTTGCAAGAGATTGTCGTATGACAATAAACCTGCTCATTGTGAAATTTCACAATATAGACTTTAAACAGATAAACAAACAAACAGAGTAATATTTCATGAACCCAAGCGTATAACATTATTTCTTTCGTTATTTAGGGGGTTTAGTTTTAATTTATATTCCTCATATACTCTCATGATCATATCAATAAGGAGCTTGAGCATGTAGGTACATCCAGTAAAAGAAGGATCAACCTAGAAACTTATATATTTAGGTTAGGTATTTTATTTCTCTTTTATTTTCCTAGCCCACCAACCAACGAGGAGGGAACTTGCTTGTTTGCTTGCTTGTTTCCTTTTACTCTTTATTGTGAAATTTCACAATGGGCGGGTTTATTATCGTACGAAAATATCTTATAACCAATCCTACTATGAAGTATTTAAATGTAAATATGCATGTAATATGTGTGTAAGTGTGTGTCTTGTTATTGCATTCGATCGATAGAATTAAAATGCAATTCCCTTAATTTTACCCCAACTCAAAACTAACAAAAATTACAACATAATATTTTAATATATACCTAAGTTATATGGTAGGTTATATGAACGTTGAACATCAAAACACATATTTTCTTGGTTATATAGCGGAAGCTTCTAGGTTATATCCAATATTTTCTATCGAAAATCTTATCAACTCAATAAAAATGAAATTAAAAAAGTGACATCTGTGAGAGATCTTGGGATCATCCTAGATAATAAATTGCTATTTGCGGAGCACATTGATAATGTTATTTCGAAAGCTAATAAAATGTTAGGTTTTGTCCTTAGAGCATCTACTCTTTTCAGGTCGACCGATACCATAAAAATATTATTTAATTCTTACGTGAGAAGTCATTTGGAATTCGCGTCAGTCATCTGGAATCCGCTATACAAAACATATATTTCCCGAATTGAGGCAGTTCAAAAACGGATGACGAAGCGTCTAAATTTGTTATATTTTGTAAAACCATCCGTACACAGAGTCGCTTCGGTTTCATAAGATGATGTCGTTAGAAAAGCGCCGAAGAATGATCGACGCAGTATATCTGCATAAGCTAATTAATAATCGTGTTGATGCTAGTCAAATCTTGGAGCAGATAAATTTTTTCGAGCCCCCTCGACCAGCTCGCTCTCAGCGTTCCTTTCAACTGCCAATTGTCAATTCTAACTATGCACAAAATGCTTTTCTTTATAGAGCTTGTCATCATTACAACTCGGTGTTTATGGATGTTGATATATTTGCCACAACCCCAGATACATTTTAAAAATCTAATTATGAATATATTACAATTTAATTAAGAAATCTGTTTATTATAAAAAAAGTTATTCTCCTCTTATTCTTTGTATTTACATAACTTATTCCTTTTTACTATTTTTCGTTCTCATAAAATGTGTCATTACATAATTATATATTTTATTTTCTTATTACTATCTATTTAATAATAAATTAATTTATTACCATATTAATATACATGTTTATGAATCTATTTACTGTTTTTCCTGCTCTATTTACTTTATATTTACTCTTTTAATACTCTGGACTGTTTAGTAACTTAGCAATTACTTTTCATAATATTTTCTGTTTATTTAAAAAACCCCAACAATTTCACTTTTTACTTTAAAAAATGCTTGTATATTTTAAACTTTTCTTTTATATAGAATAACGCACTATATGACCGTTTAATTGGTGGAAACATATAAATGGTTTATGTTTGTTATATTTTGATTCAGTAAATATGTTTTTTGTACTGTCTGTTTCCTGAATAAAATAAAATAAAAAAATAAAAAAAATGTAATCTCACTATCCGCGCTCGTCGCCGACTATCCCTCTCAATCAGGTCAACCTCGTTCCCTAGGGAATGTCGCGCTCAAATCCATCCGTTCTTGGCTACTTTTTTTATTTTTATTTATTTGTTGTGGGGGCTGCCAAGGTCTTTATGAGCCTCGTAACACTGCGACCATTGCTAATCTATTGTGTTCGCCACCTACTATAGTTCGGCGCTAAGCCTCGTGTCATTTAAGAACCGCAACAGGCTTTTGGCACCAGATTGTTTAACCTCCTCAGATTGGAGGTAATGACCACCCAAGTGGGTGTATCTTTTACGCATCAGCGGGCCGCACTAGCACATGAGGTGCAGGGGAGTTTCCTCTGCCCCTTGTCAGAACCTGCACATTTTCGTGTCCCGGAGCTTGAGGTTGTACACGTGTTTGTTCAGGCCACAATACCCCGTGAGCGCTCACGGGCACTCACCTGTATGCGTAGATTGTTCCTATTTAGCGATAAGGCCTCACGGGCAGTCTTACGGTCGTAAGCCTTAATTAGCGCTTTAAGATGATGCAAACCTGGCGCGTTGTTCCAGTGGTTGACGGATTTTTCTAAACATATTTACTTCTTGGCTACTTGCAGGAAAAGTCTTGGTGTGACACAACCGTTTTTTTTTTCTTTTTGTCATCTTACCTAATCACAGTTTTCAAACTTGTTTAGATATTTTCAAAATATGACAGTCTTTTAGCGTTGATTCTAATATTATTGTTCAGTTGTATGTGAATATATAGCAGCTCACACCTTAATTCTTAGGAAATGTAATGATACATAGTATTGTTATTGTTATTATATCGAATGGATACAATCGATATCGCAGATCGGACCGATAAAAAAAGATTTGTGAAGCGATTAAATTTCACTTCTTTCACTAAGCCCAGCTCCTATCCTTAAAAGCCTATAAGTCGATGTCATTGAGAGCCGTAGAGTCTTGATCGATGCCGTATTCTTGCATGGGTTGGTAAATAATTCGCATTAAATTTTGTTTTCCTCCTCGCCCTGTTCGATCGCATCGACTATTTCATCTACCTTTGGTAAAAACCAACGCCTCCCAAAATGCATTTCTATGCAAAGCGTGCCATAGATATAACACAGACTTTTCAAGTGTGGCACAGACATATTACACTCCTCAAAAAGCTCTTATAAGAATTCAATTAAAATAATTCTAAAGTCTAGATAATGATCACAAAACATTTGTACTTGTTATATTTTATTTTATTTCGTTCATGTACATAATTTATACTAATTATTAACAGTATTATGTCTTACGGCATCTTACTGTGGGGACAAGCTGCAAGTATGCCCTCAATCTTTATTCTACAAAAACGGGCGGTTAGAGCCATATACAACTTGCGCAGACGTGATTCCCTAAGAGAATTATTCAAAGAAATTAACATTCTTACTATACCTAGTCAATACATATTTGAAAACATTATGCATGCACGAAAAAATATATCTCATTATTCAAAATGCTGTGACAATCACAAATACAATACTAGAAATAAAAATTAATATATAGGGACAAAATTTAGACTAAGTAAGCTAAGCAAATGTTTCATGGGAAACTGTATAAAGTTTTATAATAAAATTCCAGAGGACATACAGGGTCTATCCAGGCACTCAGTTTAGAAGTAAAATTAAAGATATTCTATTTAAAAAGGCTTACTACAAAGTAGTAGATTTTATAAATTATGCTGGTTTTTTTTATTGGAATGATTATAAAATCGAGATTTAATATTCTTTTCTTATTTTATTGAAAATTGTTAACTATGTAGGTATATTGTTTTTCTTTTTTTCTTTTTGACTATTGTTGTTAATTATGACTATTTTAAATTTTATGACTATTATAAATTCTAACTGTACCTATATTTTAAATTGTTTCAAAATATTTCTGTTGTTAAATATTACATTATATCATGATTATATCCAGTATCTATAAAGTATTTGAAATGTAAGCTGAATGACAAATTATCTATAATTTAAAGCATAAATTGTATTTTATATTTTGACGTCACGAAGCATTTTTTTACAAATTCTATTGTGAATAAAAACATTTTGATTTTGATTTTTGATTTACTCAATTTACTATTTTAATTATAATCAAAAATATCTTTTTTTTTAGATCAAAATGGCGCTTAGAGCTATACTCGCGCTGTGCTTCACTTTCGCAGTTTTAAACGGATTCCACACCAAGGAATGTGACCCTTCTTTGAGGTTTCAAGGAAGACAGTTCAAAGAAGTCGTCATTGGTCATCATTCGGATACGACCACAGACTTAGTCGCTAGTACTGTCAGCGGTGACGTTATTTACAATGAAGTGGTGCCAAGAAACGAGGATCAATTCAAAATGAAATTACTAAAATCAGGACAGACCGTTGCGGAATCCATCAATTTCGGCACAGTTCACCCGCAGGCGGTGACTCTCGATAAGGACAACGATGAACTCTATTTCGGAACCACTTCAGGTATCTACAAGCTCGACAAAGCAACCAACACGCCAAAGTTGTGGAAAGAAGATGGAAAAGATATTCCTATTGTCACCTATGCAAACAACGCATTATACTACACTGAATTCCCTGGTTTCGTCCCTTACAAATATGTCCTGGAAGGTGGGGAATACAAGAAACTCCGGATTGAAGGCCTCTCGTACACTGATGGTCTAATCGCCGATCGCCAAGGAAATCTCTACTTCGCCAATGAAGATGCTCAATTCATGAAACTGCCCCACGGAACTATTAAAGCTGTGCCCATCACCGGTATACCAGCGGGAGATAAACCCACCGCTGCCGTCATCACCATCACTGATGACGTCTTAATTGCAACTGGGAAGAAACTGTTCGTCGTAGCGAAGGGCGATACAGTGGCCCATCATCACAATGACTATGACAGCCCAGTCAACGCTTTCTTCGTGGATAAAAATGGAATCTTGTACGCAGCCGATGAAAACAGCCTGTTAAAATATGTCGAAGACACACACTGCAAATTATAAATAAATATCACTGATTAAATATTTAAATCCACGGTCTATCAAGGGTGAGTTAATAAAACAGCAAAACCTAAAAAGTCGGAACCATTGCAGGAAGATGAAATACTAAAGACGAATTTTGGAGAAATTTAAAATACCTTATAACTTCCTAGAAATACTATATTGTTATGAGTCCGCAGTTTCACAAATAAAAAAAATATAATCATTTTTATGTGTCTAATTTGAAGCTACATCAAATCCAAATTTAGGTCTATGTGGGAGTAGGAGTAATTTTAAGTTAAAAAGAGATACATAATTCAAATTCGAATTCGAATTTTTTATTTATCAAAAATCATAGATACAATTATACAGATTAAATAAACCTAACCTAACTGGATCGCACGAGACGTCTGCACTAAGGTAAGCTCAGATACGTATAATTAAATACTGGCTAATGATAATTAAATAATACATTGAAGAATGTCGTGATATAAATTTAAATTATTCGCTAAAACCTAGAATCACACAGATAGCTAAACTCAAATAAAACTATAGCTAAAATCACAATAAAAATATTTATGGGAATAAAATATTCTTTTAGTAAAAAAAACATTCAATAATAAATACAATTTCAAATTATCCTAAAAGGTATAAGTGATAATAATAAATATATATGGTAGGTAAATAATACATAATAATAATTTTGTCTAGCACCCTCTTGACGATTAAACCATGTTCTCAGCCCTTAGTAAAAATTGATAATCATCATCCGGCGGCCCTGATATCTCTTTCTATCCCGACTCCTATTCGATATTTCCCTGAAACTCGAACCATTCTATTATTCAGAAAAGGCGACTGTATGACATATAAACGAAACGATCAGCAGCCATGATTTTGTTACGGTCCTCAATGATATTGATGCAAATATGTAAATGCGTGGAATCGCTTTATTCAATTTTAAATAAAATTATCGCTGAAACAAATAAATAGCAATGGCTACCCCATACGGTATAGCAAACACCTTATAAACATAATTAAGGAGAAATCAAAGTATCATCGGAAATGACAAAAACATAAAAACCCATTACACTATGAATCCTCCTCTATACTACGCGCTAAACAGAAAAACATTACCAAATACTGCTATAATCGTTATATCGATGCGACACAGAAAAATATAAAAAGCGAAACAAAATCTTTCTGGCGTTATGTAAAAAATCAAGTCCCGCTTTCCCACAGACTATGCACTACAATGACCTGTTCGCAAGTACCGTAAGTGATATAGCCTAATTATTCTTTATATATTTCAACTCCGTTTATGAACATTCCCCAATCACGGTGACTATGAAACTTCGCATTGCTATAGGTAATAATGATGTGCCCATAACCAATGTGGACATATTATTATCCGAAACGATGACACTAGCTTAGACCCCAGCAAAGGAGTGGGTTACGATAATATACCAGCCTTTTTGGTTAGACAGTGTGCACATTCACTAATTATTAACACCTCTTCATATTATTTACTAGCTGACCCGTGTCCACTTCGTTGGGCGGTAAAACTTTTTACCTGTGATGAAATTATGAGTGTGGTTCGGTTAGTACTGAGTGCTATGATTTATTTCCTGACTGCCAAAAGAAGGGTTATGTTTTTACTGCATATCTATGTATGTATTTGAATGCCAATTTGACTATAATACCGTTATTTGTGAGTGTCTTCTTGTGAGTGTCTTATTTGTGAGCGTATTATCTCTTTAACTATTTATGCAGTAAAAGGGAAATTATATGCAGTAAAAGGGAAAAGTCTTGGAATTGAAAATAAAAGGGAAATTTCAAAATCGGTTTAGTAGATCCAGAGATTACTTCCTACAACGTCACAAACTTTACCTCTTTATAATATTGGTATAGAAGTATAGATTACGACACGGTCGCGGTTCCATACCTATGTCGTATTATCTCTTTAAGAAATGAAAATATTAAGTAGCCTTTTCATTCTTCGGATTAAATAGCATATGACACTCACAAATAACGTGGCTTTCTATTGGTAACAGAATTTTCAAAATCGGTTCAGTAGATCCAGAGATTACTCCCTACAACGTCACAAACTTTACCTCTTTATAATATTATAGTATATAGTATAGATAAAAAATCTCTGCGGACAGGTACTACACCATCACTATGGAAAAATGCTTTGGTAGCGCCCATTTTCAAAAGCGGAGATAAGTCAAATATCTCGAATTACCGGCCTATCTCAAAATTATCTATATTCGCGAAGGTTTTTGAATAGGTGATATGCGATTATATCCTTAATTATATTTTAAAAAACATATTAATTATGAACAACATGGGTTCTTCCCGGGCAGGTCAGTCGAGACTAACTTAGCTATATTTATGGTTTTTAAATAAGAATATGGGACAATAGAATGCAAATTGTCACAGTGTATACGGATTTTGCCAAAGCATTTGATCACGTACATCCCGACATCTTGTTGAAAAAGATGTACACTATTGGTATAAGAGGTGACATCTACAGATGGATAGATTACCATATTAGAAACAGATCGCATTGCATCTCCATCGGCGCTGTTATGTCGAAATGTGAATTGATACCTTCTGGTATCCAACAAGGATCACACTTAGGACCTATCCTTTTTATTCTGTATTTCAGTCACGTCGGTGCATGCTTTAAACATTAGAAATTCCTAATTTAATGTAGACGACTTAAAAATAAATAAAACTGTTAATTCTGAAAACGATGGCCTTCTCTTACAGCAAGATTTAGACTCTTTGAAATTTTAATGCGGCAAAAACAAGATTAAAATGAACGTAGCAAAATGTTTCCACATAAGCTTTATGCGAAACAGAAACAAGATTGATTTCTTATATCAGTTTGATGATTTTCCTATCGCGTAGTGTAATTCTATAAGAGACCTGGATGTGGTCTTAGACGACATGTTAAGTTTTCGGGCACATGTCGCTGCAATTGCTGAAAAATCCATTAAAATGCTTGGTTTCATAATTCGCGCATCCAAACCTTTCTCTGGTCCAATAATATTAAAATTGTTACGCAATACGTTTGTTCGATCGCACCTTGAGTTTGCCTCTCCAATATGGTCTCCCGATTATCAAATTCATA
Source organism: Micropterix aruncella (assembly GCA_944548615.1). Classification (NCBI taxonomy): domain Eukaryota; kingdom Metazoa; phylum Arthropoda; class Insecta; order Lepidoptera; family Micropterigidae; genus Micropterix; species Micropterix aruncella. The sequence goes on along the minus strand of OX155971.1, from coordinate 5,260,802 downwards.
TTAACAGATTACAAAATATCCAAAACAAATTCCTTCGGTATTTAAATTTCAATGCAAAAAGTTACTGCAATAATACTGATGAGGCGGCCCTGCTCGGTGTCGGTGCAACGTGAATGATGCTACATGCCTTTTTAAAATAATGATTGGCATATTTGACTGCACTGACCTGCCGAGCGCTATTAATATCAAAGCCCCAATGAGAACCACGCGCCAATTTCACCCTTTTCGATCGCCACGGTTTAAAACTAATTTGTCCAGAAATGGGGTACTCACACGCTTCTGTGAGCTTTACAACAACCTCTTAAATAGTATTGATCCTAATATATTTTTTCAATATCTCTTTGCAAATCGATGTTAGGAAATCGGTTAAAAATTATTAAATACTTTCTTTTAAAGAAAAACTTTATTTAAAGGAAACTTTATTTAATTCTTCTTGTTACAAAATTAATTAATTTTTGCATGATTTGTCTTCAACATACTTGTAGATTTTCTTGTCGTCGGCAGTGTATAATGTGCGATGTTTATCGATAAATAACGCATAGATTGGCTCATCTCTTTCGAATAAGAAGCGTGCCTCTGTTTTGTCCTTTGGCAGGATATAGATTTTCTTCCCGGCGGTTAAAAGGACGTCATCGTTTATAGTGACGTCGAGAGCTGTCACTGGGCCATCTATCCCTGAGATTTATATTTGATCTTTGTCAAAGGGCATTCTGTTGAATTTTCCATTGTGGTCATTGAAGTAGAAATTTCCATGGGCATCGACGATTACTTCTTCGACATCGCTCAAGGCTAGCTTTAGTTGATTTTTTCTATAATAGTCATTGACCTTTACCCACATAAAAGGAACACGTTCTGAGGTTAGACCAATATATAGGATGTCATTCTTGTAATAGATAACAGTGATAACTTTCATCTTCCTTCTCCTTCCAGTAGACCGCCTTGCCAGTATTCTGGTCATATTTATAAATACCTTTATTTGTACCGATATATACGTCATCACGTTCTTTATCGATAGTAATACCGAGAGGAAAAGCTTCATCAAATCCTTGTATGGTTTCAGCGTGGTCCGATCCATGTTTAATTATTTTCACTTTGTTTTTATTAAAATCTTCATGATCAATTCACATCTCCTGCTAAAGTGACTACTACGTCTATAGTGCGTTTCTTGTGACTTCCCAATACTACTTCTTTGAATTGCTTGCCATTGAACTGAAGATGGGGATCGCAGGCCTTAGCATCTAAGCAACTGAGAGTTATGAGTACTATACCAAAAGCGATGAGAATCGGTTGGGATGCCATCATACATCTGGAATAAATGTAAAAAAAAATAACTTTTTTTATACTAACCAACATTTAAAAAAATACCTTATGTTGGTTTTGTAAAATAGTGAAGTATTTCTGCTATTAAACTAATAAAAATAACTCATAAATTTGTTTTCCAAATCGTATCAAATTACTTACCAATTTTAAAATAATATTTAAAATAAATGACAAAAAAACGGCCAATCTCCTGCCGTTTTATAGTGTTCGTCCGTGAATATTATCATTACTTACATAATATCAGTGACCTGCGAGTGCAACAGATAACAGTTATAAAACAGGAAAACATGTACATAGAGACAATTAAATAAAATCATGTTCATTTAAAAGCCGTTGGTTAAAAAAAAATAATATTCCTGTGTCTGCTATAATATAAAATTAAATAATAGATCATATTAGACATTATTTATTGTTTAATTATTACTTATTGTTTTTGTTAAAGTATTATTGTAATTCGTATATTTTGATAATACGTTGTTATATTGACTATTTCTATAATACTACTTTAATTTTGAGTAACTAAATGATTCATATATTTTTGTCATTGTTGCTACATTTGCCATTAATTCAAATCACTATAGATGTATTTCTGTTTTCAACTATTTATTGATTGATCGAAGCTTTTTCTTACGAATTTGACTCATCACATCAACAGATAATCGTGAAAATTCGGATAAAAAAGTGCCTAAATGTAGCTTAATATAAGTTTACACTAACATAGTAATATATTAACATAAGTAAATGGTATTTAATTTATCTCTATAATATTAAAATATTTTAGTTCGAGAATAACGATTGATTTGAATTCTGAATGTGGTTTGGATTCCTAATTTATTATTTATTAAAAAAACTGATACCGAAATATATTTACCTAATAATTGGGCCCGATTGCGTTTCTTTTGTGAACTAAAACTAAAATTAGTCCAAGTGAACGAGACAGATCAATACGTTAGAGCGGAATATGAAACGAACGATCGTCGATAAATACTACCTGCCGAACTTATACTCGTCCGAATAAATTCGAGCATATTTCATGCGGTGTAAGATTTGACCTTGGCGGGCAGTTTTAATGCGAAAAAGTGACAACCAGTCATCTCACACTCCGCTCTAGCGTATTGCCCTGTCTCGTTCACACGGACTAATTTCCGATTTTAGTTCACGAAGAAACGCAATCGAGCCTACTGTATAATTTATTTATTTATTTATTTAAAGCAATGTACATAATAAGCAACAAGCGTAACAAATTATATTTAATATTTACACTTAAATAAAACCCACAGCAAGTTGTGTCACGCTTATAGTGAAGATCGGTCCCATGTCGCCCAACTAAGTATGAACACTTGTTCTAGGGCAGACATATTAAACAAATACTAGTTTAAAAAGAAAACATAATCAAAAGAAAAAAAAGTAGTTTAAACAAAAAGAAAAAAAAGCGAAAATGGAAAAAAAACATTGAATTAAATAAAAATATGCATACAAATAAAATATGTATATATATAATTATAATAAAATAAAACATTGAAGTAAATAGATAATTAAATACACATATCCTTCGGTCAATAATAAACTATATAGTCATAACTTAAATTATAAATAAAATTTGTAATATTTGTAAGAAAAATAAAAGTCACAATAAAATTATAATATCATTAATAGTGAAGTTTCTAAAAAAAAATTAAATAGTCACAAAGAAAAATTAAAATAATAGAAATAGTCACAAAGTGCAGCCAAACAAAGCTAGATAGTTAGGAGTTCTTGGTGTATTCGGTACCTTCCTGGCCCAAGCATCCACGAGACCAGTTGTTTCTTAAAAATGTTTCTTGGAATGCTCGGGCTAATCTTTATACCTGCAGGTAGGATGTTATATATCCTAGGCCCTAGATAAGTGAAATTTCTTTGGCCAAATGACGTACTCCTTCGGGGAACTGCAACGTAGTCACTATTGGCACGTCCTGTGTGTTTAGTTTGCTGGGATTTAATTTTTTCCTTAAGAACGATCCGACCTAAAATTATTTTCACATATAACATGCGCACTTCTAAAACATTGCAATTATAAAATAAATTACGATTTTATTTTTAATTTGGCTTTCTACTTTATTTTAATGTCGCTTTCTATTTTATTTTTATAATAACTCTATACACCGTGGTATTTAACCCTTCGAGTAGCGGCATAATTTCATGGCAGACCGCGGCAATTTATTGTAATTTCTTGCAATATCGCCGCGCTCGACAAAAAGTACTATAACTATGGAACTACTATAGCAAAAAAGAATAGCTGTGCAATGATCGCATTGAAAGTTCATATAAAATACTATAATATCATTTTGTAAAATAATTATATAAATATGAATAAACATGAGAAAGTCGAAAAAAGAAAAAGAATAGGAATATCTAATTTGTACTTGTATTACGGAAAAATACGGAACCCTATTTGGAAATTGTAAATACTATCGTGATGTTTATTACAAAGGTAATTTTTCGTTTTGCTTATTTACATAAAAAAATATATAGATATTTGTTCATAAATCCAATAAATTTTTTTATGGTTTCTCGAAAAAAAAATGATGATGTTTGACAATGGAATTTTACCAGAAATATCCACGAAATGTCGCTCGAAATTATTCTAGCGGCCGTCTATGTATCTTTGGCAATAATGAGATATTTGCTATGGATTTTAGGATGCGTTCGAATTAGAAAATAATGTTACTGTGCGATCCGGGAGCAAGCCGCCAATATTGGTCGTTACGTAGTCAACGGTGTTCTGATGTGCAACCAAATTTGGACGTTACGTGCCGAAGGGTTAAATTGCTCACAAAACTTAAAGGGGTGTGTTTGATCACAAAAATACTCGTAACTTGATCACAAAGAAGTGTTTTAGATAAAAAACATAAAAAATGGAATGGAATTTTGGAATTTTACCAGAAATATCCACGAAATGTCGCTCGAAATTATTCTAGCGGCCGTCTATGTATCTATGGCAATAATGAGATATTTGGTATGGATTTTAGGATGCGTTCGAATTAGAAAATAATGTTACTGTGCGCACCGGGAGCAAGCCGCCAATATTGGTCGTTACGTAGTCAACGGTGTTCTGATGTGCAACCAAATTTGGACGTTACGTGCCGAAGGGTTAAATTGCTCACAAAACTTAAAGGGGTGTTTTTGATCACAAAAATACTCGTAACTTGATCACAAAGAAATGTTTTAGATAAAAAACATAAAAAATGGAATGGAATTTGGAATTTTACCAAAAATATCCACGAAATGTCGCTCGAAATTATTCTAGCGGCCGTCTATGTATCTATGGCAATAATGAGATATTTGGTATGGATTTTAGGATGCGTTCGAATTAGAAAATAATGTTACTGTGCGCTCCGGGAGCAAGCCGCCAATATTGGTCGTTACGTAGTCAACGGTGTTCTGATGTGCAACCAAATTTGGACGTTACGTGCCGAAGGGTTAAATTGCTCACAAAACTTAAAGGGGTGTTTTTGATCACAAAAATACTCGTAACTTGATCACAAAGAAATGTTTTAGATAAAACACATAAAAAATAAGATAATAAAGTATGAATGTACTTTATCATACTTTATCATTGTTTTGTTTTTTTTTGGATCGAATAAAAAAATACTTTAGCGATCTATTTAACAGGTGGAATTACCCCTTAAAGTTTTGTGGGCATTTCAAAGTCCACAGTGTATTTGCAAATATCTGCAAATGAAATATCTATAACAATTGATATCAAACACCCTACGCTTTGTAATTAAAATATTTCTTTTATCAATTAATTTATTCTCATTTTAAACATATTCAAAATCATTTAACTATATTGATTTAGGGTGTTTCCTATCGCTTTTGGACAATATCTTTACCTTTCAAAATTATTTTTGACTTTTCAGTTCACATTGCTATTAAAGCGAGATTTTTTAAAGAAATATTTTTTTTTTTTATTATTTATTTATCCTATATTTTATAGTTACATGATATAGATTGCGTTAATTTTTTTAACACATTAAAAAAATACATATGATAAAAATCGCGAAAGGGCATTACTTGTCAGGATTAAATAGAAACTATATTTCTATAAATAGAAACTATATTTCTATTTTACATTTTAGTCTTTTAAACTAAAATTTTATTTATAAAGCAGGACAATATTTTTGCCGTCGTAAATGAAAACACAGTAACTTCATTTACTGTGTTTATACAAGTTTGGTTCTTTAAAATCACGAGTTGGAGTACTATAAGGCAAATTTTTCGGTTTGTCTGTCGATGGATAGTTACCGAGATACCTTAGATAAAACCACAGTATTTAAAAAAAAATAATATTTTAAATAAAAAACACATGTTAAAATACAGTAACCTTTTATTTACTGTGATCTTTTTTAATACTTATAAGCATTTAAGAAATATTTTTGTTTGGTTACAACACGGCTTCTTCAAATACTGTGGCAAAATTTTGTTATTTCTTTTTAATTTTATTTTATTTTATTCAGAAAACAGACAGTACAAAAAACAAATTTACTTAATCAAAATATAACAAACATAAACCATTTATATGTTTCCACCAATTAAACGGTCATATAGTGCGTTATTCTATAGAAATTCTATAGAATCTATTCTATAGAAATATCTATTCTATAGAAAAGAAAAGTTTAAAATATACAAGCATTTTTAAAGTGAAAAGTGAAATTATTAGGGTTTTTTAAATAAACAGAAAATATTTTGAAAAGTAATTGCTAAGTTACTAAACAGTCCAAAGTATTAAAAGAGTAAATATAAAGTAAATAGAGCAGAAAAACAGTAAATAGATTCATAAACATGTATATTAATATGGTAATAAATTAATTTATTATTAAATAGATAGTAATAAGAAAATAAAATATATGGTTATGTAATGTCACATTTTATGAGAAGGAAAAATAGAAAAAAGGAATAAGTTATGTAAATACAAAGATAAGAGGAGAATAACTATTTTCATAATAAACAGATTACTTAATTAAATTGTAATATATTCATAATAAGATTTTAAAATGTATCTGGGATTGTGGCAAATATATCAACATCCATAAACACCGAGTTGTAATGATGACAAGATTTGACTAGCATCAACACGATTGTTAATTAGCTTATGCAGATATACTGCGTCGATCATTCTTCGGCGCTTTTCTAAAGACATCAACTTATGAAACCGAAGCGACTCGTTTAAAAGTTAATTTATTAATAAACGAATTAATCACAGCATCTCAATTACTGTGTTTAAGGTGCGTGCAGTTTTTTATTTTTCAAAAAAAAAATACATTGTTAGAACACAGTAATGGGTAAAATTTACCTATAACATAGTAACCACTCAGTTACGGTGTTATAGCCTAAAATATAAAATGTATCAAATAATTTTCCTAATTTAAAACACAATATCTAATTTAATTAATTAAACAATTATAATTTAATATATATTTTAATGCAGAATTGAAGTTCTAACTATTTTTTAACATTAAAGATTAAAAGAAATAATCAATATTGATTACTTTATTCATGAAAACAAATATTTAACAACTGAACTTTGACCGCGTTTTTCCCAAAACGTTTTTTTTCAAGTTAATGTGTTTTCATTTACGACGGCAGATTTCTTTTCACTATATGGCCGGTTATAGGTATATCTAGCCTGTAAAATCAGTCATATTTTTCCTTTTATCCTGATGCTGCTTCTCAAAATAATCAAAATATTGCATTGACATCGGTCCTTATTCAGACGTTAGGAAGTTAGTAGAAGTTAACTTGAAAAATTATCTTACATTGATAGATAGATACACAGTACACACTAATCGTACATATAGGTAAAGCTTATAAAACAGATTATTTATTTCACTTCATTGCAAATACAAATTTAATCACATTGACTCACAAAGTTGGTAGATAAAAAAAAACACGAATCAATAATAAACTCGAATAAAAGACAGAGAAAGAAGAAGTATGGAAGTATGAAAGTCTGCGTAGGTATATGAGATTATTTTAACCTGAATTTGACTGCTATCCATTTTGTATTTTCTTTTGCAAACCCAATTTTAATATCTTGAACTCGAAAATTGTGTTTTATTTCTCGCCAGAAGTATCAATATTTATCAGGTTATTTGACCTAAGAGTGCAAAAGATTACAAAATAATATTTAAAAGGCAATAAATACAAATTTTTCTATAAGCACAGTGTTTCGCCTTCATTTAATTTAATATTGGAAAATATGGATACTAATTCTAATACCACCGTGGACTTCTAATACCACCGTGGATTCAGTTTTCCTACCACCGTGGACTGCTTTACGAAATAAAACAGTGGCTATTATAACGCACATATTGCAGAGCAGATAATTCCAATTGAGACAAAATGAAGCAAGGTCTAGCTGTAAAGAATTCAAGCCGATGCTCCTCAGGGACGTGTATTAGGGCCCGTTCTTTAAACCATCTACGTTGGAGATTGTCCACTGACTAGAAAGAAAAAGTAGGAGACTTTATAGTTTTACAGGTTTTGATTTCGACGCACTTGTAGATGTTCTTCTGATCGTTAGTGTACATAATCGGTTTGATTACTTAAAATTTTATTTATTTTATTTTTTATTTATTTATTTAAGGAAATGCGCATTTTTTAAAACTACAGTACATTACATATTATCATTAGAGGCTCCGTTGTAAATAGTAGCAAAAAAGAGAGTACCGCAGCCCAGTCCATTTTAGATCAACGCGGCCTAACTAGGCCTAGTCCCGTACTAAGGCAAGCGTACCAAGAAAATAGTGGCTTGTGCATACTTTAAACTACAAATGTTAAAAGAAAAAAAATATATAAAAATAGTATCTAATAATATTAGGAGTTAACTTAAGGCAATAAACAATGTATGTAGAAATTAATCATTACTCTAAAAACTAGGTCATTGATATGTCAATGCGTCTGTCAGTCTGCAAATTATATTTGTAAAATACCTATCATAAAACAGAATAAAAATAATTTCAATAACACGAAAAAGGTAAATAATAAATATAATAAATAGGAATTGCAATGAATAGCGAAATAATCAAATTGGAAAAGACTGAGCTCATATCATCATATTCAGCGCGAAAGCAATGAGCGACGGCAGTACAGGATTTACGTATACGCTACGCAATCTATAGCTTAGGGCCCCCACTTTCATGGGAGGGGGGGGAGGGGGGGGAGGGAGGGGGGAGGGGGGGGGGGGGGGGTAAAAAAATTGACAGAGTGAGAAATTGTCATATTTACTTAAATATACTACAGCAATACCTTAAATACCTTAGGGCCTTATCAAGCCTAAATCCGTCACTGAGCGACGGTTTTGTCTTTGGAGAGTATAAAGATCGTCTTGCGTTCTGCGAAGAAGATACCGTCGTTGCTCATGCTTCTTCAGGAGTGTAAATGGTCTTATGATGCAATTAGTAATCTTATTGTAAATGCAGGAAATTTGATACTATTCTTTCGCACCAAAGGGGGGGGTTATTCTACCCATTTCTCTATCACTGCGGAAGTAATAAATGTTACCCAAGAAATATACATCGATTTCATCTAGGTGATAGATCATCCCATTAATTTCTCGTTTCTTGAGCACACCATTTCACTGCACCTATTTATACGGGATATAATTATCTCTGTAATATATGACAAGTGCCATTTATATTTATTTCCATATTAACGAGCTGGGGAAAAAACCCTTGGTAGAGCAGTGGTAAACTATTCATATTCCTACGTGTTTAAAACCACTTTTGCTTCTGGCGACAGATAGATACATGGTCATATTTTTGAGGGTCAAATATATACTTTATGCAGACATTTTGGAGACGGTCGAGTGTGCCCAAAATTCCTTCGTTTGTATGTAGGTAGCTAACATCCGCGTAGTCCAATATCTTCATTTATCATAAAAACTCTTCAATTTCTACTTATCATGTAAAAAAATATATTGTTATATTCATAAACCGCTAAAGATATTAGGAAATGACATACGACAAAGTTAGAGGCATTATCCTCAGGATTCTAACACACATTTGTCTTCTATTCTAGCATTATTAAACACGGAATTATGAAGTATAAAATTTTCAGATAACACCATTTTTCATTAAATGCCCCTTTGAATATGTCGAAAAGTTAAATATGTATGTAAGTGGGTGTTGTAGACAATGAATTTTTAATCACATATATGTATAGGAGCAATATTTCGGATTATAGTATCTTTTTGTAATTTAGGAAAACCTAATTTAGGAATGCCTCTCGTGAGGCATAAAAAAAGAATTATTCAAAAGTCAACGCCAAAGAGAATGTTTTAAATTGCGAGCTTCACTCCACTCGGCATAGCCATAATACGCGACATAAAAACAATGTGTTATTGCATAAAGTACGCTTGACTAAATATCAAAAAACATTTTTATATATTAGTTTTAAATTGTTCAATGCTTTGCCATCATCGACGAAAAGACTTGAGATGGCAGCATATAAAATCTGCTTGAAAAATCAGTTAGTCAAACATGCCCTTTACAAACTGGACGACTTTTATGATATTGCGTCCACAATTGCTTGATTATAAATAAGCATATTATGACTATACTTTCAAAGTAAGTTTTAGATTTTATTGACACGCATGTTTCAGAATTTTTCTTTTTATGGTATTGATTATTATTTGTTTGATTATTGATTATTTTGTAAATTTTACTATTTTTAAGTAATCACCTCTGATTACAATTATTTTTTTTCCTTTTAATTAATCAAAGCGGTTTTATCATCCGGTAAATTATGATTGTAAAATTTGACATGTTCCTCAGTATTGTGAAATGCTTTTATGGAATGAATAAATGATGATGATGATGATGATGATGTTTAGATTATAGTAAAAACACATTTTTAAAACGAGCTTTTATTGAAATGCTCTATCTCAAGCCAACCCTAGGTACAGCAGCCATATAGTGAAACTTAAAACGAGTTATCACAATTGAATACTATACAGCATTTCCTGTTTGTGCTGTACTCGTTTAAAGACAACCCTGGGTGCAGCAGCCGTATCGCGGTGAAACTTAGAACGGGCTGTCATAATTGAATGCGTATGATGAGCAACCTTACCGTGCCGTGATGAACAACCTTAAAATCAGTATTCCTTCGCTGCTTGAAATGCCAGTAAAATGTCTCATGCAAACAACTAGGGTTGTCGACTACAGCGGGCGAGCCGGTCACCTCAGGAAGTTTTAACGATTAGTCGTTCTATCTCCCTGGAGTGAGCGCAGAAGACTTAAGGACAAAACAGTCACCGTCTAGCTCCGCCACAAACCCGTAAGAGGCCAACGCCTTAACCGCGAAATAGCCAGGACTGGAGTGTTACCCGGCGGGCCTACACTCACGCCCTCACTCCCAATTGTGACCAGATTACTCCAGCCTCTCGATTGATTACGAGTTCGAGGTCGCTTGCGCGGTCCTCTCCCTTACGAAGCGGTGAAACGGTGTATACCGAATCTATCGCGGACCACAGCGTCCTTTGCCCGGCTGTTCACCCAGGATCGGATAGCCGACGGTCGTTTCAAGAGCAGTCGCCGTAAGGTCCGCAACCACCCCCGATCTATAGGAAACAGTACTGCTTCCAGACTCCCCCGACTGTTAGTCAGAGTGCACAGTCGATTGGCTTACGCCTCACGGTGCGCAGACCGTCCAGGAGCGCCAGAAGTTTGATTCCCAGGGGAAACTAACCATAAGGCCAGAGTCCTACCCAGGCTCGCACTTCATGCGTGGAGGCCGATGGATAGGTGTTGACCCGTGAGTGTGACCAACCCTGAACAGAATGGGTCTTCGTGGCCAACTCAGTAAGGGCCCATCAACTCCCAAAGTCTCATGCAAACATGTGGATCTCTCTCAGCGGAAACACATGTAGTCTGAGCTAGATTGACCTTCGTTTGAAAATTCTGAGTATGCATTTGACTTTGGAGGCCACTTCAACCTGCCTCAGTGTCCTGGGCAACCAAGCCTAGCGTTCGTTCACATTAACATACAACGCGATAAAGGAGGATAAGTCATTATCAGTTTATGTAAAACTAGCTGACCCGTGCCCACTTTGTTGGGCGGTAAAACTTTTTACTTGTGATGAAATTATGACTGTGGCTCGGTTAAGTACTGAGTGTTATGATTTATTTCCTGACTGCCAAAAGAAGGGTTATATTTTTACTGCATATGTATGTATGTATTTGCATGCCAATTTGACTATATTACCGTGTCTTCATGTGAGTGTCTTATTTGTTAATGTCTTATCTCTTTAACCATTTGTGCAGTAAAAGGGAAAATATATGCAGTAAAAGGGAAAAGTCTTTTGTTTTAAACACTTGAGACAATAAATTTACTTATTTTGATAAGAATTCATAATTGTTGATAATATGACCAATAAACATAACCTAACGATTTAAATTATTTTTTAATAAAAAAAACTACTTTTTGTGACCTAAATCTAAAAATGAAACATAAAAGTTAAACATAATATGCAGTCGCTGACTTTTTTTGTAGGCATTATCAATCTCTACAACTTTTCTCTAGAACTTAATCATATATCTCTCATCGTTAAGGCAGCGTTAGTTCGAAACGTTTTCGTTCGGTCGTTTTTTCCGACTTACTTTGGAAATCCGACTACCACGAGAAAGTCTTTTCATTTTATGGATTAATATGTAGCCTATGACACTCATAAATAACGTGGCTTTCTATTGGTAAAAGAATTTTCAAAATCGGTTCAGTAGATCCATAGGTTACTTCCTACAACCTCACAAACATTACCTCTTTATAATATTAGTATAGATATTAATAGTAAAACAAGGTTTTATTAAAATGCTCTGTTCCGAGCAGCAGATCTGTTCCTGGGTGCAGCAGCCATGTCATGGTGAAATTCAGAACGGGATTACAATTGAATGCGTAAGTATATAAAATTGAGTGTCTTTCTGTTGACCATGGAAGAGTAACCTCGTCGGGAGCCGACCCTGGGTGAAGAACCAGGTCATGCACACCATAAAAATAAAATGTCATCGGAAATGTAATAACATGTAAAATTTTTATTTCATAGGATAAGAAGAAGTGGTTCTATTTCAACTTGCAATATTTGACCTAAACAAACTAATATACATACTGACAAACGTTGCATGGTACTCAAATAAAAGCTTGTAAAAAAATCTTACTTTCTGAGATACATTGAGTACATGCACACACACAGCCACACACACACACACACACCCTATCAGACATATATTTTCCATAAAGCACGTATTCGTTTCCCAGGATGTCAACACGTGGATATACGCTGCAAACTCCAATTCATTTTTATTTAAATAAACATTCCCTATTTACATTATTCGTGTAAAAACAAAATTACGAGTTTTTTGCGAAACCGACGAAAAAAAATACATTATCCAACTTACTGGTTGTTTTATATTGTGCATATTTTATTTTTTATGTATTTATTGTGTTTATTCACTTATTACTAATCAACATAACAGTAAAACCAAGGCATTGAGAAGTAAAATTAATAAAGATATTACCATAACTATACAAATAGAATGACACTTATAATACTAGCTATCATGTAAGAATAAATAATTAATAGCTTGCAATTTAAACAAGTGAGGGTTGGCGGTAAAAATATCAAAATCTGGTGCCATCGAGTGAATTTCATTTAAGCGCCGCAAAGCACGCGCCAACAAGTTCCACCTCGTAAGGTTAGTGCGCGAGAACGGCTCCGCGAAAAGATGGTGCGATCGAGCACGGAGATAATTATTTGGTATGAATAGATCCACCTTGGCTAGCAAGCTAGGGTTATCAGTTTTACCACGAATTAGATTGAAAACATTGGACATGGTCAGCATTTCTCTTCTGAGACAGAGAGAATTATAGCCAACCATTCCTGTGATAAATGCAGTCGGATACAAAAATGGATAATATCCGTACTGCTTGAAGTACAGAAATCTCAAAAAACACTTCTGTACCTTTTCCAGCATGAGGGTATAAGTATCTTCATGTGGATTCCAAATAGCTGCATTCGTTTCCATGCGACTTCTAACAATCGAGTTGTACAACGTGCGCATAGCTCGAATATTATTGAAGTGCTTGGATTGCCGTATCACAAACCCTAGAAGCTTGAAAGTAGTTGATAGTTGTCTAATATGTTCCTTGAAGTTTAACTTGGGGTCGAAAAAACTCCCAAGTCTTTGACTTCAGTAACTCTGGGAAGCACACATCCAGCGATGGAGTAATCATACATCAGATGATCAGGCGATCTTGTGTATGTCATCACTGCACATTTGTTATTATTGAAGTGAAGGTTACGAGCTTGGCTCCATGCATAAACTGCATCAATATCACGCTGGAAGAGCTCGGAGGCCTCAGCACTTCCAGTTGATAAAAACAATTTGACGTCTACAACAAACATTAGACAACGTGCAGATGTGACTACTTTACTCAGATTATTAACAAATAAGTTGAATAACAAAGGCCCCAAGTTTGATCCTTGGCTAACCCCCGATTGAGTGTTGTATAGTTTGGATTCAAAATTGCCAAATTTAACGAATTGCTGGCGGCCCCCCAAGTAATCTGCGAAAATTATAAAATTATATGACTATTAAAAGGTAATATGAGTATTAAAAAATATAAAGTAATATGAATATTATAAAATTATGTCTCTCTAAAAACAGTCATTGGCGGTTGTGTGAACACATACATACAATAATTAGACCTATACTACTATTAATTACTACAAAATTACACTAAAAACTTATTATACCAAAAACTGACAGTATGTAGCTAAATGACATTCATTAACCGAACACAAAGCGTACAAAAACTTAGTCATTCATAGTGCTCTCATTTTTCTGCGAACGGGTTTTCAATCAATTTTTTTATCCGTGAGCATGATAACAAGCCATGCTACGTGGAAACATAATTGAGTATTCAAATGAATACTAAATTTGAAAATGTTATACTTTAGCCTATAGTACTCTTTTCGAGTCACTGGTGTAGGTTTGGTTCAAATTGGATAAGTAATAACATTGTAAAAACGTAGTAACATTGTGTAACGTTCTAAAAACTTCCCTCTTAAGGCTATTTTTGGCCAGTAACTCAAATTTAGGAATAATTCAGAACCGGCGACCAACGAGACAAGTTTTAGAAAATAGCTTAATAATACTCAGAAGGAAAACATCATTTGGACAAAGACATTACTCTTTTATTGCGCCGAGATCTTACAATCTGATCAATATGGAAATAAAAATGAATTTGACATTTAGGGAATTCAAAAATAAATTAAAGAAATGGTTATCGAATCATGACACACTAACCATACATCAAATGTTAGAAATAATAGTATAATAAAACTTAGGTGCACAAATTATTAACATATTTTTAAATATATATGTTAAGTATATTTTAACATTGAACTAACTACCAAAAATTATTTGACTTTGACAATGAAGTATACTTTTTAGACTAGGTAATTTTATATTAATAAATTTTAATGACTGTTTCTTTCTTTTCTCACATATAAATTTATTTATTTTATTTAATCGAATTTTATATGATATTTATTGCCGAATTTTACATGATATTTATATTATCTTTTAATATATATATATATATATTTTTTATTAATAATAATTTTTAATTTTATTCTAAAGACCACATTTTAGGGTAATTTAGTGTCATTAGCTTTTTACTAAAACTTGTATATTTACTAAGGCCAAACTAAGAGCAATTTATTTGGCAACCTATAACAACATTGATAATGATCGTTTTTTAAAATAAAGGACTCATTGTCTATAAGAACTCCATAATTTAACGAATATTAGTGCCATATATTTTATATATAATAGCAATTCTTTATATGCTAATTACATAGCAGAAATAACACGGAGATTTAGAATGCCATATATTATTATATCAGAACATTAAAGTGCGTAATTATTACGTATTGAAACCTGTATAACAAATTCAATATTTATATAAATACTATGAAATTAAGTGCTATGATTTATGAATTCGCTTATTATTAATTTTTTAACCCTAGCTGCCAAAGCGCAGTCCGATATTGAAAAATCTAATAAGCTACTTATATAATAATATTAAAAATAAAAATACGTGTGGCACTCGGAGACTGCCGCGGTAAAGCTATTGCATAGCATTTTTAACAACTTATGCAATTATAATTATTTATTTAATTATTTTTTTCTGATATCAGATAACTGCGCTCTATCGGAAAACGTTGAAATTATTTCGAATCATTTGCGGCTGCGGAAGCAAATGATTCGGAATAATTTAAACGTCTCCCGATAGATCGCGGCGCACGAATTTTATTCGATAAAGCAAAAAAAATAGATATTATCCTTTTCTTTGACTATTCTAAAAAATTCGTAGATAAAAAGATAGATAATTAAATTATCTTTAAAATGGTGCAGGTTTCATAATAATATTCCAGATAGTATTTGCGTAGTAGTCGTTTTTGTGTTCGGTTAGACCTAATTTCACAAATTAATTACATTATGTAATATAAAAAAAAAATACGTGTGGCACTCGGGGACTGCCGCGGTAAACCTATTGCATAGCATGTTTAACAACTTATGCAATTATAATTATTTATTTATTTTATTTTTTCTGATATCAGATAACTGCGCTCTATCGGAAAACGTTGAAATTATTCCGAATCATTTGCGGCTGCGAAAGCAAATGATTCGGAATAATTTAAACGTCTTCTGATAGAGCGCCGCACATGAATTTTTTATTCGATAAAGCAAAAACACCGGATTATTCGAAAAAATCGTAGATAAAAAGATAGATAATTAAATTATCTTTAAAATGGTGCAGGTTTCATAATAATACGTCAGATAGTATTTGCGTAGTAGTCGTTTTTGTGTTCGGTTAGACCTAATTTCACAAATTAATTACACTATGTCATATAAACAAAATCTAAAATATTCATAGCTGAGAATATTAGGAAAATGTTCTTGTGTAACATATATTTTTTTCGAATCGTAAGCAGTACTCGTTTAGACGTAATTATCAGTTTAAAATCATTAATTTTCGTTAAGAAATTTCTTCATTCGGTCGCCGCGCTGGCCTAGGCCCGCGATAAAAGCTATGCAATAGCTTAACAAAATCTAAAATATTCAAAGCTACGAATATTAGGAAAATGTTTTTGTTTAACATATATTTTTTTCAAATCGTAAGCAGTACTCGTTTAGACGTAATTATCAGTTTGAATTTATTAATTTTCGTTTAGAAATTTCTTCATTCGGTCGCCGCGCTGGCCTAGGCCCGCGATAAAAGCTATGCAATAGCTTAATATAAAATAATAATAATGATAATAATGAATCGCTTTATTCGATAAGCCAGTCGTGCGTACTGCTTTGACGCAACACGTCTTACAGCTAACCTTAACCTAATGCCCTAATTAAACTTATCAAAATCACGCATAAAAGCAGTCACTTATATTTATCTAACATTAAAATCTAGCACAATAGCATCGTATAAACATAGGTAACAACAAAGCATCTTAAAAAACGTCCTTTAAATCCGATTAAGAAACGGGCGGCTGTACTCGCGAATAGCGTTTAAACTTCGTAAGGGCCTTGCTCTATATTATTAGCGATTGATTATATACGGGGTGAGTTTTTATTAATCGACATCAGTACTGGCAACTGAACAACTACATATTGATAAAACTTTTTGGAAGATACAAAATAAAAATAGATAGATAGCGCATTGTGCTTGGCGTTTTTTATACTATTTTTCAAAAAGAGAGAATTTTCAAATTGAAAAAAATATGTTTTTTTTTAGTTTTTTTTTACCACATTTTTTATTAAAAGTTGCTTCACTGCTCATACTGATTCACCCCCTTAAAGGATGCCGGTTAATTAAAACTCGTTGCCACATTTACCTACACCATGGCTTGTGTATACAATAGTGGCGGACAATCACTGTGGCCATGGCATCCGAGCTCAGTGAGTATCACCTCATTATTCCTCGCCGGTCGGTCCACTTGTATCCGCGCCAAATGTACGCGTTGCATGCGATAATGGTCCTTACATTATCGGCGAAAGGTCGCTTGTCCAATCTTTGGTGCCGTACTAATTGATAAGCAACAACAGCTGGTCACCAGACAAGCACTGCGGGATTCAAGCAAGGCGAAATGCTATATGTCAATAATAATTGCTTTCGCATATATTTAAGTTTTACCGAAATGTTTTTACCGTAATGCTGTAGTATTTTTTAATACAATAACTGCATTACATGTATATATAAAAAAATATCTGCTGAGTCTTTTACTGAAACAATTTAAACATCGTATTAACGACCTACTTACTACTGTATTATTTTTATATTATTATTTAATTATATATATTTATATCTTTTATTATATTTGTTATTTAAAATTCGAATTTTTCCTTCCATAATAATACTCTTTATTGAGTGAAACTATAGTGATAGTTAAATATAGTTATAGTTTAAATCAATAAGTAACCTATTTTTTTAAATAATATGACGAATCCGAGAGCAAGAGCACCTACCAACGGTTCTACATTTGTCCTACATTCTACCATATCCCCACATGTTATAGGTTTATATAGAGAATGTCTACTCCCCCTTATTCTTCCCCTAAACTTGCCCTTCCCCTAATCCCCTAAACTTGTGAGGTAAAAACTCGGCCGTACCTTTTGCATCTTAGAAGGGACGTTACACATTCTAAGGGTAACAATGAATTCCTCTACAAACAGCAGTAATCTTATCCTGGCGCAATATTATGAGACAATATGACAGAGTAGACACAACAATTAGAAAACAGATATTCTTCGTACAAGCGATTAGCTATTTCATGTGATGCACCACAATAGTCGCTGTTCTACGATAAATTATACGGCGTTTCGTGAACAAAAGATTTCCTTTGGCAGGTTTGATCTGTAGGTCCAAATGATGGATCTAAGAAGGGGAGCCACCTGGATTTTTGATCCAGGTGAAAAAGGGGGGGGGGGGGGAGTTTGCACCCGCCGCGCTTCGAATAAAAAATTATAACTGATCCAGTTACACATACTATGGCGTGTTTGGTATCGTTTTCGTATAAACAGAGTACGGGGAATCTGTTTCTTAGGTTATTTAGAGACATTTTCATACAAAAAGTCAAAAATTTTGGTAAAAAAGTAAATTTGTAAGTAAGTTTTTTTTTCTTCAACAGTATTTAACTTCGAAAATAGATCGATTTTGTAGATAAAAATTTTACATATACTTATCTGACAGTATGTACCCATAAAAAAAATGCCATGAGAATCGAGTGATGAAATTAAAATACTTCACTCGACTCACACGGCATATTTATTGAGTAAATTAGTTTTTCTCTACTTTATCAAGGAAACCACATAAGACAGACATAATTTGACGTCACTTGGGTAAAATATTCAACACTTAAATTAAATTACTTGAGTTTTTTTTTAACTTTTGGGGTTGCACAAAATAAAGGTACACTTCTTTCACACAAATTCACGCCAAATAATATTAAAGTTAGGTAAATAAAATAATGATAAAAAATACACAAATAGATTTTACATGTATTAAATAAGAAATTATTTAAAAAAACAATTCTCAGAGAAGTAGTCTTCGTATTCCTCCGGAATGCCTCGCGGACTACACAACTGTAACAAAATAGATATAAAAGTGTAATTAATGTGGTTCCTCCGGAACCACATCAATTATATCTTCGACGAGGGCCTCGCGGTCTAGAATTACACTGTAACAAAATAGAAATAATATTAAAATAACAATCTCAATGATACCAAATTCAGCAGACAAAGTTATCTGACAACATAAATATACCTGGTATTATCGCAGGTTCCGTAACAGCTCTTACACAGCAGTGTGCATGACATTCCCTCTCGTCTGCAAGAACATCGGCTCCTGCAGCTGTTCTTGCATCCACACTTCACAAGCTCTCGCGCCACCTCCCAGATACTGGGTTGGGTTTTCCATAAGGGCTGCCACTCTCCTTCAGTTTGAGTCCATCCCCAGTCAGCTGGGGAGGGGATAACGCCTGAGGGATCAAGAGCTTGTCCCCACACGTAGCTTGCTTGATAGGCTGCCTTCAATGTGGACATCCTTAGAGCATCCCTCGTAGGGGGGATATTTTGCAAACACTAATTTTTTGCAAATAAAATCTTTTAACCGAAAGAATTTCAGTTTCACCACAGTATAACATGATGAAGTACTTTTCTAATCTTATCATTAAATCATCTGTCACTTCTTTTAGTGGATTAGGAAGTGCTCTAAAAGCAGATGTGGTCTCAAGACATTGCTGCCACGCCTTCCAGGTTATGTTTTGCCTTTGGAATAGAATGCAGAAACGGTGTCACAACCTATTAAAGCATGGTATCCTCTGATAGCTTCTGCTCTTTCTACAACCAGATCCTGTGCCAGGTCATGTGCAGGTATGTAGCTGTGGTGTTTGCCCGTACCGAAAGATATCCAAAGCTCTTGGAGACCTAACTGCTTAAGGGCGAAGAAGTAGGATATGGCGATTTTAACGACGTCGGAATCAACGGTGTGTATAACAATTGTTGTTGTTCCATTGATAGCCATATCTTTTGCATGCGAAATAATGCGACCACCAGCCTCCTCGGAATTTACATTAGGCCCTGCTATCAGCGTCTCCATTGGTTTGGATGATTTGATTGTAGGACCGATGTTGGTCACTATATGCACTCCAATGCTCTCTTGAAGCGCGTAACACCCGATAAGTTTGAAAAGGTTTTCCTTATTCTGAGCATTCTTAAGGAAGTTAGACCAATTGCTCGGTAACTTGTGGTCTTCATGTACTTAACGACGAACTCCTTGACCCTTGTTGTCAAGAACCTGTTTCTTTAGAGACATATCGGAGTAGAGATCCCAGGCAATGTCAACTCTCCTCGCCTCCTTGTCCCTGTCTTTTTCACGATGCTTTCACGGAACTCCTTGCGGCAGTACTGCCCAAATGTCTTGGAGCTACGTGGAGGATGACTGTGAACGAGGGCAGCTCCATCAAATATATTTCTGTTGCAAGATTCGGGGGGAGTGTTATTCTCAATTTTCTTTTTCAAAACCATGACGATATCAGACTTGTGGCATGTTCGCGTACTTCCCATAGACGATAAAGATGGTGAACAAGTCTGATTTTCGTAAGCAAAGAAGACATCTAGATCCAAGTGCCTATTCTGATATGAAATTAATAGTTTCGAGAATAGACTTATGTCCCACTTGAGAACCTTGACGGTTTCAAGTTGTTTTGAATTTTTTGGCTTCTTGAGAGTAGCAAAAATTCCAGTTTTCACTTTTTTTATTGGTTCAAATAAAGTAAATGTCTTTTTAACCAGCCTTTCTTCGACGAATGTCCTGTACAAATCCTTGCCATTATTACCCAGATAGGTTAATGTGCTAACAGCTTTGTTGTCTACAATTGTTCTTGTATCTATTACAATTAAATCAGTTGTTTGGTCTTAAAAAAGATTGCAAACTCTTCAAAACTTGCTTGGACTGCATGAACTTGTCGCAGAAATGTTTTCTGGAACGCAGGATATTGTTCGTGATGAAGCTCTTGAGAAGATTTATTAACGTTAATAAATTCTTCCAGGAGATGCTTGACAGATGCACGACAGCTACATGAACACATAACCAACGAGCGTAATTTGGGTGTCAAATAAGAAAAACCAGGGCACTGAACTACTAACATGAAATCGGACAGGCAGGTCGCGCCCCCGCCCCCGCCCGGCACGAGCTTTGAGCGACCGAGAGTGAAATTTTGACAATTTCAGTACGTCAATCGATTCACACGGCATTTTTTTTGGGTACATACTGTCAGATAAGTATATATTAAGTATATATTTCTAAAAACTAGATAGTATGAGCTCGATAGCACTATTTTTTTTATCTACAAAATCGATCTATTTTCGAAGTTAAATACTGTTGAAGAAAACAAAACTTACTTACAAATTTACTTTTTTACCAAAATTATAGACTTTTTGTACAAAAGTGTCTCTAAATAACATAAGAAACAGATTCCCCGTACTCTTTTTATCCAAAAACGATACCAAACACGCCATAGCATGTGTAACTGGATCAGTTATAATTTTTTAATCGAAGCGCGGCGGGTGCAAACTCCCCCCCCCCCCCCCCCTCCCTCTCACCTGGATCAAAAATCCAGGTGGCTCCCCTTCTTAAATCCATCCTTTGAACCTACAGATCAAACCTGCCAAAGGAAATCTTTTGTTCACGAAACGCCGTATATTGCGTTTTTATGTCGTGTAGGACTGCGACTACAAGACACATGCTCCAATCACCCGTCACTCATAGATGCCAGTTTTATCAGCAGTATGTTGAGATGATCCGTTACTCACTCTGTTAAAAAATCTTAAATAAATTTATCTGTAAAGGAATCGCTGTGTGACGCTGCATAAGGTAATTAAATAAATTTGGCCACACCCAGCTACATCGACAGAGACTAATATAAATAATGTACATTTTAAAATATATGAGCGCGAATAATCGAGCTATGTCATTCACAGCGTTGCTTAGATAGCCAACCACCTCCCAATTTACTCTTGTGAGAGAATTTTAGTATATATAATGCTTCATGTATGAATTATTGATATTTGTTAATGTTCCTCATTGTAAAATATCAATGTCTTACAACCAACCCGTGTTATTTGTGTATGTGCGTGTAACATGTGTGCAAGTGTGTGGTTGGTTATTGCATTCGATCGGCAGAATTGATTTAATTTTATCCCTACGGAAAAGGTGATCGAGCCGGGAGTTAAACCCCTGACCTTAGAATGCAAAGATCAGGCGACCTAAACACTATGCCACCTTGCCATGCCATTATAGGGTTTAAACATATCTGTGTATTTATCCCAAAATCTGGTTCGTTCGCTCTTCAACGTGTCCGGGACAGGCTAGAACTCGTCTCTTAAAAAGTATGCGGCCTGGATGGCCTTGTCCCGCTCCTCGTGTAGGTCATGGTGTGTGATAGGGTTTGACAACTGCTGGCAGGATAGGAGGTGGTTTTCAGCCTGTAATATTTCACAGTCGCATATTGGATTCTCTGTTCATAGAGTTCTAAAAATATATTGTAAATAAAACCTATATAATATAAAAAATGGAACACGATTATCTAAATATCCAGATAGGTTAGTAAACGAACATTATGGTATAAACGAAATATATATATATTTATTTTATTTGAGAATTAATTACTATTAAATAATAATTTTGCTTATATAAATAACAGAACCAAAATGGCAGAACCTTAATCTTTTGCTTATTTGATTATATCACCCAACTGGGACTAGCCCGTTCTAGGGTGGACAGGACTCTAATATTACAATAAATTATGTAAAAGTTTGAGTAAGATGTTAATAAATCTAAATTGGCTTAAAATGGTCCTCAAAAAAAATACATATATAAAGTAATAAAAAAAACCTAATTCCATTATAGGTATAATCGGCATTAAATGGTACATAACATTAGAATAAATAGACAATGACAAACATAATAGTCTTATAACTAAAATAAAGAGAAAAATAAAATTATAAGTAAGAAAAGAAATAAAAACTCATTAATATTTAATATAAGTTCAGTAATATAAATTTAATATTAAAATAAATTGTCAAAAAAGTACGCAATGCTATGTTAAAAATAAATCAACAAATCTATTTAAACATATATTACTAATTTGTGTACCTAAGCTTTATTAAACTATAATTTCTAACATTTGATGTATGTATGGTTAGTCTGTCGTGGCTCGATAACCATTTCTTAATTTTAGTTTTGAATTCCCTAAATGTCAAATTCGTTTTTATTTCCATATTGGCGTAATGAAAGAGTAATGGCTATGTCCAAATTATGTTCTAGGTATTATTAAGCTATTTTCTAAAACTTGTCTCTTTGGTCATCTGTTCTGAATTATTCCTATTGTTCAAAAATAGCTTTAAAAGGGATTTTTTTTTAGAAAAAGTTGCCTACAATCAAGGACCTTAGCTTCCATATAAAGTTCATTGGTGGGATGGCAATGTGGTCTACGGAGAATATTTTTTAGTATAAATTTCTGCGCAACTTGCAATGGTTCTAGCAGGGTTTCACCACATTCTCCTCATCAAATTATGCAGTAAGTAATAAGCGATTCACATAAAGCCTGGTAGACAGTTTCTAGCGTTTTGGAATCCAGAATATTTCTCAGTTCTTTGAAAACATATCCCATGACTGCCCATTGACTGCCCATGTGAGGACAGAATGAAATCATGTTTACAAGACAATGTCAGTTCTCATCACAGTTTTTATTCATATTTTGTTGTGATGGTTCATACAAACCTTTTTTTTGCCAGTGCTGCAGGTCACCTTGGATTTCTTGTCTTTAGAACGTTGATCAAAGGGGCATCTTCCCTCTCTATGTACTTCCATTTCTCCTTCCTTGTGGGGTTTCTTCTTTCCTAGAATATCTCCAATGGTCACCTTGAGCGACCTCGGCAAAGTTAGCCAGGTGTATCGTTCCTCAATATGTGGCTCCATCAGATTGATTGCCAGTTCCTTCAGATATTTGCGTCTTATTTAGTTGATTTCTATATTGTATTAGAGTACTTCAGGAGAACCACACAGTTTATGCTCATGAAGTCCAACAGTCCATAAAAGGAATACAACCTGAAATACAATTTTGATTTGAAAAAAAAAAAAAAAAATGATATAATTAGATTATCGTTTATGAATTTATAAAAAATATGATTGTTTTTTACTAGAAATCTGTCTAAAGTCATTTGTTTTTGCCGACGCTTCAAAATTTGCCATAAAATGTGACACCGCATTATCACTTAAATTATCACTTAAATTACATTGTCATCACTTACATTATCACTTAAATTTGTAGTACGCATAACTACCTCCTTCTTAGCTTGATGCTTCTCAATGTACGATGATTGCGCCAAAAGATTGCTGCTCTGCTACTTCCTCCTCCACTAACAAGTTCTCCATAACTTCTTGCTGTGAAACACAGTGCACGTCCATAAGCTCCTCGATAGTCAGTTCTTGACTGGGCTCTTCCAAAAGCTCATCAATACTGTTGATATCCACCTCGAGTCCCATGAAGTCGGCCGAAGACACTTATCACATTGACTTATCCTCCTTTGTCGCGAATTATGTTGATGTGAACGAACGCTAGGCTTGGTTGCCTGAGACACTGTGGCAGGTTGAAGTGGCCCCCAAAGTCAAATGCATACTCAGAATTCTCAAAAGAAGGTCAATCCAGCTCGAGCCATCCGGGCTTCCGGTGAGAGAGATCCACATATCTGCACGAGACATTTTACCGACATTTCAAGCAGCGAAGGAATACAGATTTGAGGTTGTTCAGCATGATAATGGGTAACAACACGTAGGCGGCTGGTCACAAACCTAAACTGACAGGCGCTCCAACCTAAGTCAAGGGTGATTTTTTTGAGCCCTACGAAATATTTGTTATTTTTAATAAAATAATCCTTTACAATTAAAATGTACCATCTAAATTTTAAACAAATAAGCGGACTAACGAAGAGCGACCTTACCATTTATAAGATCGCTGGGACAAAAACTACATTTACAGTTAAAAAAAATGTATTTTTTAAATATTCACAATGTGAAAATGGGAAAAAATGGGCAAAAAATAGACTTGACTTTTGTGAAAATATTCATTGAAGTCAAACAATATGAAATCAAATCTTGAACTATGAAAATACCGGAAAATAAAGGACCAAATATACCGAAATGTTGTACAGTTTTTAAGATGTATAGAAGTAATAGTAGTAAACGCAGTGGAGGGCTTGTTTCCAGTCATTAATGTCACCTGGAACTATAAAATCCTTTTTAACTACCCACTTTGTGGTTGTGTCAGTGGCCTGCTAGCAGCCCGGTACCGCTTACCACTCCATGCAAGAACACTGACCTTCAAGCTGGGCAGATCGTTGTTTTCAAGAAAGGCTCGTCCCAGTAAACTATGTCTTTTTGCGGCGAGGCCTGGGTAGCGACCAACGATGTGTATGCTGTCTTAAGGTTCTTCGCCTCATATACGGCAGCCCTTCCTCTCGGTCAAGCCAAGGTTGAATAGATGTGATCTAAGGGTCGTGTGTCCGGCGAGGAGACCGATAATGGTTCTAGGGTTCTTCTTTCTCATGTCAACTAGGGCCTTGTTGCACATGTTGTTCAACTGTTGCTCATGTCAAGTGGTTGCTCCATCATGGCCTTTGCCTGGCGATATCCGTTGCCAGTATGCCCGAAGACGTATAGACACAAAATAATAAAAAATCAAGAATCAATCCAATTGTGACCATATTATAACCATATCCGATGATGACATTGCTTAGTTCAGATTAGTTTATTTATTTGAAGTGAGTCGTTAGTAACTAACGTTATTAAATAGGTGCACAGATGACCTATATTACTTATTATTGTTATTATCATCTAATTAGCCTCATAACTGTATTCATATATCTCCCATATATATTATATCTCATTTAATTTAATAAATATTTTTGTTTAATATATATATACCTATATACTATAATAGTTATACAATATACACTTGTAGGATTTCCCAAGATTAAATAAATTACCTATACACCCGGCAGATGAACGCAGTACTAAATATCACCTCAATACAGGCTCTGCCTAGTGAGGTGATAAAATCCCGCCGAAGCCGCACCTTTAGTAAATTTCCAGGGTTCACATTTTGTATGTACGACTAAATGATGTAAAATATACTATAGGAAATTTAATCATGTAATACTAGGGATAAATAAATAAATAAATAAAATAAATAAATAAATAAATAAATTAGCACATAAAAATAGATTTACGATATGGCAGCCTTATAACCTCGAATCTTTGAATCATTCAAGATCTGAGATCTGAAATCAAAATAAATCCTTTTTTGTTGTTACCGGGATAACCTGGAGGTTATCATCAATAAATTAATTATCAAGTTATTAGGTTTTACCCGTTTTATTATTTATTCCTAGTTATCCACTTAAATTCGTGCCCCCTCCCCACCAATTTAAGTGTTTGACCAAATTTTTTTTTTTTTTTAGATACCTACAAATCTGCTAAAAACAATTCCTAATTACAACCTGATCCGTTCAGTTATCTTGAGTCTTATAGAATTGATATTAAAAAGGGTTAAAACATTTAAACATCGATTTAAAAAGTTACCATGTTTTATATTTGAAATTACCTTATATTTACATGATTTTGGTCTGATTAGTTTGGCGGTGGCCAGATTGCCGAGGACCTTGAAATCGCCGCCTAGTGACTGTAATAAAGCCTTAAAACAAAACATCGTTCGTCGATTTCCATCCGGAAATCGGCTCAATCTTACCAAATCGTCGAGTAGGACGCTAAAAAATGGCGGAGCTCTCTTTGAAATAGGAAAAAAGTTTCGCCAGTCGCTCGTATCGGATTCGATATAAAACGCGGGCCGAGCTGACTGAAATTTATGGCACTAGTGCGAACAGATCCGGATTAATTCAACGATATTTCAGCCGGACACGTCCGCGATATCGAATCGAGTCTGGCCTTTATCTCCGCCGTATTTATTGGGCCGAGTCTGTAATGGTAATAGCGACAGTTTTGATGGGTTGTGCATGCAAATTATGACTCAAGTTAAAGTAAGGAGACTTATGCACTTAAGGTAAATCAAATCGTGCTAGATTTAAAATGTCTACCATGCAAATAGTTTCATTTCATACGGTATTTTGAGTTTGGGAGGATTTGCACGTTCTCTTCTAAATCTACTTACGACAGCGCGATAGGTGCTTCTTAAGGTTTATTGCAGAAAAGCCCCGAAGCTACTCCATAAATGACGTGTTAGCAGAGCTAGTTATTAGACATCAGGCAGACATATGAGAAAACAACGCTATTTAACTGCTTAAAAAGATATACAAGTTAAATCTAAGCATAAAATTGCAATGAAAAGCTTTACAGCCACTAAATACAACTTACGGTAAACCCGCACTTCTTTTGCCCAAATATGCTTTGGCTTTATAGGACCCAAAATTTATAACACACTTAAATAATCTCCCAAATCATGCCGACATATTAGGATATTTCAATTTAAATTTAAAATTAAAAAAATCTTTTATCAACTTAGAAGAAATGAAATGAAGAATATGTTAGGTTATATTTTAAAATAAACTTCGTTACAATTTTAAATATTGTCATACATTGCAATATATTTTGTAACACTTTTTTTGTCCTACAATGCCAGTGAGATTTTTTAATTGTAATTTAACCCCTTATTAACTTTATATACTTATATAAACACGTAACTAGTTTATTCTATCAGTTTTTAAGCCAAATAAACCAAAAAAAAAAGTTGGCTTCTGGCTTTGCACCTTAGCCGGCGGCCGGCCGTGGATCTGTAAACTCTAACCGAAATCCATGCTGATTTGAATAAATATTTGGCTAAATTATGTCATTTTGGAGTTCTTGAATGTACCACTGGGGAATGAATGAATGAATGAAGATCTCCTTATTTCACAATGGAAACATTAAAGTTACAAACGGACTTAATGCAAATCAAACAATATCTTCCAATCAACCGACTCCTAGTCAACTGAAGTGATACCGCGTTTGCGGTGTTTTGCCAATGGCGGCTCCTGCCATAGGCGCGCGACGGAGGAAAACACAGAGTATTGTTCGGCGGATGCCGATTATTGAGACTGTTCAGCAGGTGAGCGTATTCAGGGCCGCTCGCATTTACACCGATGTTCGTACGTAAAAGTTATGTGACATTTTTAAGGGCGGATTTCTATATGCGACCTGCGAGTAAAAGTAAAAGTAGAAGTCAAACCATCAGTTTTGAGAAACCGATGGTTTTCTTACGTCAAAATTGGATTTCACAATCATCTGTCAGTTAAACAATCGGTAAGTTAGTCAAACCGATGGTTCAGATACATTTTATAGCAGCGCCATCTGTTAAAATGGATTGTAAGCATAGATAAGACATTTCATAAAAGTTTATTAAATATTACGAGGATAAATAAATATTGTAAATTTTATATTCTCACTTCAAATACATATTTCCTCCTATTAAAAATATAAGCATAATTTTTTGATTAAAAAAATGCTGTCGTTCAGGATTTATTCCTAGTAATAAACTCTTTTGACAGCTGTTGCAACATGAAGCTAGCAACACCGAAACTACGGCATAAATACGGTCCGGCTGATTGGTTAACTTGCAATTCCTTCAGAGTTGCTTGCAGTTGTTGCTAAATTTCGTTCACCTTTTAATAGCTGTCAGATACGCTTTCCTGCATTCGACGTTCTGTGTTTTCTTTCGTTTTCTTTCGTGTATACGCTTCGTATTATGGTGCCTACGGCTAAAATGGACAAGTTGGTCATCGTATGCGTTATCATCTTCAAGCGAGTGGGATTCGAGTACTTAATATCGACCTCCACCTCGTTCGATCAACAAGGTAACTATTTGATTTTCTGCAGTTTTTATAGTTTATATTGATACTTAAGCGATAATTTTGTTAATAATGGACGTTAAAAGTCTAATGGTATTATATTATGCCGCATATAAATATTCGCAACAACATGCATTGCAAGAATAGCACTATGTAGACGGCATCGCGCAAGAAATCTACTAAACATACCAAAACGGACAAGAAATATCGCAACAAGCGTGAAGAAATGCTCATAGCTTGTTCGTAGTATGCAGGGATACACAGTTCCAGCGCCGGGACCAGTAAATCCCAAGTAGTAGGTCCCACGGTCAGAAATCACCCTCTGGGTGGAGCCATCAAAATAAAGAAAAGGTTTCACGGTCTGTAACTATACAGACCATGGAAATTTGTTACATCGCATCCATGGATCGCAACGTACTCGACGCAAAATCTCTTAGCGTGTTTGCTATGCCCGCCCAGTTAGTGTGCCCTGATTTACATATTATGGAAATTGGTTGCAACCCCTGTTGTATTGCATTGTTGCAAGTATTTGTATTTAGCTTTATGATAATAAAATAAAGCTTAAGGAAACCGAAGACAAATTAAAATTTTGCCTATGTTTTTTTCAGGACCTATGGCATATCCACATTGCATCAAATTTTGTTAGCCTTGCACTTTTATGCAATACGAAGCATGGTAATATCGGTGAGAGATTTCATCGGTATATCGACTGCAAGCGCGTGCCGCATAGTCTGAATTGTTTCCTGGAGGAAATTCCAGTCCTGGTTTTTATAATACCGCCCGACTTTCAAATGTCGTTAGTGCTTTGGTCTGTCACATATCGAAACCCAGTCGCCAGGTATATGTATAAACATTTAAATCTTTCCGATTGTTCGATTATATAACTTGATACTATTTAGTTATGTTTCTGATTCAATGACATTGTGTTCTTTTTAAACATACCATCTCTAATTTTGCAAAATTTATTTTATTTTATTTATTAATTGAAAAAAATATATAGGAATTATTTTTACACAATGATTTTGCGTCACTCCCAACTAGGCAGTGCCTGTTCCAAGGAATACGCCAATTTTATATAATATTATTTTCAATAAAATAAAAATAGTTTTTTGAAAAAGATGTTAATAAAATTGTTATAGTAAATTTAAAAAAAAAAAAAAACGCAAAATAATCATTCAAAAATTAAAATAATTATTAAGAAATAAAAGCAGTGAAAAATAAATCCAAATACTAATTATTATTGTATAAAAATAAAAACTTGAATTCACTCTTGTTTACATATATGTATATTGTTAAAGATGTGAGGGTGTGTATAGTGTGTGTCTGTGTGTGTGAGGGTGTGTGTGTGTGTGAGTGTGCGCGTGTAAATGTGTTGCTATTTTTGAAATGTCATGAGGATACATTTAGTTTCCGTTCTTCCTTTACTAATTAACCACTGAATGAGACTAAATCTTTTAGTTTTTAAAAATGTCTCATTAAAGATTCCTCGTGCTATAATCCAAATGCTTCGTGAATCCGAGCAGTTACAAATTGACGGATTTCGGATTATTAGGGCTCTACTGTATTTGTTGCATAATGTTAAGCATCATCAGTCAGGAACAGTATGTGCACAGTATACCAAACAGTAGGTTTACTCTTAAGCTACAGGGCATTGCGGGAAGAGGGTGCGATGAATCTGGACAGAGGGGTACGTCTCGACGAAGGCCTTTGGTTAGCGTTACGCACAGGTAAAGGCTGGCGACATTTTCTATTGTTTGCATATCTGCGTGGGCCGAGTAGCGGGACATCTGGCGGCCATATCCGAGCCCTTACGAATCGTGACGTATTCGCTTCGATTTCAATTTTGTTCAAAGAGAAGCTACTGTCTGGCATACTGTGGTATCTTGTTGGGTGACTGGCTAGCTGCTTAGATACTTCCATGCGATGTTAAAAAAACGGATGTTTGTAATAATTTCACCTAAAGAATTTCTCCATGCTACAAAGCAAAAGCAAAAAACAGTAATTATTATTTTTACACAAAAATTGTTTTGTTTCAGTTGCTTTGATATTTGGGGAAAACGATTTTCTTTTGTTGGATTAAAATGACAATAGACTAGAAAAATTAACGGCCACTACCAGAGGCGGAAATTCAATTACCACATTGATCACTTCGCCAAAATAAGGACGATGTTACGCCATCAGAGCTAATCAAAACCTATTTTTCCAGGTAAATAAAATTTCAAATATTACCGTTAAGGGTATTAAGTTGAATTCAAGCAGTGTTGCGAGGTGACACAATAAAAAAACACTAAAACTGTTCCTGAAAATCACCAAAAATGAAGAATTTTGGAAAACAGCTCGCTAGGGCTTTTTGATCGTCCAAATTACGGAGTTGAATGCCTTTTCATAATTGATAAAAGTCAGTATAATCTGATTTTTATACTAATCGCATTTCTCTACCAGGGTCTTTAGTGTCTGTGGTGATAGTTTAAGCATGACCGGAAGCCGGCTTGTTCTCTTGGCGAATTGGAGTCTAGCTTATGCAAAAAAATAAATAGGTGCGAGAGAAAACTGAACAGCCTATAGTTATCGTTTTCTAATGTCCCCTTTCTAATATAAAATCGATTGATTTGATTTGATCGATTGTGTTTTATTTTATTATCGAATGGATTTTTTTTCTGAAGGGACAAACTTATTCCACAAATTTTGCAAATAAAATCTTAATCTAAGCACATCGATTGTTTCCATAGCAATTGTATTTCTAACTTTATTTTTTGTAATGTTTTGTAATAGAAAAGGTTCTTTCAAAGATAGCGTTCAAACGAGAGACTAATCAAGGATAAGGGCCGAACACGGACAACGCTTGTAACATTTCTCACCGAGGGCATTTTCATACTGAAATACCTCTATCCAGAAGCTATAATCTGTCTATTTAGAGCTTGTAGTGGCGATGACTTCACCAAAAATCTAGATTTCAAGTCAACAAAACAAAAATCTACATCATAAATTTGTCGCAAGGGCCTCCAAAAACCACAAAATTTAGTGAAAAAATCAGTTTATTTAAATAATATTTATTTAAAGTAAATGTCGGTTTTCAAGTGAATTAATGAATTAGGATTATTTATTAAAAATTAAATGTTACTCGTATTTAAATATACCTAATTAGTTAATTTCAATACTTGGCTTCAAAGGGGGAGGGGCTGAATGGATGGTATAATGGTGACAAGATAGCTGTCGTAAACCTAGCTGGCCGCCTTTGGACTTAAAGCAGGCCTTGAGTCTCCTCGGCCAGTCGTCGATCGAATTACGCAGCTTATATAAAGGGGAAACTGCTCTCTGCTTCGACCAGGGCAGAGTTGAGGGCTTCGATGTTGCTGTATCTTCTGTGGCACCCATTGTCCTCCAAAACAACCTATAGCTTATATCAAGCGGGCTCAGATCGGGACTGCCAGCAGGCCAATCATCTGGTGACAAAAATACTGGTGCATGGCGCTGTAGCCAGGGTTCAGTGGTTATGGCCTTGTGTGCCGGCGCCGAATCTTGCTGGAATATCCAATGCTAGTCTTGAGACCTTGTTTGGTTAAGAGGCTTCACAACATGATTCAAGATTGTCCGTGGATAAACTCTAGCTGAAGTTTTCACGCCTTTTTTGCATAAATGGAGCTTTGTAGTGCCATCATAGGCAACACCCCACTAAACCATCACTGAAACCGGATGGTGACCTTTCTTGACCCGTGGAATGACCTGGGAGGCCTCTATAGATGAGTGTGCGTACACCCTATCATTCTGCATGTTGAACTTCTGCGCCGTGAAAAAATTTTCATCAGTAAACAGGATTTGTTTGTACTTCCAACCCGCGTACTGGACCAACAGCCGCTTGCATTTTTCACTCTATTTTCCTTCAGAGCGGCCATAAGCAATTGTCCTGTGCGGCGTTTGTAGGCCCCAAGACCCAAGTCTTTTTTGATGATGCGGTCCAAGGACATCGAATTCATATTCATTTTTCTCGCAATTGTCCTCTGTTTTCGGAGTGGATTTCTCAAAATCCGATACTTCACGGCTTCAATGGCCTTCGATGGTACGAATAGTTCGAGGACGGCCGGACCGCTTGCGGTCTTGAATGTCACCAGTATCCTCGGATAATTTGATACACCGATACACAAACATACGGCTGACTTCGAGCGGCTAGATCTCTCTTTTCTCGACTTTGCACCGATAAAGCGCAATAACTGCGACACGATTTCCTTTGTCGGTCCACTCCATGAATATGTTAAAACAAATACTAAATTTACTAATTGTGCATAATTGCACAAAGACCAACTGTCAACAAACATAAGTCAAATACGCAATTCCACTAATACTCGCGGCGCAATTAGTGCTTTTAATGTTGTAACAGTATTTATGTTAGGACTATGTATAATGATAATATACGCTATTATGTGGTGGTGAGCATGCTGTAAGACTACAATCGAAAGAATTACTATCGTACAAAAAACTATAATTCGTATCGTACTCAAAAAACCAAAAATTTATTCTAATAAGTAGTTGTTTCTCGAAGCGAAAATACTTGATATTAGGCAATTGTAATATTTAAAAACTTCTTTATATTTCAATCGCGCGCAAGTAGAGACATTGTTTCCTGCTAAGAACACAAGATCGGCACATATACCATATTATATTGCCCAGGAGATCAACGCCTAGACAACACCATTACCATTATTTTAGGAAAATATTTCGAAATTTCGGGACTGACACAAGTGGTTCTTAAAAAGTCTCATTCAGTGGATAATTAGTGAAGGAAGAACGAAAACTGAAAGTAACCTTATGACATTATGACATTTCAAAAATAGCAACAGAAGAATCGGGAGCTGGCGAAGAGGGCGGATTACGCCGCCCCCGACCGTCGCTCCACACCCCACGCTCTCCCAGTACTAGTGCAGGGTATGAGGCAACGGTCAGGGGCGGCGTAATCCCCCGATTCTTCGCAGCTCGCGCGGAATGTACATACACACGATTTAAACAACCTCACATATCTAGCAATATAAATTATCTATGTAAACAAGAGTGAATTCAGCTGTTTATTTTAATAATGTAATATTTTGTATTTGGATTTATCTTATAATTATTTTCTATTACTTTTATTATTTAATGATTATTTTGATTTTTTTTAATGATATATATTTTTTTAATGATTATTTTATTTTTTTTAATGTTTTTATTTTTTTTCTTTGATTTACTATAGCAATTTATTTACATCTTATTCATAAAGCTAAATTTGAAAATTTAAAGTAATATCATATAAAATTGGCGTTTTCCTCGGAACAGGCACTGCCTAGTTAGTAGTGACACAAAATCATTTTGTAAAATTATTTCCTAAATATTTTTAAAAATAAAATATATGAATAATACATAAATAAAATAAATAAATAAAAAATAAATAAGTATTTCTCATCGAGGGCATTTTCATACTGAAATGCCTCTAGCGAGAAAGTAGGTACCTTTGTCTATTAAGAGCTTGTAGTTTGGCGATGGCTTCAGTAAAAAACAATGAGACTTCAAAAAGTCCACAGAAAAAGTCAATGTCATAAATTTGTCGTGAGGACCACCAAATATTATTGAAAAAAATCACCAAATAGTATTTGTCAAATAAATAGGTATATAATCATTTTCTTTTATTTCAGTTTGGTCCGAGGCTACTACCGGAACTGAGAGTTTTCTTCGGCATAGCTGATGTTTGGGGTTGAAGTATATATTCCTTAAAATAAAACAAGTTATCCATTATTGGCTTTTTATTTATGTTTTTTTGACTTTTTGTTATGTTCTGGGGGCAGCTGGGTTTCGTCAGGCCGACGGAGATTCTGCAAAGAATAAATTCACATTATCTTTGGAACGGAACAAAATTGCCTTGTAAAAACCATTTACCCACGAGTAGCGTGAGTTTTGCAGCGTAATACCGATTATTCGTCCTATAATAGTCTCCATTTCCTTGTTTCTGTCCATAATCGACTGCGTTAGCGGTGATACGGGACGTTTACAATTTCGGTTTTCTGAAACTAAGGTTTAGGTTTAGAGATGCGAACGAGGGAATCGTAAGAGTAGGGGGCTTCAAATATTAAATTGAGTAATTTAGTGTGTTATTCCTTCACAATTGTAAAGTTGTAAAATAAATAAAATTAAATATACGGTTATCTATTCTGTAAAAAAAAAGTACCCTTTCTCGTGCTCAGCGGTGTAGACATCCGCGTATGAAACAAAGCCAACAGTTTTCGTCCGCTTCTAAAATAATATGTGTTATCAGTAGGTCTTTGAAAAGCGTTAAGTGTTTTTGAAATCTACATGTTTAAATATAACATTATTCTAAATTTATATTTAAAGAAACCAAGTAACTGCGTTAGCGGTGAGACGGGACTATTACAATTTCGGTTTTCTGAAACGAAGGTTCAGGTTTAGGGATGCGAATGAGGGAATCGTAACAGTAGGGGGCTTCGAATGTTAAATTAAGTAATTTAGTGTGTTATCCCTTCACAATTGTAAAGTTGTAACATAAATGAAATTAAATATACGGTTATCTATTCTTTAAAAAATAAGTACCCTTTCTCATGCTCAGCGGTGTAGACATCCGCGTTCGAAGCAAAGCCAACAATCCTCCTCATCTCGTCCCTTGTAAAGGTTTTCGTCCGCTTCTAAAATAATATATTATCAGTAGGTCTTTGAAAAGCGGTAAACGTTTTTGAAATCTACATCTACATGTTGTTTAAATATAACATTGTTCTACATTTACATTTAAAGAAACCAAGTAAATATGTCAAAATATCAAATTAAATTTAAAATCCCGCATATAGGTTATAGTAAAACGACTTATTTCTACTCTTAGGTTATAGTGTTATAATAGCAACTAGATTATTGTTTTCGTAACTTTCTCGTGTCCATATACCTTACTTTGCGCAAGCCATACGACAATCTTGCTTATTTCTTATATTTCATTACATAATAACATAAAAGCCAACTGTATACTCATCTATTTTCGGTTCTGCATCGGCCATTTTTGCCCTTACATCCGACTTTTTCTCTTCTGAACAGCGCGAAACCACTGATAATTCACCAGAAAAACAAAACTGAAGCTCAAACCACATGATCAATGGCTCAAACCGTCAAAATCGACCTGTTAGATCTCAACTCTCAGCTGATTTGAGCGACCAATCAGGGAGCGAGAATTCGACGGAAGTTTGCGAACTGTCACGTTCATTTTTATTGAAACGCATTTTGTATGGGAATCGTAACTCGCAAGTAAAAGTTGACCGATACTTTTGCCTACAGGTCAACCGATGCCTACAGGTTGCATATTGAAACGGAAAAATGTCAAAAACTGACTATTGGTTCCACGAAACCTGTACTTGCGAGTAAAAGTACTATATAGAAATCGGCCCTAATTGACTCCATTAATTCGCGCGCTTGGCGATACTAGACGCGGCAACTTTGAATTTCTTTCTTGCGGTGCTAACGAGTTTTTACTTATCGCGTAGTCTCTACAAATGCAAACATTAAATGTGTTTGTTGTGAAGTTTATTAACCAATGGCTCGTTATAGTAACGTTAACTTTCAACTGTCGCGTCGATATATTATGCCTCTTGGACTGATACCTGTGATACAAGTGCACACTTAATATCTAGTCATTAAAAGTCTGCCTTAGAACAGGCCTAGGCCTAGTTAGTCGACTGTCAAACATTAAAAATAATATCGCATAATTTTCTTGCTAACATCTTACTTACAAATATGACATTAATTGTTTACTAGAAGTGTTACTAAATAAATAAATAAATAAATAAATAAATAAATAAAAACTAATACCTTTGGACTGAATCTAGGTAAAACTAATACTAGGTGGGTCGATATGATTCACTTTAATCAAATCTAACTTCAGCAACATTAGATAATATTAGTAACTAATGAAACAGATTTTTTCAAGCAATAATATGTCCAAGAAATAAGGGTAAAATGATTAGTAACCACAGACTATTTGGTTACAGAGAAAATGTTATTTTAATGATTTCCTGAAAGTGGTAAGTGACTGAGCACTTCGACACTTTAATATAATCGATTCCATTAATGGTTGGCCTATATTGCATAATTATGTTCAAGACCTATGCTACTTGCATAGGTCTTGAACATAATTATGCAATATAGGCAATATTGAAGCAGCATTATTCTGACTTTAAAACAGATGGAGGTATTTGATAAGGTAAGGTACTTTATCTGGAAGGAAAATCTGTAATCGACGAAGGCTATCAATTTAGGAAGATTTCTGGCTTTAGAGCTTGGGTCTAACTATTTAGCATCTTCAACTGATCAGAATGTCAATATCTACATACTCTACAGGCTTCATTTACACAACATTAAGAGTATTACGAATTTCCGCAAATAAGAGTAAGAGTACAAATAAGAGTATCACGAATTTTCCGCGTGAATTTTGTAGCACCCGACGTTTCGGCGACATTGCAGCTGCTGTTGTCTAGGGTAGACTGGTCTACTCTATTAAACGGCGCCTGTAACTTCGCCGAAATGTCGGGTACTACAAAATTCACGCAGTAAATTCATTTTTTATCTTATTTACAATGTCAAACAACCGCGACAGTCTCCGATTTCATAACATTAAGAGTATCCTCGATTCAACTGACAATTGTGGGTATCAGACTAACGCACCCTTAATATACATATGTTTTCATTTATATTTTTCACCTAGTCAAACATCAAAAACAAATTTTCCACGAAATGTCAATTTCTCGATTTTAATTGCTATTGACACAAACGTAATTCCAATGTTGGCGTGTCACGTCCGATCAATGATTACATTTTGATAATATTCAATAGTTACGGATAAATTAATAGTCATCATATACAAAGAGCCAGTCACAAAAAGTTACGTCAATTAAAAAAATATATATTATCACATTCGTGTTACTCACATATCGTAAGTCAATGGAAATGGTAGTCTGACTACCAAAAATCATTGATATCTTCGGCGTCACGTGTAAACACTTTTTCTTTCGCGTAAGTATAATAAACAGTGATCTAGTGGCCTTCTCTAGTGACCATTGCAGTTACGTAATTAGTAGAGATGCGCCGAATGTTCGGCCGAATATTCACATTCGGTATATTCGGTTTATTTTTTAATGTTCGTATTCGGCCGAATATTCGGTTTGTTTGCCGGATAATTATCGAACATTTAAATAGTGCTACTTTCAGAATTATATATGTTAAAAAGTCTTTAAGACCCGTACATAATATTTGTAAATGATACAATAATAATCTTGTTTAATCATCATTTATTAAAGAAATTAAACAATAAAACTATTAAAATAATTCAAGTTTTATTTTAATTAAATCAAGGTTTTTCTTTTCTAACAAAAGACATCATTAACATTTACCATTCAATAAAATCTAAAATTTTATAACATTAATTATTAAACAATATCTCCCGAAGTGAGCTCCCGAAGTGAGCTCGCCTTAACACAGGGGTGCCTAGCAAGGCGGGCTCGGCTGCTCTTTGCTTAGCATAATAGAAAGATTATCATTTGCAATATTAAAAAAAACACAAATAACAAAAAAAAAAAACAATAATATTTTTACATTCAAATCAATTTTACATTTACATTCAATTCAATTTTACATACAATTCAATACAGTTAATATTTAAAAAAATAATAATCTTTAGGGTTTTCAAGAATAATCAGCACTAGGGAACTACTAAAATAACAAAATATAAAAACGAAATTACTCTAAAAGAAAATTTAAATAAAATACTTTAAAAGATATAGAAATGATCCATATCACAATATCACATAATTATTTATTAAAAAAAGTTTATTCAGCAATAAATAAATAGATTACATTTATATAATTACATTTTAAACTCAACCACAACTTTGTTAAATTCATCTAAGTTATAGAGAGCATGGTTGGGTTGGCGGTTGGTATTTTATGCACTTTTTGAATGCCACCTCTTTGAGTTTTTTAATTTCTGTTGGTAGCAGATTGAAAAATTTAAGGCCCAAATATAAAGAAAGATCTCTGTTATAAACCCAGCCGAACTTTTGGTATCACGATGTTATTCTTTTTGCGTGTGTTATGTTCGTGAAAATTCGAGTACTTTTCGTAGTCTTCCAAATTTGCTCTCGCATAAACTAAACACTGGTAAATACATTCACATTTCACAGTCAACATTTTATTTTTAAAGATCGGAGCACAGTGATCTCCTCTTTTTAACATACATATCGTTCTGAGTGCATGTTTTTGCAAAATATAAATAAGATTACTCTCTGGCATTATCAAAGTTAATGCGTCATTGGTCCAAAGAAGGGGAGGAGATTGTTATTCCAACTAACAATGTACATTTCTCGTAAAGTATGTTGGCTGACCGTTTTGTCATAACGTCCCCCGACCCTTTTAGTTCAATTATTTTTAGGTTCTCTTGTTTTTAAATTATTATATCTTGTTGCGGTTGATATTAACCTTAGAGCTCTAATACTATTATCAATTCTTGATATCACTGAATAGGTATTACCCACCTTACGCGATAAGCTTATTTGGTTATTGTTTATGTAATAAGGTCAATTTATTTATTGAATTCGCGAAGTGACGACATGGATCAGAATAAAGGAGTTACTGAAATAGGTCGGTTATTTTTATTTGATTTATCTCAGTGTCTTAAGGCTGTTTAGTAGTAAGGTCGAATATCAACAAACGTCGGTGACTCTACGTCTAGCATAGTACTTTATCTCCAAAATCGTTCAACAAATTAATATATTTTAAAAAAAACACGACTGCGTTACGGAAAGTGAACTATTGTATATATAATTATTTTTATTAAGTTTCTTTTTTATGAAATATTTGTGGTCTATATATTTATCCATATAGATAAATGTATACTTCCGGAATGCACTAAATCAGACTTTTCATTTGATACTAAACACAATGTATTTATGTTAATTTATTGACATTTGGACAACTTAGGTGCCCTATGACAATCGGGAATACATAACGACTCTAACTATGTCACACACTTTTAATCGGTTCAAGCGTTTAAAAGTTGCGATAGAAAAAAAACAGGGTTTTACACACTACATCCGTATTTTTTGACTACGATCGTGTCGTTTTATAATGTTCCAGAATGTTAGATCGGAAAAAATTCGTAAGAACCAAAAACATTTATTTAAAAATCGCTAATATTTTGTAATGTTCCCCTGGACCGGAAACCTCGATTCCAACTCTCGACGACTGCATGCAGGTAACAGTCTCAACAATAGTAGGTACATATCGGCCCTACCAGGCTAGTCCGTCTTCATGCTGAACCATGAGTTAAGACGAAATAAGAAAACACCCACAACTTGTCAGGTCCAAGCTGCACGGAACCTTTTGGGAAGCTAATGTGCCCTGTTGCAGTTTGGCCGCTGAAACCCATGTGTTCAGAGTTGGTGAAACTCACGGGTCAACAACCATCCGGCAGCCTCTACTTAGAGGTGCCAAATTTTAGCTTAATCGGATTAAACGTTTAGGCGCTGTCGTGGAGAAATTGTCTTACTCGTCTCGCGGGGGGGGGGAGGGGACAAATTGTATATTTCCGTCTTCATCTTGGAAAATATTTCTAGCGCGTTCATATATACTTTCCCTTCTCAACGGATGGTCGGCCGGGAAATTCACATACGAAATCGAAGACTATCGTGGTTGCCTCACAGTATGAATAGGATGAAACTTCGTAGACTTATCAGTCTACCCTGGACAACGGCGACTGCAAAGTCGCCGAAAAGTCGGGTGGTACAAACTTCACGCGTTAAATTCGTTTTGTCCTATTTATAATAAATTACAAGGCTGAGAATTTGGAAAAGGATCCTTTTTAACACGCTTTTATTAGGTCGACCTGTATGTAACTAACTATGTAATGCAATCTAAGGTAACTAATTAAACCATCTTCCAAGGATCGTAGCGTCATGAAAATTGGCAGCTGTATGTAGTTCTGATGACAATACAAGAATATGGTACTGTCGAACTGATCTGATGATGGAGTCGGAAAATATGAACTGGAACTTCATGATGGAACATCGTATCATAGCTGTGTTTGGACTTGTTAGAAAAGTCTTGTAATGAACTTTGACTACGATTAGGTTTCAAGGTCTGATGATGAAGCCGGAAGATAGTCACTGGCATTCCATGATGGAATATCGTGTCAAAACCGTGTTTATGGGAATATCGTATCATAGCCCAAAAGCGTGTTTTTAGTGTTTTTTTTGTACATTACATATCATCATTAGAGGCTCCGTTGTAAATAGTAGCAAAAAAGAGAGTACCGCAGCCCAGTCCATCTTTAGATCAACGCTGCCTAACTAGGCCTAGGCCCGTACTGAGGCAAGCGTACCAAGAAAATAGTGGCTTGTGCATACTTTAAACTACATATGTTAAAAGAGAAAAAATATATAAAAATAGTATCTAATAATATTAGGACTTAAGGCAATAAACAATGTATGTAGAAATTAATCATTACTCTAAAAACTAGGTCATTGATATGTCAATGCGTCTGTCAGTCTGTCAGTCTGCAAATTATAATTGTAAAATACCTATCATAAAACAAAATAAAATTAATTTCAATAACATGAAAAAGGTAAATAATAAATAGGAATTGCAATGAATAGGGAAATAATCAAATTGAAATAATTATGGATGGAAAAAGGAATTATAATAAATAGTCAAAAAATCTAATTGAAATGGTCAGAGGATTATCAAATTGAAATAGTCAATTATACATAAAATGTGCATATTACTAGTTATAATACAATTTTGAATGTATTCAAATTAAAAATTTATATAAATAATAATAAAGACCCGCCAAAAGTGATAAAAAAATATATTAATAAATTAAATAAATCTACATAATAGGTTTAATGTTATATTCATAATAGGTTTTAGGTTATAAGTTTAATGTTAGGTTTTAAGATAAGATTAAAGTTTTAAAGCTGTATTTACTTGCAGATATCGTTGACAAAGATGAAGCAAAAACCATAAAAAAGAAGAGACACCCCGCCCTTGCTCTTCGTAAAGGTTTTGGTTTGCAGCTGCTACCAGAGGAGCCGACGCCTGAACAGCTGATAGGCAGCGCATGGGGCCGCCGGGTTGATGAACCACCATTTTGGTTAATAGGCCACCGCATATTCTCGGCAATAATACTGATATCTATCGTGGTTTGGTCGTTAATCGCGATTCCATCACCAGCGGCCAAATGGCTCATCTATTTCACACATTGGGGTATCTTCGTAGTCGCTTTGCACGCTTTGATCTCCGCTGTGCTCGTAGTCGACGTCAGAATACGTGGACATCCTGGTAGGTATCGATTCTTAGTTGATATACATGGCGGCAAAAAACTTCTTATTTTTTTTAATGTGTGAGGGACCACCCCTCACAAGACTACAAATTGTTCGGTGTGAGGTGGTGGTATCAACTTACGAGATATCTCCGTAATGAAAGGCGGTTTTGAATGAAGTAGAAGGAATTTATTGATCGAAGGTTTGATATTGCCAGTTATAACGCTTCCCGAACAGGTTATGTTGACGCGAGTGTATAGATGCGCGACTGCAACTACGAGGATATATGGATGAGGATTGTATGTGTGCTCCTAGTATCTTGTACTGGGCACGGCTCGAGTCTGTGGGATTGCAAACTGATGCTTCGTGACTGGGAAAGGTAAGGAAAGAAAACCAAGGAGCCGGATTCGTTGACACACCTCTTGAGAAGGGTACCGAATATGCCGTCGCAACCTTGGGGGAAGGTGATCACTCGGGGAATGATACTTTGGTTGCTTTTTCGCCGGTTTATATAGGCCGATAAATGATGCAATCCGAAATATTTCGAGTAAAGGTATTGCTTTATCGTGCTGATTCATGGTTGCAGGGGTTAAAATAATAGCTGAATTGTGTCAGTGTATTTCACTGGAAATCGATGCATTTGTTGATGGCATGTAATGGACTTAAGGGCCGTTACAGATGTTTTTTTTGTGACGTAGGTACATATGCAAAGTATTGTTGCACACAGTTTTGTAAATCACATCAGGTAGGTGACGCTCCCCACTGTCTATACACTGAATAAACCGATTTCTGGCATTTGTTATGACTCCCACCTGCAAAGCAGCTGACATGTTGGCAATTTCTAATGGACTTCAGGTCTTGTTGGGTACTAGGGTGGTTGATATAAATGCGGGATTTCAAATAACCCTACAAAAATAATGCAATTAGTTAAATCGCGAGAGCTGGATGGCCAATTCAAATCGCACCTTATTGATATCAGGCGCCTGGGAAGTGTTCCTTAAAAACTACTAACATTGTCCATTTCTTCGTTCTGTTGAAACCAAATTTCCAGCCTAAATCATCAAGTAGTGAAAACAAAAGCTAAAATAAAAATCTGGTGGTTTTAAATAAATATATAAAATATTTATACTTTTTAAATTTTCTTTTAGTGCGATTTTTAGTAGGTACGTATAATTTCAGAGTAAAAAAATTGGGTAATAAAATTTTATTATCTTCTATTTATCTTTATGAACCACAGGGACCCTTATGTTCCATCAATTTACACAAAATCTATTAAACCAATTTTCACAAAACTTGACATACATGTTGTTTACATGGTTTTTTAACCCCTCACGCGCCGATTGGCCGATATCGGCCACAACACGATTCAGCGTTACGCCCCGTTTTAATTTTATTTTAATTTAATTTGTTTTATTTTATTATGTTTTATTATGTTAATATGTTTCATTTTAATTATGGGTACAGTGGTTTGGCAGTAATTAATGTTTTGGTGAGATAGTGTCGTAATTCAATTTTTTTACTAATTTTTACTAAAAAATTTTGGGACAGCAACTTGTCAATCGGCTGAGGGGCAGAGGCCTGAAGAGTTTTAACAGTTTTATTTATCAACAATTTCCATGCTCAATCGCAATTGCAGACGAATGGTCTTCAAAGGGTTAAACACGTGTTTCCTCTAAGGCAGTAGAGACGAAATGGACTAGCAGTGTCTGGCTGTATCGCTACATCGAACTACTCAGCTCTCTTCTTAATCGCGGGTGTGTATCGTCATGCGCAGCAATTTGTGGCGGGCTACTGTGACTGGTTTCACTTATTCTTCCACGGAAAATTCACCTTTAACTTTTAGACGCTTGCTCTAAATTTAAAATCTAAATAGTTTTTTGTTTCTACATGTAAGCGACTTTTAAATTAAACCCTCTGTCTTTAAACAGATCATGGTGGCAGCCTTCATTGGACATTCAAGATATATTGGCTGATCTATAACATCGCTGTTCCAACCGCCTTTCTCATAACCATTTTCTACTGGACCTTACTCTACGAAAGTAAGTATCCTCAGAGTATCTTCCCTCCTCTTTACCATACCTGTTAGGGTCCATCCGACCCC
The DNA here is from genome assembly GCA_944548615.1 of Micropterix aruncella. NCBI lineage: Eukaryota > Metazoa > Arthropoda > Insecta > Lepidoptera > Micropterigidae > Micropterix > Micropterix aruncella. The sequence goes on along the minus strand of OX155971.1, from coordinate 5,216,559 downwards.
AGAGAAGCAATCCCTGTTGTATTCTGTTATTTAAATAACACAGCGCGCCAGTCTCAATAGCTAGACTCTAGCTATTGAGACTGGCAGCGGTTCCCAAACTTTTAATTTCGCGTACCACTCACGAAATTATAAATCAGTAGCGTACGACTGAAGTGTAACAGTAAAATAAATCGTTCAAAATGGTAAAGTAATAAAAACTGCAAAAACTATTTATGACAACATTATGTTTATTTATTAATTATAGAAAAAAATACAATACTCTTAGTGCGAATGGTGCTGCATGTTCGATACGAGAGAGGAAATATTTGGCTCAGTTGTATTTAATTGCGCAAATTAATGTCTATGTTAAGCTTATTACGATATTTGTTTTTTATTATCAACATAACAGAAAATCCGCTCTCACAGAGATACGTGGTTGTAAATGGAATCAGAAACAGTAATGCTTTTGTGGACAGCTATGGATATTCATTTTTAACTTTTAGCCGAAATTCACACAACTCCAGTTTGTTGAATTTCGTTTGCAAACCTCCATCGCAAGATAGTTCAGAGATTCCGTTTCACTTACACTTATATTTTCACGAACATTATCCAGATCCGAAACAAATGGCTTCCTTATTCAATTGAGTTCTGATTAATCTTCTTTAAAATATTCTTCAAATGTTTCAACGATCATTTGGCTGTGATTTTTGATGTTGTTGACTACATTTTCACTCACTGTAAGTTCATTTTCAGTTACAAAATTTTCCAAATTAGGAAATGATGCCAGGTTCTCATTCGATACGCTCCTTTTAATCATTTGAAATTTCTTGATAAATACTTTTATTTTGTTATTTACTGAAAATCGATTTGTAGTTCTACCTTGCAAACTTAGATTTAAGTCGTTGATGAGATTAAAAATGTCTGATAAGTAAGCCAATGATATAATCAACTGTTCGTCAGTCAGTCAATCAGTCAGTGAGTCAGTCAGTCAGTCGCGTAATTTAAAATCGGTCCCCATCAGGAACATCTGCACCTCAGAACGTAACTCGAATAATCTGCCCAGCATTTTTCCTCGCGAATGCCATCTCACCTCTGCATGTAGCATCAACTGAATATGGTCACTGCCCATTTCAGAACACAGTTTCAAAAATAAACGATAGTTAAGAGCCCGAGATTTAATAAAATTGACCACCTTGATGGCGTCTTGGAGAACATGTTTAAATTGTTCAGGCATACGTTTTATTGCTAACGCTTGCCTGTGTATACTGCAATGTACGAAAGTGCAAATTTTGCAACAGATTTTACTTTGTGGCTACGCCTCCGAATCTTCCTGTCATAGCTCGAGCGCCATCAAAGCAGAAGCCAACGCAATTCATCCAATGAAGTCCATTTTCCGCAAAGAATTCACTCAGTTTTTAGAAAATTTCATCCGCGGTAGTTCGTGTTGATAACGCCTCACAGAATAAATAATCTTCTTTGAGTGTATTATTTACATGTATATACCGCACGTAAACCATAAATTTAGCATAGTTCGTTACATCTGTACTCTCATCGAGTTGTATCGAAAAGAAATCGCTATGTTTGACATGATTGATGATTTTATTTTTAACATCTGATGCCATACACTCGATCCTTCGCTGCACGGTATTATTGGACAGGGATATCAGATCTAGCTTTTTAGCTGACGTCTCACCCAACATACAAGTATCCATGTATTTTGCTGCAGGTAACAACAGCACTTCGCTAATTGTATGAGCTTTTGCAGACTTTGCAATTCTTAAGCTAACTAAGAATGATGCCTCTACTGATTTTTCGGTACTGCCAGTAAATGAAGACATGACGTTCTTAGTGCTCTTCATTTCTGTTAATTTTCGGATGAAAAAAATCCTTCGGTTTGCTTACTAACGTAGAATGTTTCGTGGTAAGATAACGATTCAGTAATGAGGGTTTCATAGTTTGATTCGATAAAATTTCAAAGCAGACGGTTATCTGATATCAGAAAAAAAATCTTCATACTGCATAAATAAAATAAATAAATAATTATAATTGCATAAGTTGTTAAAAAATGCTATGCAATAGCTTTACCGCGGCAGTGCCCGAGTGCCACACGTATTATTTTATTTTTTTATTTGTCTGCCGTGTAAAGCCGACTTTAGTCAACGCTATTGTCGAATTAATATTTATGCATTAATAGTTTTATATATCTACATATAAACTGACGAATTCTAATATGCGATAATTAGCTTTAATTCATAATTCATGCTTTTATTGTATATTCTGAATGAATAAATTGAATACTGAATACTGCATACTCGCCTCGGGGGGGCTCGTCTCGGGAAAAAATCGCGTTCACAATACTTCCCCTCCTCGTCGGTTGGTGGGCCGGAAAAGTTTAAGATTAATTATAAATACGAAATCCTCGTGACTCAACCAGTTTGAATCTAATTACAGCTGGCTTCGACGACGCTGGCGCGATCGATTATGTTGAGGAAGATGATAACTCGGACGAATTGGAAGGGATAGTTCGTGAGCGCTCCTTTTCGGCAGTGGCTTTGAACGCGATGGTGCACGCAGTCAACTCTATCATCATGTTTGTGGAAGTGATGCTGCTGGCTCTTCCTTCTCGCCTCGTGCATGTCTACCAACCAGCCATCTTCGGAATCGCTTACTTGATATTCAATGCCATCTACTACGGCGCTGGCGGTACCGATTTGTAAGTATCATATATGTATAGTAAGCAGGAAATAATTATTTATAATAACTACCTGTTGCCCGCGGCTTCGCTTCGCGTAAAGTTTTTAATCGATTTGTTAATTTGAGTAGGGTGGTGTTTATTTGCCTTTTTAGACGCGCCCTCTAGAATATATAGTGCAAGTATTTGATGTTCGCCGATGATAGCACCGTTTTCACCGACACTGATGCCGAAGCAACGGACATTTTATACGACATATCCAGAATTTCTCAATCATATGGATTGAAAATCAATGCGGATAAGACCAAAGTTCTCACTACGGACGGTTCGAAGCCCAGCGTTTACCTCGATGGAACACAAATCGAACAGGTCCCACAATTCAAGTATTTAGGATCGTTGGTTACGAAAAATAAAGTGGCATCGACGGCCGTTGTCCATAACCGGATCGGTCAAGCAACAACAACATTCGCCTTGCTCAAGTGGTGCATATGGAAGTGAACGAATATTACCATCAAAACCAAAGTACGACTATACCGAACGCTGGTTCTTCCCATTCTTCTTTATGGATCGGAAACGTGGACGTTACTACAATCGAACCTCAAAAAGTTCGAAGTCTTCCAAATGCGATGTTTGAGACAGATTCTCTGTGTCTCACTCCACGACCGAGTTCGAAACGAGACCATTAGAGAAAGATGCGATCTAGTAACAACGATCGAAGAAGAAGTACAAAAACGTCGACTACGATGGTTCGGCCATGTTTGCGCGAATGATCGATAATCGCTTGCCACGTAAACTTCTTCGGCGAGACCGTCCGACAGAATGGAGAATTCAGCGATCGGCACCGAAGAAAACCTGGCTAAATAACATCAAAGACGACCTTAAAAATCAACGATTATCGGCTAGGGATGCTCGACACGTCGCAAAAAATCGTCAAGAATGGAAGCGAAACGTGAATGGAGTACGAGATCCAGCGGCACCGACAGAAGCGTATTGGCTGCGAGGGCGACCCCCTCCCCAATCGACGGCTACGGAATAAATAATAATAATAAATAAATATAGTGCAAGACGTCCCACTCAGCTACACGCTTCCTATCTCGTAGAGGTACGCGTCTTGTTCCTCGCCACGCGTAACTAATTTCAAGATATCTATATAACTATATCACCTAAAATGTTATCTCTATTTAACACACAGGATAATGTATATATTTATTTTTATAGGGATTCTTATTTTGTTGCTAATGTCTTCAACAAACCATGCCTACTTATTTTTCTTTTTTTTTTTCGAGACATGAAAGCAGTTATTGTATCTTAAATATAAAAGGCGGACATATGCTGTCATCAACTTTGTATAGATCTCTCTCAAATGAATGGCGATTAGCTCGGGTTGCCTACGGCAAAATGTATATAAATTTATATTTACATTTACATTTATATAGAGCGGGGTTTACTATAGAGCTATAGCATTACTATATATCGGCGCACATTTACATTTATATTTACATTTATATAAATTTATATACATTTTGTATACATTTTGCCGTAGGCAACCAGAATTGGTAGCCTCACATTCGAGGGGCCAGAATTGGTAGCTTCACATTCGAGGGGTTAAGTGCAAATATTTGTGTTGTACATTGTTTCCACGCATGTCAAACCGTTTCTTTTCACGCATGCCGATAAAGCAACTCACCAGCTCATTTTTCTCTGACTTGATTTAAATATATTGTAATTTCTTACTGAAAACCGATGTTTATCACAACAGAATATAACCTATAGAATCCGTAGATAACGTAGCTTTGCATTAGTGAAATAATTTTTGACATCGGATAAGTAGTTTCGGAGATTACCACCTACATACAAACTTACAAACGTACAAACTTATTTATGATATTAGTATAGATTCAGATTGATTGGATTATGGAGGTCGATTCGGTCTCTAAGCAGAATAAATTCCCTAAAAGTCTCGGATTCACAGCCCTGCGTCCAGATATAACTCTTTACTCTCTATCTCGGAAGATGGTCCTTATCGTAGAATTAATTGTTCCATGGGAATCAAATATCCCAAAAGACCACGACTACAAATTAAATAAATACCATGATCTCGCAAATGCCGTCCACCGGACGGCTTCACTGTTCACCTTCACGCGGTAGAAGTAGGCGCTCGTGGCCTTCCAGCTATGGCCTGCCTGTTTGTTTCACCTTTTTAAAGATCTTGGTCTCTCTAGGAAAATAATCAACTCCTTCTAGAAAAAATATCTAAAACCGCGATTTCTGCATCTCAAATATTATGGCTTCGAAGAGGGAGCGAATGGATGGTAAGGTGTACGCTCACATGTGGCAAGACAGCTGTCCTAAACCTACCACAGCCGGTCGTTAGTCCGGAATCCACCCCTCACCTCCCAGAAGTCTAATAATTATATATGATGGGCCCGATTTTTGCTCGGTGAATTCCATGGCAGCTTCGTTTGTATTTGATTTTGTTATTTTTATTTTATATAATAATTTACAAACTATCAAATTTTCTTATGATATTAGTATAGATATATAATAATTTCATCTCGTTCTCTTTCTACTCTATTGTCTCTTTCTTCTCTATTGTCAATCTGGAGAAGCGCAAGCACAGGTCGGTTATTTACGTTCTATAGACTTCAGTACGTGTATGTTGAATAGTCTGGAATATAACATAATCTACAGGATGAGGTTTTAATTACTGGCATACAAGAAGTGGGTAAATCAGCAACTTTAACCCTTCTTATCGCGGGGTAAAAATTTAGTCGTCACTTCTGCCCGGAACAATTTTGCACGTGAAGTCGATGGCCTTGAGAAAAACGACCATAACTTTTAAACTACTATACGGATCGTAAAAAGAATAACTGTAAAATGGTCGCAATGAAATATAAAATATAACCTTATCTCGTCAAACAATTAAGATAATAATGAATAAATATTTAAAAAGTTGGCATTTTACGCAGCGCGGAGCGCCCTAATCAATATTGGTTAAATACAATTTTAGCATTTGTAAGCGTCTAACCAAAAATGGTTAACTCACTTATAAAACATTGGTAAACAAGTAAATATATGAAAAACAATAAAAGACAAGACTGCCGTTACAGTACGTGAACGTATTTATAAATTAGACCTTTTTTGACACTCAACGCGATATATCTATGTTAGTTTATTGACATTTGCACATTTAGCCACCTAGTTATTTGATATATGGACAGTTATGGTACCCTATGATAAACTGGATGACATAACGATTATAATGATACTACACTCTTTTAAATCGGTTCTAGCGTTTGGCAATTATAGTGGAATTAAAAACGAAAAACATACATAGATGAACCCTGAACACATTACACTGCTTTTTTGCTGGGTAATCGTGCAAAAAGGGGTGTTTCCTTTTTCACATTTAAAGTTAAACGCGCTACCTCGGCGGTTGGGTTTTTGACTGACGAACGGGCTCTGCGTAAAAAAATGGAGCGCTCTGGTTGTCAAACTGTTTTTCGTATATATCAAATTTTCTTATTGTTTCGTTTTTTGTTTATGTGTTTTTTCTTGTTTACAGTGCAGGAAATCGTTGGGTGTACCCGATGCTCGATTGGTCAGAGCTTGGCTCCACTTCTGTAGTCGTAATCATGTTAATTCTGCTACTGGCCGCCACGCATGCCTTAACCGTATTAGTAGCCTTCGCCAGGGACCACCTGGCGAACCGACTCCGAAGGAAATTCACCGGAAAATAGTATTGACTTCGCAGAAGACTCCAAAAAGTATTCGAATTTAAACCTATGGTCGTTGGTGTCGCTCCAACAAGAATAATATGGCTAAATACCGAAAAACCATACAACTATGGTCAATCCTGGTTGTAGATTCAGGCAATGTTCACCATAAAAATAAATTATCATAGGAACTTAACCAACATGTGAATTTTTAACTTCATAGAATTAAATTAAGTGTTTCAAATTCGGATTGCACGATTTGACCAAAACAAAGTTACAAACATTGCCATGTTTTTAGCAATATAACAAACATTGCAAAAGCTTTTAAAAAATAAAGTAAAATATACATACCTAATTATCTAAATAAAAAAAAACGAAAAAAATAAAGAAATACGAAGTACAGAAGTACTAAAATAAACAAGTAATAAAAGAGAGACGCATTCCTACCGATATTAATGATAGACACCTCTCATGCCATTCATATATATAATAAAAAAATATCTTTTTACAACTTTTTATTTAATTACGTTTTCATATATACTATTTAGAAACGTAAACTTTTTTTTCAATTTATTTCCAAAACAAAATCTTAACAGATTGTAGAAACTTAATATTTAGGTACATTTAAATTACAGTCTATTAGTCCGTTTTTACAATATTTAAATTTATCACCACGTACATAACAGTTACTTCATTATTGCTTTTAGGGCATCAAAATCATTTTTAGGATTTTTTTACTAAAACCACAAATTAAAATAATCGATAAAAATAATCAAGAAATTAAAATCAGAAAAAGTCAGAATAATTAAAAAATGCTACTTCAAATGGTTCAAAAAATGGCCAAAAAAATTGTTTTTTTTTTTTAAATTAACAAACTCATCGATCTAGTAAAAAGCTTTGTCTAATAAGAATTCTTTAAGTAGCTTTTTGAATAAGCTTTCCACTTGAATTGTTTTTAAACTTTCCGGTAGCCTGTTAAAATAATATGGCCCGGAGTATTTTGTGTCTTGCCTTGCTGTGTTTAGTTTAATACATGGTATAAAAATGTTTAATTTATTTCTCGTATTTTTAGTATGTGTATCTGAAAACTTTTTATTATGTGTTTCTTTATTCTTAAAAAACTCAGTCAGTAACTTAAAGAGATAGAGTGAGGTTAAGAGGCAGAGGTTATAAGGCCAAGAGGCAGAGGGTATAGGCCAAGAGGCAGCGTCAAAAGTGCAAGAGTTCCTAGTACGCCAGCGCCAGTCTGGCCTGCTAACTCTATCCCAGAATCTATGGCCAAAATACTGTCTGTTCTGAAAGTATCAGCTTTTACAAAACTTTTACACTTTTTGTCGCTGCCTTTTGATTACTCCTTAATAAACCAAGACGTCACAGATATGTTAAATGTTGTAATTATGTTGATAGGCTTCATTGACTCAGAAAGATTGATGCAGGCTTGGTCGATTTTAAATGGACGTTCAATACGAAACTATCTGCCTACCTGCATTATGGATAGCAATATTTACAGGGAAACGAGCGGAACTCATATGAATACTATGCAACAATCACCTCTATATTGCAAAAGAGGGGATTCGCGCTTGTGGATTCTATTCTTCGGTTAAAAAATAGAAAAATAACAAAATAATAAAATAAAAAATAATAATAATAATATTAATAATGAATATAAATTAAAATATAAATAACTAATATATATATATATATATATATATATATATATATATATATATATATATATATATATATATATATATATATATATATATATATATATATATATATATATATATATATATATATATATATATATATATATATATATATATATATATATATATATATATATATATATATATATATATATATATATATATATATATATATATATATATATATATATATAGTAAATAATTATAAAAGCCACTTACATCGTGACGAAGGATTCCCTTGATCGGATTCGGGAATGCTTTAGGTGTTAACGAGAATGATGAATGCCTCTCACTTGCGGAAAGAGGAGTAGGTTTAAGTTGGGCCCATTTTTCAACTAGTAAACGCTCACCCTTCATCCAATTATCTCAAAAATTAAGCTACAATCCTTCTTTATACGTAAACTCACTCAATTTCCTATTATTTCAGGGGAAATAACAAGACAAGACGAGCTACTTGACAGATGGAAGAATTTAAAATTTCGAATTTCGTTTTTTCATTTTCTAAAGGTGCGATATAAAGAAGCTGCGATCAATATTCAGCTGAAAACTTAAAACTAAAAGCGTGACATGCCCTCATATCAATGAAAGGAAGCAGTCAGCTCTTTCCTATTAGTTGGAAAGATTACCTTTAACCTAAATGGATTATTTACAATGAACGAAACATAAAATATGTAAAAATTCAATATTTTGAAATATTTGATAGTTTTGTGTATATATTCTTTTTAGAATATATACACAATATATACTAAAAAGAATATATACACAAAACTATCAAATATTTCTATATATATATATATATATCGCAGCTTCTTTATATCGCACCTTTAGAAAATAAAAAAACGAAATTCGAAATTTTAAATTCTTCCATCTGTCAAGTAGCTCGTCTTGTCTTGTTATTTCCCCTGAAATAATAGGAAATTGAGTGAGTTTACGTATAAAGAAGGATTGTAGCTTAATTTTTGAGATAATTGGATGAAGGGTGAGCGTTTACTAGTTGAAAAATGGGCCCAACTTAAACCTACTCCTCTTTCCGCAAGTGAGAGGCATTCATCATTCTCGTTAACACCTAAAGCATTCCCGAATCCGATCAAGGGAATCCTTCGTCACGATGTAAGTGGCTTTTATAATTATTTACTTTATAATCATCTTATTGATCAATTCTAAAAAGAATATATACACAAAACTATCAAATATTTCAAAATATTGAATTTTTACATATTTTATGTTTCGTTCATTGTAAATAATCCATTTAGGTTAAAGGTAATCTTTCCAACTAATAGGAAAGAGCTGACTGCTTCCTTTCATTGATATGAGGGCATGTCACGCTTTTAGTTTTAAGTTTTCAGCTGAATATTGATCGCAGCTTCTTTATATCGCACCTTTAGAAAATAAAAAAACGAAATTCGAAATTTTAAATTCTTCCATCTGTCAAGTAGCTCGTCTTGTCTTGTTATTTCCCCTGAAATAATAGGAAATTGAGTGAGTTTACGTATAAAGAAGGATTGTAGCTTAATTTTTGAGATAATTGGATGAAGGGTGAGCGTTTACTAGTTGAAAAATGGGCCCAACTTAAACCTACTCCTCTTTCCGCAAGTGAGAGGCATTCATCATTCTCGTTAACACCTAAAGCATTCCCGAATCCGATCAAGGGAATCCTTCGTCACGATGTAAGTGGCTTTTATAATTATTTACTTTATAATCATCTTATTGATCAATTCTAAAAAGAATATATACACAAAACTATCAAATATTTCAAAATATTGAATTTTTACATATTTTATGTTTCGTTCATTGTAAATAATCCATTTAGGTTAAAGGTAATCTTTCCAACTAATAGGAAAGAGCTGACTGCTTCCTTTCATTGATATGAGGGCATGTCACGCTTTTAGTTTTAAGTTTTCAGCTGAATATTGATCGCAGCTTCTTTATATCGCACCTTTAGAAAATAAAAAAACGAAATTCGAAATTTTAAATTCTTCCATCTGTCAAGTAGCTCGTCTTGTCTTGTTATTTCCCCTGAAATAATAGGAAATTGAGTGAGTTTACGTATAAAGAAGGATTGTAGCTTAATTTTTGAGATAATTGGATGAAGGGTGAGCGTTTACTAGTTGAAAAATGGGCCCAACTTAAACCTACTCCTCTTTCCGCAAGTGAGAGGCATTCATCATTCTCGTTAACACCTAAAGCATTCCCGAATCCGATCAAGGGAATCCTTCGTCACGATGTAAGTGGCTTTTATAATTATTTACTTTATAATCATCTTATTGATCAATTCTAAAAAGAATATATACACAAAACTATCAAATATTTCAATATATATATATATATATATATATATATATATATATATATATATATATATATATATATATATATATATATATATATATATATATATATATATATATATATATATATATATATATATATATATATATATATATATATATATATATATATATATATATATATATATATATATATATATATATATATATATATATATATATTATATATATATATATATATATATATATATATATATATATATATATATATATATATATATATATATATATATATATATATATATATATATATATATATATATATATATATATATATATATATATATATATATATATATATATATATATATATATATATATATATATATATATATATATATATATATATATATATATATATATATATATATATATATATAGAGAAATGTCATAGAGATGAATACGACTAGTGTCGAAATATTCTCAATCATATAATTTCTTCTAAAATAAGTTACTAACATCCATTTCTGTTACAGAAACCATCCTCCTATACTTATTACATCCAAGGGCATACAGTAATTCGGCTGCAATAACTAAGAACATCATAGGTTATCAATTGCGGAAACAGGTGCCGCTGCCCTAAGTATTTAAAGAGGACATTAACTATCGTTTAAATGTTTCTGGTCCACCAGGACCCCAGATAAGTAACTTTTCATGAATCTAATTTTATATATTATTGAAAATAATTTTAAAATATATATATATATATATATATATATATATATATATATATATATATATATATATATATATATATATATATATATATATATATATATATATATATATATATATATATATATATATATATATATATATATATATATATATATATATATATATATATATATATATATATATATATTTTTAAATTATTTTCAATAATATATAAAATTAGATTCATGAAAAGTCATAGAGATGATGTCATAGAGATGAATACGACTAGTGTCGAAATATTCTCAGTCATATAATTTCTTCTAAAATAAGTTACTAACATCCATTTCTGTTACAGAAACCATCCTCCTATACTTATTACATCCAAGGGCATACAGTAATTCGGCTGCAATAACTAAGAACATCGTAAGTTATCAATTGCGGAAACAGGTGCCGCTGCCCTAAATATTTAAAGAGGACATTAACTATCGTTTAAATGTTTCTGGTCCACCAGGACCCCAGATAAGTAACTTTTCATGAATCTAATTTTATATATTATTGAAAATAATTAAAAAAAAATTACACCCTTAAAATATCAAAATATATATATATATGTATATATATATATATATATATATATATATATATATATATATATATATATATATATATATATATATATATATATATATATATATATATATATATATATATATATATATATATATATATATATATATATATATATATATATATATATATATATATATATATATATATATATATATATATATATATATATATATATATATATATATATATATATATATATATATATATATATATATATATATATATATATATATATATATATATATATATATATATATATATATATATATATATATATATATATATATATATATATATATATATATATATATATATATATATATATATATATATATATATATATATATATATATATATATTATACTAGATCTTTCCTGACACAACCGTGGCACTCTAGTGTGACTCCCGAAGTGAGCTCGCCTTAACACAGGGGTGCCTAGCAAGGCGGGCTCGGCTGCTCTTTGCTTAGCATAATAGAAAGATTATCATTTGCGTTTAATGTATGCGCTATGTAACCTAGGCTCAGACAGATGTATCATGCGTAATATAACTTTAAGAGCATACGACGGCATTGTATAAATTGTCATTTTATTTTCTGTTGTGCTCATGAATTTGAATGTTATGTATATGTAAATAAAATAAATAAAATAAAAATAAATAAATAAATAATCCTCGGAGTCATAAATGAGTAGTGGCGCTGTCTATGCTTTGTATTCTTACCTGGTATTATTACTGTCCATACGTGGTATATTATAAGGAAATGTTCGATAAAAGATTTTTTTTTTTTTATTTAATTAATGGATATGTAACGGGACTTAAGTACCGTTACATGCGATCAACAAAAGCATCGATTTTCAATGAAATACACTGACACAATTCAGCTATTATTTTGATTCGTGAGGCGATGAATCAGCACGATGAAACAATACTTTTACTCGGAATATTTCGGATGGCATCATTTCCCTGCCTATATAAACCGTCGAAAAAGCAACCAAAGTATCATTCCTCGAGTGGTCATGTCTCCAAGATAGCGACGGCACATTTCGGTGTCCCGGCTTCTCGGTCACAGATCATTCCTCGATGATCACCTCCCCCAAGGTTGCGACGGCATACTCGGTACCCCTCTCACGAGGTCGCTCAACGAGTCCGGCTCCTTGGTTTCCTTTCCCTATCTTTCCCAGTCACGAAGCATCAGTCTGCAATCCCACAGACTCGAGCCGTGCCCAGTACAAGATACTAGGAGCACCAATACAATCCTCACCCATATACCCTCGTAACTGCAGTCGCGCATCAATACACTCGCGACAACATAACCTATTCGGGAAGCGTTATAACTGGCAATATCAAACTTTCAATCGACTCAATAAATACCCTATGCTTCATTCAAAACCGCCTTTCAATACGGAGATAACTCGTAAGTTGATACCACCACCTCACACCGAACAACTTGGAGTCTAGTGAGGGGTGGTCCCTCAAAGATACATCGTTAAAAAATACTTGAACCCAAGTACTAATTTATGACTGTTATATTTATATTCCTACATACCTTTTATTCTGTGAATGGTTATTTTTGGAGCCCAGGCTTGTTGCAATTTCATGAAAAATCACTTTGTAAGATTCAATCACCACTTTAAGTAGAACCCTCTTTGTGAGATTAAAATACCACTTTAGGTTTTAACAACTTTGAATTTACTGTTATTTTAAAAAGGATTTTAAAACATCGTTTTTTAAGAGTCCTGGTATACCTACACATGGGCACGTATTGAGGCATGACAGATATCATCTGCCTCAGCTGATATTGAAAGGCAAAATTGAGGGTAAACGGCGTCCTGAAAGGAGGAAAAAGTCGTGGCTGTGCAAGGTCAGGGACTGGACCGGGATCACCAGTGAGGAATAAGACCTAAAAAAATGTCAGAGCTACCGGCCAACCTCCAGTAATAGAGAGGCAATTCAAGACGAATACACATGTTCTTATTCATATTCATATTCATATTCATTTTATTGGTATACTGGTATACAAGTAAGATTAGCAAACATTCATACATATTAATTAGCAAACAAACATATATATATTTTTATCGTAAAGAAAAAAAAATATAAATAAACCAAACAAAATGAAGAAAAAAAAACACAAGAATAGTGTAAAAAGAAGAAATACAAGACAAAATGCAAAAAGATCATTAAATACTTTAGCAACCAAAGCATTTTAGACTTCACTCGAGTAATATTCCTCCAGTGAGTAAAACGCCTTATCTGTAAGGTATCTCTTAAGGCGTCTCTTAAACGCGTCAAGAGACGCCTGCCTAATGTGCTCGCTGAGTTTGTTGTAAACCGCTGGGCCGGCGATATAGGCTAGCCTCTCCGACTTGGAGAATGCGTGACTTACCGAACGTAGCATGCTACGGGATCTTGTTGGATAGTGATGATGCTCACCATTCACTTCAAAATCGGCTAGATTTCTGCGAACGAACAGCGATACTCCCATTATATAAATGGACGGCAGCGTCATGATGCAGAGATCTCAAACAGAGGCCTAGCTGGCGTATCAAGCGCCACACGAGCTATTGTGCGGACTGCACGTTTCTGCACAACGAATAGCATGAAAGCAATAATAATTATTTTGTGTTCTTTTTTTAGTAAAATGACATAGTTCAGCAAATATTAATCTACTTATCATAATTACCAATCGATGTCAATCTTACAGCTATCTGGTACTATTATCTGTTCTCGATATGAATTATGCGATAAGCTTATTCGGGTATTTTTTATAGTTATAAGGCCAGTATATTTATTGAATTTATGAAGTGTCGACATGGATCAGAATAACGGATTTACTGAAATAGGTCAGTTATTTTTTTGTTGCTTTTCTTAGTGTCACAAGGCTGAAGGCTTTTATTATCCAAGCCGAATACCAACATATACGTAGGTGACTGTAAACACACCTCATATCAGTTTATCTCCGAAATCGCTCAAAAAATAGATACGTTCAAAAATACACCGATCGATATATGCACAGCATAGTGAATTTAAATTTGCATGATATTTGGTTAATATAGGTTAGCTCTAAAATATTACCTGCAGACAATAAGCTCGCTTTTTCGTACGAATAAAGCGTTTTAATATTATTAACTAAAGGATAATATATTTATTTCAAAATTAACTACAGTACAGGTTTGAATTTACTTTATTTAAAAAAAATAGATAAATTTATTTATTTATTAATTTATTGAGATACTTATGATTAGGTATACAGTTAATTGGTCATGTAACGCTTGCTTCGTATAATAATTATATAAATTATTTAATAATTGATATAGGGAGGTTTAACACATCTTACATGACGATTCCTGCCAATAGTCATAGTCATAGGTTTTTTTATTCAAAATAGTACGAAATCGTAACTTTTTGACGTCAATAATGCATACAAACATACATAAATGATATAAAAATTAAATTATTGTGACATTATAACAAATTATTGTGACATACAACGTGATATAAATCATCCAGGTAACCATTTTATTTCGAAGGGTCTTTGTCGTCCAGATAATCATTAATTTTATAATAGTACAGTAGTATAGTACAGTAGTATAGTACAGTACATACAATAGGAGTACAGCTTCTTCTTAATAAATGACTTAAATTGTATCACAGATAAATATTGCATGTTTTCGGGGACTTTATTGTAGAAGCGTATACATTGCCCTTTGAATGATTTTGTGGTTTTGGAGAGTCGACTTTTATGGTCAGCAAGTTTATTTTTATTTCTAGTATTGACACCATGCCTATCAGAGTTTTTTAAAAACAGTTCTTTATTTTTATGCACATACATTAAGTTTCCATAGCACATCTAACTAGGCGATAATTTGGCCTGTCTCTAGATGTGCATTTTTTATGCAGTTTTACGAAATGAAATGTTTTTTTTGACAATAAATTATTTGGACCCACCACCTGTATATACACATAAATATAGCAATTTCATAAAATATATAGCTATGTAATAAATAAATACATTTATAATTTAAATTAATTTAGAATGATAGATAAGTGATACTAAATAAATTGTCGTGCATTGCGAAGAAGTTCATCAGATTTTACATATCCCTTGAGGTTTGCTTTGAATATTTTTCTTCGCTCAGGGAATTATATACTTTTGGGGCTATGTAGAATATAATATGTCTCTGGGCAAATGTTGTCCTGACTGACGGAATTATATATTTGATACTCGCGGACATTCTTGTGCACAGATTCTTGTGTACAATGGGAAACGAAAGTTTTTAAGCTATTGCGTAGCTTTTATCGCGGGCCTAGGCCAGCGCGGGGACCGAATGAAGAAATTTCTTAACGAAAATTAATGATTTTAAACTGATAATTACGTCTAAACGAGTACTGCTTACGATTCGAAAAAAATATATGTTAAACAAGAACATTTTCCTAATATTTTTAGCTTTGAATATTTTAGATTTTGTTTATATTACATAGTGTAATTAATTTGTGAAATTAGGTCTAACCGAACACAAAAACGACTACTACGCAAATACTATCTGGCGTATTATTATGAAACTTGCACCATTTTAAAGATTATTTCATTATCTATCTTTTTATCTACGATTTTTTCAAATAATCCGTTTTTTTTGCTTTATACAATAAAAAATTCGTGCGCGGCGCTCTATCGGAAGACGTTTAAATTATTCCGAATCATTTGCTACCGCAGCCGCAAATGATTCGGAATAATTTCAACGTTTTCCGATAGAGCGCAGTTATCTGATATCAGAAAAAATAAAATAAATAAATAATTATAATTGCATAAGTTGTTAAAAATGCTATGCAATAGCTTCACCGCGGCAGTCCCCGAGTGCCACACGTATTTTTTGATCTAAAAAATATTCAACGACGGAAAAAAGCAAACATTACATGATTAAATATGTCTAATGCTGCGATACATTGAAAAGGCTTTACACCACACCCTACATCTTTTAGACACAGGTTAGCTATTCCGCTTATTGGCAATCATAGCAATTATAATAACATGCACAATTCATCATTAGCCGGTAGACGTCCACTGTTTGGGCATAGCCCCCCCCCTTCCCATAGAATGCCACGACGGGCGGTCTTGAGCCGCCTTCTTTCACCTACTTCCTGCAACCTTGGCAATGTCATCGGTCCATCTTGTGGGGGCTCTCCCACAGTACGTCTGCTGGCGGGTTCGTGGTTATGCTGGACGGTAGATTTGTATCGTCATAAAGTATTCTATGCTCACCCTACGGGATAGATCATTATCTTTAAAACTTCTTGGAGTGACGGGCCTATGGGTGCGGCTGCTTGAAAATCGTCGAGCCTACGAGTGAGACGATTTGCAATTATTATTATGCACATACACAGATAGTAACTATTTATTTATTTATTCATATTTAAATATCCATAAAAATCTATACTAATATTATAAAGAGGTAAAGTTTGTGAGGTTGTAGGAAGTAATCTCTGGATCTACTGAACCGATTTTGAAAATTCTTTTACCAATAGAAAGCCACGTTATTTGTGAGTATGATAGGTTATATATTAATACGAAAAATGAAAAGCCTTTTTCGTGGTAGTCGGATTTGCAAAGTAAGTCGGAGAAAAAACGGTTGAACGAAAATGTTTCTAACTAACGCATATATGATTATATTCTAAAGAAAAGTTGTAGACCTTGATAATGCCTACAAAAAAGTTAGCGACAGCATATGTCTAATTTTTATATTTAGTAACAAAAAGTAATGTTTTATATTAAAAAAATAATTTTAATCATTAGGTCATGTTTATTGGTCATATTATCAAAAAATATGAATTATTATCAAAATAAGTAAATTTACATATCGTCTCAAGTGTTTAAAACAAAAGACTTTTCCCTTTTACTGCATATAATTTCCCTTCTCTTGCATAAATGGTTGAAGAGAGAAGACACTCACAAATAAGGCTCTCACAAGAAGACACTCTCAAATAACGGTAATATAGTCAAATTGGCATGTAATTACCTACATATATATGCAGTAAAAATATAAGCCTTCTTTTAGCAGTCAGGAAATAAGTCATAGCACTCAGTACTAACCGAACCACACTCATAATTTCATCACGGGTAAAAAGTTCTACCGCCCAACGAAGTGGGCACGGGTCAGCTAGTATAACATATTCTAATGAAAAATGCTAGTGATATGCTACTCATATAAGAACAAAATTGCAAGCGCAAGTGACATTGAACTATTTTTGACGATACGCTCCTATCACAGATTACATATAAATAGCGTATTGAATGACTATGTGGTAATTTGATTTTACTTTCCCGGCCTACCAAGCAAAACAAAGGGAAAGTCATGTGAACACGCTTCTGCTCGTTTGTGTGTGTGTGTATAACTTCACGATAGCGCCCAAACGCTTAATCCGATTGAGCTGAAATTTGTCACGCCGGCATCATATGATCATGGCAAGAGTTGAAAAAGTTGTAATTTTATATTTTTTTTAATTGTTACAACTTGGTAGAGAGTTAACAGTGTGATCGTACAGATATAATTTGTAACTATTTATATAAGCAATAAGGAAATGAACACAACCCATACAATCATTTTAGACGAATGCCCAACTAGACCGAACAGCCTGTATCTGGGCATACGAAATATATAGTTTTAGAGAAGTACTGACGTTTGAGTAGTACTGACTAATAGACTACTTTCAATACTAACACTAAGATAAGGGCATAAAATAGTAAACATATTAATTCAAATATATATGATAAAGGGTTAGTTTCATACATATATACACATATACACATACAAATATACATACGTACATATATAATAACAGACATACACATACACACATATTTTAAATTATTGTATGAAGCAATTCTTTTTCAGTCTTTGTACGACCTACTTCGTAAAGGAGCCATTTATTTTACTTTTATCTTAAATTGTTGTACATTTTGAACATTTTTACTGACTCTTCTAAAGTATTGAAAATTTTTGGGGCGATGAAATACAACTGTCTTTGGGCAAAGGTTGTATGTACGTGAGGAATTACATAGTTCGTCCCTTCAGCCATTCTAGTTGGTCTTTGCTGCTGGCTTCGGGAACGTTTCTCTAAAGTCTTGTAAAATTGTATTAGGCATTAAGTATGATTCTGGAAATATTAATCTTCAAAAGGGTAATAATAGGCACAGATCATAATATTAACCTAATGGAAAATATAAGTAGTGTCAGAAGATTTAAATCGATTCTAGCTCAATATCGCATGGAAATCACAATCAATTCACCAACCCGAGTTACACTTACTACTAGTACGTTGATAGACAACATATTTACAAACTTACCATTACATTTATACGAAAGTAAAATAGAGTCACTCGGAATATCCGATCATGAGGCCATATCCATGAAAATTTTCAATGAAGATAAAAAAATATTTAAAAAATGTTTTCTAAAAGCGCGAAAAAGGATTTTTCCTAATAAATCTCAGTCGGATTTTAATGAACGTTTATCAAAATTAGATTGGAATGGAGTTTTCGATCAGAATACTGACAAATCTAACTGGTTTTCTAGTTTTTTGAAAACTATAAAAGATGTTTTTGATAATACTTTCAAACATAAAAATGTGAATTTCAAAATTTAAAACTGAAATGGATAACGAAGGGTATTAAAGTGTCATGTAAAAATAAACGAAATTTATATTTTATATTAAGAAGAAATAAACGAGATCAGAATGCAAGAGACCACTGCAAAAAATATAAAAATAGACTAAAAAAGGTCATAAATCAGGCACGGAGAATGGCAACAAAAAATTATATCGATGAACAAAAAAATAAAAGTAAAGCAATTTGGAATATTGTAAACTTGAACACAAACAGAAACAACAAACCAAAAGTCAATTTCGACATATACACGGAGGACAAAATTAAAATAAATAATCCTGAAAAAGTAGCAAATGAATTTAATAAATATTTTGTAAATTATCCAACGAAAATAAACAAGGCTCAATGTAACAATAATGAATTTCGTTTCTACTTAACAAATTCAAGACAAAATCCAAATTCAATATTTATGAAACCCGTCACTAGTATGGAAATAGAAAATATAGTAAAAAAATTGAACAAGAGTCATTCTGTAGGGACGGATGAAATTCCAATGTTTGTTGTAAATAGGGCGATAGATTACATTAACCCCTTGAGTATGATACGACCAAATCTGGTTCTGAAACAATTATCCGTTGAGTATGATACGACCAGATCTGGTTCCGCGTTTTTTTCACTTCTTTGACGTTCTCATATTTATTCATAATTATCTAATTGTTTTACAAAATGATATTTCAATATTCTATATTCGAAATTTCAATGCAATCATTGTGCAGTTGTTCTTTTTATGATTGGTGTAGTAGTTTCGTAGTTACAGTACTTTAAGTCGAGCGCCGTCGATGTCGCCGAAAATCCTGCAAAAGAGACAGATGCATCCATGAAAATACCCATTTACTCCAAGGGTTAAAAACCCCTTAACGCAGGCTATAAATGACTCTATAGAAAGTGGTGTTTTTCCCGAAGAGTTGAAATTATCAAAAGAGATTCCACTCCATAAAGCAGGCGCAAGAACTGAAACTGGAAATTTTAGACCAATTACAATTTTGTCTTCTTTCTCAAAAATCATAGAGACTGTTATTAAAAATAGATTAATTGCGTTTTTTGATGCAAACAATATTCTTAGTGAAAGACAATTTGGATATAGGCGAAACAAGTCCACTACTAAAGCTATCCAGGATTTCATATCTTATGTAAATGATAAACTAATGGACAAGTACTACACCTTAGGTATTTTATTGCGATTTGAGTAAGGCATTTGATTGCGTTAGGCATGATATTTTACTAAACAAACTAAATCATTATGGAGTCAGGGGAGACTGCTTAAAATGGTTTGATTCACATTTAAAAAATAGGACGCAAATCAAAACATTACAAAACACTGTTAGATCCCTTTAACTAATAAACTTGGAGTCCCGCGGGGTTCCATTTTGGGCCCTATTCTATTTTTAGTATGTGTAAATGATTTACCAATGTATTTCAACGATATAAATGTAACGATGTTTGCCGACGACACTAGTTTAATTGTTGCCGGTAAAGATATGGAAGAATTATTGATTAACGTTAAAATTAATCTATTCAAACTTAATAGTTGGTTTGAGAGCAACAACCTCACACTAAATGCGTCTAAAAGTAACTTCATACATTTTACAAATCATCGAAATCGGAATAAAGGTTCGCCAATAATACTTTCAATAAATAACACTGCCATTCCTCAAACTCATTGTACTAGATTTTTAGGTGTTCATGTCGACGAACTTTTAAAATGGAACTTCACTGTGAAAACCTCGAAAGTAGGTTAAGTCGGGCATGTTGTGCTTTAAGTATTGTAAGAAGGTCGCTGGATGAATTGCAAACAAGAAATGTTTATTTCAGCTATATTGAAGCTATCCTAAGTTATGCCATTACGATCTGGGGAAATTGTTATGCTTGTCATAGGGAACCCATATTTATACTCCAAAAGAGAGCCGTGCGAATAATTGCAAAGGTGAAAAGGGGGAAGAGTCGTGCCGACCCATTTTTAAAAGGCTAAGAATCCTCACCTTAACCTCACTCTATCTCTTTAAGTTACTGACTGAGTTTTTTAAGAATAAAGAAACACATTATAAAAAGTTTTCAGATACACATACTAAAAATACGAGAAATAAATTAAACATTTTTATACCATGCATTAAACTAAACACAGCAAGGCAAGACACAAAATACTCCGGGCCATATTACTTTAACAGGCTACCGGAAAGTTTAAAAACAATTCAAGTGGAAAGCTTATTCAAAAAGTTACTTAAAGAATTCTTATGAGACAAAGCTTTTTACTCGATCGATGAGTTTGTTAATTTTAAATAATTAAAAAATTTTTTTGGCCATTTTTTTGATAATTTTAAGTAGCATTTTTTAATTATTCTGACCTTTTCTGATTTTAATTTCTTGATTATTTGTATCGATTATTTTAATTTTTGGTTTTAATAAATAAATCTTAAAAATGATTTTAATGCCCTAAAAGCAATAATGAAGTAACTGTATGTATGTGGCGATAAATTTAAATATTGTAAAAACGGACTAATAGACTGTAATTTAAATGTACCTAAATAATTAGTTTCTACAATCTGTTAAGTTTTTTTTTGGAAATAAATTGAAATTGAAAATTGATATTGAAATTGTTTCACGGACAACTGACGAATATCCAAAACACTTGCTTCGCTGAACAGCAGGTCAGAGTCATGGCGGGGATGTTTTCTGTAAGTAACCCTCAATAATAATTTCTGGGCTTTAACCAGTGGTTCAAGTACTTGTTTCGTACAGGCCCCCCAAGCATTGAAATCCCCAGTCCACCAGCAGGCGAACCAGTCATATGTCAATCTCGAAATATTGGTCATAGAGACTTGAAATTTGGTACACAGATACCGTGTTGGCCCGAAACCACACTGTGGCTGGAACATCGCATACAAGCAGTTTTAATTATATTTAAATTCCGCCATACATTTTACTTAAATTTAAACGCTATCTGTGGGCGCTTGGCCCGACCACGCCCTTAGCCGAGAAACGAACCGCGTCGCCCAGTGCGGTTGCAATGAAACCCATCCGCTGGCCGAGAGAGGGCGATCACCGATTTCATTTATGTATATTTACAGACGAAATCAGTCCATGGCTACTTGCCGGGGAAGTTTTGGGGTGACATAACCGTTTTTTATTCATTTCTCAGGCAGGACTCAGCGGAAAACGTCATATGATGGAATTGTGATATAAAAGAATCACAATCACAAGCATATTTTTAAATAGCTGATTATCAGTATTTCTGTAATACTGATAGTATTTCTGTAACCCTTTTGTCACTTTATTGAAATATAAGTGATTAAAAAGCACTGATATTACACAACAAAAAAAAACAAACGATACGATTTACGTGGGGTATACTGAAAGTTTCTGAAACTAACCACTTACTCGTATAATAAAAGAAATCCTAAACCTACCACAGGCGGTCGTTAGTCAGGAATCCACTGCTCACCCCCCAGAAGTGTAATAACACTATATGATGGGCCTGACTTCGGTCGGTGAATTCCATGGCAGCTCGGTTTATATTTTATTTATATATCAAATCAATTTCTTTTTGTTATTTTAAAATTACAAAATAAAAATTCGAAATTGTCTATTTCATTGGTATTACCATTATTTATATTTACAAAATTGATATGCTTCACTTGCAGATGTCGGCGACGTACATGAAGAAACCGCCAAAAAGAGAAGGCGACACCCGGCCCTCGCTGTACGCGGAGGTTTTGGTCTGCGGCTGTTGCCAGAGGAGCCGGCGCCTGAACATCTGATAGGCAGCGCATGGGGACCCCGTGTTGATAAACCACCATTGTTTCTTATAGGACACCGTATAGTATGGGCAATAAAACTGACTTCTATTGTCATTTTTTCGTTAACCGCGATTCCACCACCTGAGGCTAAGTGGTTCATCTATCTCACACATTGGGGTATCATGGTAGTCGCCTTGCATACTTTGTTCTCCGCTGCGCTCGTAGTCTACGTCAGAATACGAGGACAACCTGGTAGGTATCGATTGTTCTTCTAAGTGGGAATCAAGGTGGAAAAAACCTACGTAGAAGCCATGCTGAAAAGGCGTTCTCTTTTTAAATCTTCCTCTTCTTTTTCGTGTCCTTGGGGCGGCGGCTGATAGTATAGCCAACGCCTGGTGGCTTTTGATTTTGCCTTTTCATACGTCGAGGGTTACCAGTTCGAGGTCCTGCGAAGCTGTGAAACGGTGTATACCGAATCTATCGCGGACCACGGCATCCTATGCCCGGCTGTTCACCTAGGTTTGGGTAGCCGATGGTCGTTTCAAGAGCAGTCGCCGTAAGGTCCGCAAGCACCCCCGCTCTATAGGAAACAGTACTGCTTCCAGACTCTCCCGACGAGTGCACAGTCGATTGGCTTACGCCGTACGGTGCGTAGACCGTCCAGGAGCGCCAGAAGACTAAGGCCCAGAGTCCTGCCTGGGCTCGCACTTCATGCGTGGAGGCCGCCGGATATGTGTTGACCCGTGAGTTTGACCCATCCTAAACGCATGGGTTTTAGTGGCCTAACTGCAACGGGCTTGCTGAGTTGGCCACAAAGACCCATTCTGTTCAGGGTCGGTCAAACTCACGGGTCAACTCAACACATATCCGGCGGCCTCCACGCAGAAGTGCGAATCCAGATAGGACTCTGGCCTGCGGGCCAGTTTCCTCTAGAGTCAACGTGCGGGCGCTCCTGGACGACCTGCGCACCGTGCTGCGTCAGTCAATCAATTTTGCATTCCGACTGATAGCCGGGGGAGTCTGTAAACAGTATTGTTTCCTATAGAGCGGTGGTAGTTGTTAACCTTACGGCAACTGCTCTTGAAACGACCAATCGGCTACCCGGTACCGGGTGAAAAGCCGGGCCAAAGATGCGGTGGTCCGCGATAGATTTGGTAGACACCATATCACCGCTACGTAATGGAGAGGACCGCGCAAGCGTCCTCGAACCTGTACCCACTTGGGAGACCAAAGTAATCTGGTTGCAACTAAAAGTAAGGGCGCGGGTGTCGGCCCGCTGAGTGATTAACCTCGCTATCTCGCGATAAGGCGTTGGCTTCTTACGGGCGAGTGTCATAACTAGACAGTGGACTGTTTTCATCCCAAGTCTTCTACGCTCACCTAACGGGAGATAGAATGATCCATAATAATATCGTTAAACTTTATGAGGTGACAGGTTTGCCCGTTGTAGTGGACAGCTCTAGTTGTACTGATTTCGCTTACGGGCAGTTATTCTTGTTTTTCGTTTCTGCATATCAGCGACTTTCAAATAAAATCTTTTATGTTTAAACAGATCATGGTGACAGTCTGCATTGGACATTCAAGATATATTGGCTGATCTATAACATCGCTGCTCCAACCTCCTTTCTCATAACCATTTTCTACTGGTCATTCCTCTACGGAAGTAAGTATCCTCAAAGTATCTTCCTGTTTAAGTTCATTTTAGAGTACCTATAACGGCATGATGCTCAGCTGTTATTCTCCAGACTAACTCAGCTGGTTTCCTAGATTTTCGTGATTCCTCATAGGTCAATTAAGGTTGGATCCAGGTCATAATGAAGGTCGAATGGAAAAGCCGCCTGCCATACGTATGACACAAAATTGCCGAATCAAATAAAACGTGCTTTCTCTAAGAATTCTGATTTGAATTCTTCTTTTATTAGTACAGTACACAGTACCCGGTGGATCCAGTTGTAGGGGTGCCCTTCGCTACAGCTAAAAAAATCATCAGGGACTGCTTGGAGCAGGAACATCGGGCTTCCTGGAAACAGAGCCAGGGATGTCGCCAGGCAAAAGCCATGATGGAAAAACCTCTACAAAAGAAAACCAAGGCCCTACTTGACATGAGCAAGAAGAACTTTAGAACCATTATCGGTCTCCTCACCCGACACACGACCCTTAGAGCACATCTATTCAACCTTGGCTTGACCGAGAGCAAGGACTGCCGAATATGTGGCGAAGAACCTGAAGACAGCATACACATCGTTGGTCGCTGCCCAGGCCTCGCCGCTAAAAGACACAGCTTACTGGGACGAGCCTTTCTCGAACCTAGCGATCTGCCCAACTTGAAGGTCAGTGATCTACTTGGACTGGTAAGAAGTACTGGGCTACTAGCTGACCACTGACTTAACCACATAGTGGGTAGTTACAAAAGATCTTATAGATCTAGGTGACATCAAGGGCTGGAAACAAGCCCCCCACTCCGTCTACTACTACTACTACTAGTACAGTACACTGAACATATATAATTTACGACCATCGCCTAGCAAATAGATTTAATGCAATAGAAATTGGGTTTCAAATAAGAAATGAAAATCAGTCAAAATAAATTTTAATACTACAAAAAATGTGTAAGAATGAAAATAGGACATATCTCAATTAAATAATATATAAATGACCCAATTAAAATATTTCACTGCAATGTTTATAAATATCGATTTAAAAATATTTCAAATGTAATACTTAGCTTTTCAACAGTCTCCCTCTAGATACTTACTTTCCAGTAGTAACTCTTAACATTTTTTAATTAAGTTGTTAATACCCTGATCGTGTTAGTTGATGACAAGCTCCGTGAATACGTCCAAATTTTTAACTTTGAGTCCTTTATACCGCGATGATTGTTGTGAGAGAGTAGACCGAGCTCATATGTTAATAGTTGATCATGTTTATTAAATCTTACATTTTACAGAGGAAGAGCGACTTAACAAGATGAGTATGAGACAGAAGTGATTTCATTAGGTAAAAATGCACTCTTTTATATTAGAGTATTTCAAAGTCAACAAATATTTCAAGATCAATAAGAAGAATAATTTACGTCAATACAATACTGCAAATTATGAAAGACGCGTGAAAGACGCGATTTGATCGATTCTTTGAATTATATAAGTCATCAAAATACGCAAAAGAAATTACATTTTATAATTAGAATTGTTATCCCGTCGTGCTGTATGTACACTATTTGGATTTGTGTTATACGCCAAGTGTGTTAAAGCAAATATAAAGTGTTAAA
The DNA here is from genome assembly GCA_944548615.1 of Micropterix aruncella. Classification (NCBI taxonomy): domain Eukaryota; kingdom Metazoa; phylum Arthropoda; class Insecta; order Lepidoptera; family Micropterigidae; genus Micropterix; species Micropterix aruncella. The sequence continues at coordinate 5,190,166 of OX155971.1, read as the reverse complement.
GCAAATATAAAGTATTTTATAACAGGAATTTCTTTACCAACTTGTTGAATAAACTTCCCGCTTGCATTATTTCTAATCTTTCTTGTGGACTGGTGAATTAATATGGCCTTTCATATTTTATATATTGCCTCGCTGAGTATAGTTTTACACATGATAGGAAAAAAAAAATACGTGTGGCACTCGGAGACTTCCGCGGTAAAGCTATTGCATAGCATTTTTAACAACTTATGCAATTATAATTATTTATTTATTTTATTTATTTTATTTTTTCTGATATCAGATAACTGCGCTCTATCGGAAAACGTTGAAATTATTCCGAATCATTTGCGGCTGCGGAAACAACTGATTCGGAATAATTTAAACGTCTTCCGATAGAGCGCCGCGCACGAATTTTTTATTCGATAAAGCAAAAAAAACGGATTCGAAAAAAATCGTAGATAGAAAGATAGATAATTAAATTATCTTTAAAATGGTGCAAGTTTCATAATAATACGCCAGATAGTATATGCGTAGTAGTCGTTTTTATGTTCGGTTAGACCTAATTTCACAAATTAATTACACTATGTAATATAAACAAAATCTAAAATATTCAAAGCTAAGAATATTAGGAAAATGTTCTTGTTAAACATATATTTTTTTGGAATCGTAAGCAGTACTCGTTTAGACGTAATTATCAGTTTAAAATCATTAATATTCGTTAAGAAATTTCTTCATTCGGTCGCCGCGCTGGCCTAGGCCCGCGATAAAAGCTATGCAATAGCTTAAAAATGTCTAATATTTTGTGTATGTCTGTTAGAAAACTTTTTTTATTAATTGTCATTATTCTAAAAATAAATCAATAATTTAAAATATAGAGTCTAGTTAAAGTAAGAATTCTATAGTGAATGTTGCATGATAGTGTATGTTGTCGGTTTTTGCGTAACACATGCGCAGCGCGGATAAATATATATCACAATACTTATACATATATCACAATAATTATGACTATGACTATACCATTAAAAATATATTAATGTTGAGTATGAAATCCTCGCGAGTTAACCGTTTATTAAATTAAATTACAGCTGGCTTCGACGACGCTGGCGCAAACGAGCATGTTGAGCAAGACGACGTCGGGAACGAGGTGCATGAGATAGTTCGTGAGGACTCCGATTCGTCTATGATGTTGAACCTGATGGTGCACGCACTCAACTCAATCACCATGTTTATCGAAGTAATGCTGCTGGCTCTTCCTTCTCGTCTCGTGCATGTATATCAACCAACCCTCTTCGGAATAGCTTACTTGATATTCAATGTCATTTACTACGGCGCCGGTGGTACCGATTAGTGAGTATCATCTATACTAATATTATAAAGAGGTAAAGTTTGTGAGGTTGTAGGAAGTAATCTCTGGATCTACTGAACCGATTTTGAAAATTCTTTTACCAATAGAAATCCACGTTATTTGTGAGTGTCATAGGCTATATATTAATTCGAAAAATGAAAAGGCTTTTTCGTGGTAGTCAGATTTGCAAAGTAACTCGGAGAAAAAACGGTCGAACGAAAACGTTTCTAGCTAACGCTGCCTTAACGATGAGAGATATATGATTAAGTTCTAGAGAAGTGCTTGATAGAGCTTGATAATGCCTACAAAAAAGTCTGCTTCAGCATATGTCTAAATTTTATATTTAAGTCACAAAAAGTAGATTTTTTTATTAAAAAAATAATTTAAATCGTTAGGTCATATTTATTGGTCATTTATTTATTTATTTATTTATTTATTAAAGAAAAGCACATTTTTTTATGGCAGTACATTGTAAGTTTAACAATATAGGCTTAAATGTAAATAATAGCAAAATAGAAAGCACCGCAGACCAATTTTTTTAAAATCAACGCCGCCTAACTAGGCCTAGGCCCGTACTAAGGCAAGCGTACCAAGTAGAGTGGCTTGTGCATACTTTAGAATACTTAATTTAAAAGATATGCTAGGTATCAAATAATATAAAAAATTAACTAATAATAATAAACATTGTAATTTGAGTGTAGTGTGATGTAACTGTAGTGTAGTGTAGTGTGATGTAAATGTAGCTGTAGTGTGCTGGAAAAATAACATTCAGTAAATGGTGAAATAATTAAACTGAATAATAATAATATAATGTCGTAATAAATACAATAAAATATAAAAATATTATTAATGAATCGAAATCGAAATAAAGGAAAAAATTATATCTCAATAAATATTTAAAGAATCATATTTAAATAGTCCGAGGATACAATTATATATAAAATGTCCATGTTACAAGTTAAAATATATATTTCAATATAATTCAATTAAGAAAAGAGAAAAACAAGAATAGCGATTTAATAAAATAATAATAATAGTAATTCAATTTATTTAAATTAAATTACATAAGAATATCAAATATTTGGTGGCTAATATCCCGACCTTCATTCAGAAGCCACCTGTGACACCGTTTTTTAAATTGGTCTTTACTGTATACGATTTTTATCGACTCATCCAATTCGTTGTATATCCTGGGGCCTATACTCATAAGATGCCTCTGACCAAAAGATGTTCCGCCACGTACATCCGTACCGCCACGGATCGCCTTGTTCGGTGTGCTTGTTGTGTGGGCGCTCTCTTAATTTGAAATTGAATAAAAACCAGACAAAATTTTAAATAAAGTTGCCTTACTTCAAGTACACTGAACTGTTCAAAAAGTTTTTCTGACGGGTATCTGTATGGTTTACGGGTGATAATTTTAATTATCAGCTTCTGTGCTACCTCTACTTGATGGATAATTGTTTTGGAGCAACCTCCCCACCCAATGATCCCGTAACTCAAAATGCTTTGACACAAGGCGTAATAGGTAGTTTTTAATGTTTTGGGGTCTAGAATATTCCTTAAATCTTTAAATATGTATGCCAGACGTCTGATCCTTGAAGACAATAAGTCTATTATCAACAATTATAGATTCATATGAAAATAAGTAAATTTATCGTCTCAAGTGTTAAAAATAAAAGACTTTTCCCTTTTACTGCATATAATTTCACTTTTACTGCATAAATGGTTAAAGAGATAAGACATTGACAAATAAAGACACTCACAAGAAGACACTCACAAATAACGGTAATATAGTCAAATTGGCATGCAAATACATACATACATATGCAGTAAAAATATAACCCTTCTTCTGGCAGTCAGGAAATAAATCATAGCACTCAGTGTTAACCAAACCACACTCATAATTTCATCACAAGTAAAAAGTTTTACCGCCTAACAAAGTGGGCACGGGTCAGCTAGTAAATAATAAGCCGGCTGTGTTTTTTTTTCAGAAGAGCAAACTTAATTATCAATATGAAATCAAAAGTGGGCTAACACGACGACCGTATTTATATTACAAATAAAATAGAAACGAATTTACCGCGTGAAATTTGTAGCACCCGACGTTTCGATGACGTCACAGCCGCCGTTGTCCAGAGTAGACTGAAAGAGCTGTCAATCCGCTGTTTTGCGGGTAGACCGCATGCCGCTGCCGCCACTGCGTAGGTTTTAACGGTGGTGGGGGACCGGACTCGGAGCGCGCGAATTTCGAAAATACGTCTTGCACACAACACTCACTGTATCCTGTCTTACGTCCTTGTGTTCGGCGTTCGGCGGCGGGAACATTTCAAGAAGAGGGTTCCACGAGAAATATTATTATTAATAATAATAATTAAACGCTTTATTTGCTTAAACGAAAAGGCGAACTTATTGCCTAAAAGCAATATCTTTCAACTATCTTACAGCTATCTTACAGCTAAGCAATACCTTACAGCTGTCTTACATATATTGTGGGCTACAGTATCAAAGTCTTTGAAAGGTCCAGAAATATACTAATACTTCTATCTCCTTTGACAAGATATGTAGCCAGGCAAGTCATCACATCCGTATCCACATACGAAGTCCCTCGAGCTTTCCTTAAATCAAATTTATTTTCTGATAAGATTTGTAAATTATCAAGGTTAAACTATAAACGATAAAACGCCGTTAAACGATATTTGACTATTATGTCGAGTATTTTAGATAGCGTATTAGGTCGTGAAATTGGTCTAAAGATACTGATAATCTATATAACGCCTTCCTTAATGATAGGTACGACTGGCGTATTTTAGATTTTGAGGAAATTTCCTAACATATTGATAATATGCTATTTCAATCAATTTCCTTCACATTGATAATATGCCTAATACGAACACAAATTTCACTAAGAATTTCAAAAATCACAACAGCACGATCCTTTATCACTCACTAGTGCGCTGTCATCTTGAATTTGGGTCCGCGATATGGAACCCATATTTTAAAACGTACTCCGATAGAGTCGAATCCATTCAAAGGAAATTTCTGAGAATGCTATCATTTAAATGCGGCCTTAAGAATCATCTGACTGGCTACGAGGAAAGACTGACTGCTTTAAATTTGTCACATTAGAAAAACGCCGGCAGGTTGCAGATTTAGTGTTCCTGTACAAAATTTTAAATAATAAAATCGATACCTCTTGTATAGAAAAAATACAATTTAAAATTTCTAAAAGAAGTCTTCGATACCCAGACTTATTTAAGACACCTTTAGCAAAAAACTATACCGGAGTTAATAACGTAATCCCACGTATAACAAATGTCGTCTGTATAACAAATTTCATCTTGACAATCGCATAGATATATTTCATGATAGTTTATGCTCCTTCAAAGCGACCCTCTTTTTTCCTTTTTTTATACATATTTTTTTAAAATTCAACCATTGTTCATGCATTGTGCTAATTGTGTACTCATATAAAAAGGATATTGATGTAGTCATGTAACTGTAGTATATGTATGTCACTGTGTGTTGTCAATATTCTGTTTGGGTACCAAATAAAATAAAACAAAATAAAATAAAAAATAAAATATGTTTGGTAAGGTTGACCATTTTCTGTTTAAATATTGACTGAACCTGAGGAAGACCTATTTTTCAGGGTTTCAAATAGATTTTGAGAAAATTTTCCTGGCACGAGCTAATATTGGTAATAGGCGTAATAGGCTAATGGGCCATTTACTGTGTAATAGGTTATGTTTGTACTGGGTAATAACCCAGTACAAACATAACCTATTACACAGTAAATGTACATATTACGCATGTGCCTATTAAACAATAAATGTTTGTAAAATTGAAACATTACAGTTTTATTATTATTTTAACTGAGGAGGAGATATTTGTCAGTTTTTCAACCCTATGTGGACTTATTTAAAATACTTATTTTAAATAAATCCTTTATTTAAAATACTGCAGCTTATATATTTTGTGCTTTTCTTTAAACAATTAAATTAATAAATTATTTTATCTACAGTGCAGAAAATCGTTGGGTGTACCCGATGATCGATTGGTCAAAGCCTGGCCCGACATCTGTAGTCATACTAATGATATTTCTCCTACTGGTCTTCATGCACGCCTTCATCGTGTTCCTAGCCGTTGCGAGGGACCACCTGGCAGACCGATTCCGAAGGAAATCCGCCGGGAAAGAGCCTCGACATCGCAAGAATACACCAAAAAGTACTCAAATGTACGAATTGAAACCTATAGTCGTCGGTGGCTTGCCAAGAAGAAACTGACTGAATCACTGTTCACATTACACTCAGAGTTAAAAGTAAAACCTTATAATAACTAAATATTATGATGTTTTGCGACGAAGAATGGTCGAATAAGACACAAATTTACTGGTCACATCTGTTGAATTAATTTCAAAACGTCATTATGTCAATTTCACCAATTTTCAAGTTGGTTGTATTGGCATAGATAGATATTTATTGATTAAAAGAACTTTATTGCATAAATGTGTGTTACAGTTTCAGACGGTTTGGTACATAGTGGTAAAATACAGTTTTCCCACAGGGCGTGCAGTTTCAATTACATAATTATAATTACAAATTCCTCTTTGTGCTTATTACTTTCTACTTATTTCTTATTTTTATTACTTTTTGTGCTTATTAAGTTTTGTAAACGCGCTTTAAAAAATCGGCATGAAGACGGAAATATCCATTTACTATATAGAGAATAGTTTTAAACACAGGAAATAAATTAATAGTTAAAAAAACACTAAAAACACCCTTTATACAGGCACCTATGTCAATATTTACACTATTTACAGTCAATATTTGCAAGTCAATATATAATAGGTATGTTATAACCTTGACACCTGATCGTGTTCAAAGTCCATTACGTGACCTTTCTCACAAGTGCAAACACGACTATGATACGATATTACATCATGGAATGCCAGTTCCTATCTTCCGTCTTTATCATCAGAACTTGAAACCTAATCGTGGTCAAAGTTCATTATAAGACTGTTCTAGCAAGTCCAAACACAGCTATGATACGATGTTCCATCATGAAGTTCCAGTTCATATCTTCCGACTCCATCATCAGATCAGTTCGACAGTACCATAGTATTGTATCGTCATCAGAACTACATACAGCTGCCAATTTTCATGACGCTACGATCCTTGGAAGATGGTTAAATTAGTTACCTTAGATTCCATTACATAGTTAGTGACATACAGTTCGACTTAATAAAAGCTTGTTAAAAATCATATTTATACAGGCATTTTTTTTGATTGAACAATCTGATAATAACCAAAGTGACAAAATATGGGCTGACCCGTCCAAAATCGGCTGAAGGTATTGGTCACCGTCAAAACGTTAAATCTGTTATGGTTTGGATAGCATTTGTGCCGTAGTCAAAACTCCCATCGTTTTTCTTAGAAAGGGTGTCAAACAAACCTACAAGTATACCAAAGCGACATAATCGAAGCCTGCGAGACAGGAGCATTTCGGCAAGCAACCATGGGCTTTTCAACATGAATCTGTTCCAGCTCACGGAGCCTTAAATATTCACAAGTGGCGCAAAGATAATTTTTCTGATTTCGCCATCTCTCAAGAATAGCCACTTACTCGCCCGACCTCAATCCCATGGACTACGGCACGATAAAACACAGTAGTTTAAAAGAGTTTAAAATAAGTCAGCACTTACCAAGAATCAGATAATATAGCCCTGGAAAAAGTTTTTTCCAATTTCGGCACTGTGCATCAAAGCCAAATTAAGATATTTTGTGGTTTGGTCAAAATCATGTACGGTTTGAGTTTCGTTTGGTGATTAGATGAAAGTCGGTTGTAATTAAAATAAATTCAATGCTTTTTCGACTTTTCCGACTTTTTCGGCTTTTTCGACTTATTCGACTTTATAGCCTTGTTCGACTTTTTTGACTTTTTCGACTTTTTCGACTTTTTCGACCTTTTCGACCTTTTTAACTTTTTCGACTTTTCCGAATTTACGACTTTTTCGACTTTTTCGACTTTATCGACTTTATCGACTTTTTCGGCTTTTTTGACTTTTTTGACTTTCGCATTTTTTGACTTTTCGACGTTGAAATTTTACACATTGTACGGAATGAATAACAGTTATGGATAGCGCAGCTGTCAAACAATACGATCGCCGCGATAGCCATCTAGAAAGTGGCCAATGTTCCCAAAATGACCAATTTAGTTTTTCTCGATTTTCAGTTGTTTCTTTGAGTTTTCCTAAATATTTTTTTTGTAAACCACCTCTGAATCAAGCCAAACAAAATAAAAGAAAAATAATTCAAATCGGTCTCGTCATTTCCGAGCACCTGCGAGACTAACGCACGGCGATTCATTTTTATATATAAGATTTTACATTGTAAGCTTAAGCCCAATTTATTAAAATTATTTGGAAAAAGTTTGTCAATGCAATTTGGAGATTCCATCTGCAAAGTGGTAACATATAGGATTTCGAAATACTACTGTAAGAAAATAATTATGTTCCAACATTTGTCATAAATTATATCAATTAACCGGACGAAACTGGGGTTTGTAATTTTAGTAGGACAAATGTTTATCTCCGAAATTAAATTTCGAAATTGGAGACGGTAACGAGATAAATCAGTCGTTTATGTTTTTTGCTGCAATTTTTTTTTTCTTTTTTTTTTGTTCCTGGATTATCGGCAATCAGTCGAAGGACTATGAGTCGATGTGGTGACATAGCTTAAAATCTCTTGCAGAATGTGCTCCCCAGCGAGAGCATCCACTCATCCTTAAGGCCTAGAGCTACTGTCTGTCTTGCAGCTCTAGGATGTTGTGTCGCTTCAGTCGTTTTGCGTAGTTCTGTGTCATCAGCTGGCGTGCTAATTTGTTAGCTGCTGCAATTTGAGCAAAAGTATTTAATCTCCAATATTGAGAGGACTTGGATCTTAAAATTTGGATTTTGAACCATTTGAGGAAATAAAGAATAGTGTAATCAAGATATTTGTAAAATTAATCCCGAAGGGTATCAAAATTTTCATAAAAGATGCTAGAAAATTTATTTTCCTCACACTAGGAATAGCATAATAACCCAGTCAAATAGGAACAAATTTCTAAATAGGATAGAAGACGAATTTACCGCGTGAAATTTGTATCACCCGACGTTTCGGTGACGTTGCAGCCGCCGTTGTCCAGGAAAGACTGAAGAGCTGTCGATCCGTTGTTTTGCGGGTAGGCCGCATACCGCTTCCGCCACTGCGTAGGTTATAACGGTGGTGGGGGCCGTGCTCGGAGCGCGGGAATTTTGAAAAATCCGTCTTGCACACAACACTCACTGTATCCTGTTTTACGTCTTTGCGTTCGGCGTTCGGCGGCGGGAACATTTTAAGAAGAGGGTTCCACTTAGAAGAGAGTTTGTAACCGTCGTCTCTATTGAAGTTCGGGGTTCTTCTTATTTCAATGGCTTCCCGGATCATGCGAGGAAAGTAGAATTGTTTTTTGGATAGCAGAATGGGATTTTGAAACTGCATCCAGTGGTTACTTCCGCTATCCAATACCAAAACAACGGATCCACCCACTCTTCAGTCTACCCTGGACAACGGCGGCTGCAAAGTCACCGAAACGTCGGGTGCTACAAATTTCACGCGGTAAATTTGGCTTCTATTCTATTTATAACAGGTAATAGTTTGAAACTTAGCATAGATGTTCTTTGATGCCTACTGTTAAACAAACTAAAAGTCCCCCTATTCTTTCTGTTGCGCTCGAGCCGCCATCTTCGAAAAATAGCGCTCCGATTCAGTTTTTCGCTTATATTTCGTTAACTTTAGCGATATCGCAATTATGCTTTATGTAAAAAATAAAACATAAAATTTTGTATAAAAATGTTGGAAATATTTTTTTTATATTTTGTATTAATAATATGAAAACAGCCTAGTCAACTGACAATTGACAATCAAGTTGGTGATTTAGTGCAACATTTTGTGTGCCACACGTTTGTGATTAAAGGTTCATACTTGGCATAATTATTTCTTAATTGGTCTTGAGTGGATTTAATCTAGAAGCCATCGGTTGCCACCGCGTGGTTGTTGGGGGGGGGGGGGGGGAGCTTTGATTCCGCTGAGCGTCACCTTGAGCCCTATATCTCTTAAACTGTAGGTATTAGGGCAAGTGGGATATCGTTTTCGGATAAATCAATGACGAGGAATTCATTTACGGTGGAAAAATACCTATCTATACAAAAAAACTATTTATTAGTAATATCCAAAAATCACTCAACCTTTTTTTTATACATACCAGGTTTACTTTTCAATCATAAGAGATATCGACATACAAAAAAATATATTCTGAAATTAAGAAATATACTTTTTTCAGAAATAAGCCTTATCTGGATTAAGAAATATAACTTTTTTGGACTATCTTGGTAAAAAGTTAGTGAAATAAAATAATAAAACACCGCATTACCAATTATTTATCCTAAAATTCCTTACTTGACTGGGCTATATATAACCCAAGTAACAAATTTGAGGTTCTTAGTCCTTGACGACGGACAAGATCCATACTAATGTACACTATACTTATGTATGTATGTATCAAAACTTAGAGACTCTATTATTAATTGTAGTGTAATGTGTTCAGGGTTCATTTATGTACTTTTTCCGTTTTGTATTTCTCTATAACTTCTAAAATCTTGAACCGATTAAGAATTGTGTGGTATTTTTAGAATCGTTATGTCATCTCAAGTGTCATAGCGTACCTAAACTGTCCAATTGGCAAATAAATAATCGTCTAATTATGCAAATATAAAAAATGCGATAAAGATATTGTGTTTAATATCAAATAAAAGGTCTTATTAAGTAAATTGGGAATATATATATATATATATATATATATATATATATATATATATATATATATATATATATATATATATATATATATATATATATATATATATATATATATATATATATATATATATATATATATATATATATATATATATATATATATATATATATATATATATATATATATATATATATATATATATATATATATATATATATATATATATATATATATATATATATATATATATATATATATATATATATATATGTATCTATATGGATAAATACATAAACAACAAAATTAAAAAAAAACGTTTTTCGTTTATTTATTTCACCATAAATTCTAGAGTTACGTGAGGCCGTAACGGAGCATCAGTAAATGAATGAATGAATGAATTATATTTTAACGAAGAACTTTATTCTCTAAAAAAGGTTCTTTTCTGAGCGAACAAATTGTTCATAATAATTATAAATATAACAGTTCACTTTTTGTAACGGCAGTCGTGTTTTTACATGCTTTTATTTACCTTGCAATGTGTGTCAGTATGTTTGTTTAGGTCAAGTCTTACAAGCAGAATTAGAACCACTTCCTCTTAACCTATGAAATTGAAATTTGACATGTTAATGCAGTTCCGATGACAATGCATTTTTATAGTAAGCATGACCTGATTCTGTACCCAGGATTGGCTCCCGACGAGGGGAATCCTCAACGGTCAACAGAACGGTCACAAAATTTTGTATACGCATTCAATTATGATAGCCCGTCCTAAGTTTTACCATGACATAGCTGCTGCGCCCAGGGTTGGCTCCCGACGAGGGGACTCCTCAACGGTTTACAGACAGACACGAAATTTTGTATACGCATTCAATTATAATAGCCCGTTGATACCGCTGCTGCACAGCGGTTGGCTCGGTACAGAGCATTTTAATAAAAGATTGTATTTGTAACGGACATTAAGTCCACTACATACGATCAACAAATACATCGATTTCCAGTGAAATCCAATGACATAATTCAGCTATTATTTTGACTCGTGCAGCTATGAATCAGCACGATGAAACAATACTTTTACTCAGAATATTTCAAATTGCATCATTGCACGGCCTATATAAACCGGCCAAAAGTCTCGAAGCATCAGTCTGTAATCCCACAGACTCGAGCCGTGCCCAGTACAAGATACTAGGAGCACACATACAATCCTCATCCACTTTCCTACATAACCTCCGTCGCGCAACCCTCGCGTCTCGATAAAGTAATCCGGGCACTGGTTAATTCGGCAAGCGTTATAACTGGCAATATTCAATCGATTCAATCAATAAATATCTTCTGCTTCATCAAAACCGCCTTTAAATACGGAGATAACTATTAAGTTGACACCACCACCTCACATCGAATAATTTGGAGTCTTGTGAGGGGTGGTCCCTCACATTGGTGATCCCGACGTGTTTTTATGTAAAAATGTGTTTTTACGAATGACTTTAATGAAATTTTCAATTCAGACAAATGTGTTCTTACTTAATTTTTATTGTAACCCTAATATCTAAAACATCAAAACTTAAGCCGGTGACTACGTTAAAAATTGAACAATTATAAGTCGATCGTAGATCGAGGACATTTGTAAACTGAGGCTGCCGTTTAGTATGGAGTGCCTAAAAATAGTTGCATATTATATTAGGTTGTCACAAAGAGACCTTTCATTCTATACATATTATTATGATACATATTTAGCATACAGCCTTGATGTAATGTACCTATGTTCTGAATACTTTTCGAGGCGACAGGTTTTTCAAAGTTGTTAAATGTTGAAGTTCAGCTGTTACTTGCGCGCGAATCCACAATATGTACATATTTTAGAGAAAAGATTTTTTCCTTGGCAATTGAAGCGTGAACTTTTCAATATTTATTTTATCCTACTCTGATGAAGTCGTCATGAGTATATCAATCTTTAAGAGCAATCGCCATAAGGACGACAAGTTTCGAGGAAGGCGCCATACGTCAGGCTTATCCTATAAGTACACAATTAAAATAATATAATATATAATTATATAAATAATATAGTAAAATATTAAACTTATTAAAAATAAAGTAAAGTTATAACTTTTTTTCTTTACTTTTTATTACATGCATTTTTTGTACTTTTTATTTTTAGTCCTTATTTGTGTAAAAACAAATTTGTTAGACTGAATCCTTTGTTAGAATAAAAAAAACTTCAAATTAAATGCAAATGAAAATTTAAATCAAATGTCACGCGTCAACAAACAAATGATAACAAAACACACCCAGATACAGACTTTCTAGGTCTAGTTTCGGATATGCTAGTTTCGCCTCATTTCGGATATGCTAGCATATTTATATGCATAGAACTATGTTTTCTCGCTATGCTAATGTTATTTTGAAAGATTCTGCATAATATATAACAGTATGTATGTCCATGTCTTTTTTTTTATAAAATAAAATAAAATGTCATAGAGTAATATTATAAAGAAGTAAAATGGTTTTCAGTAAGTTTGTATGTTGGAGATAATCTCCGAAACTACTCATCCGATTTCAAAAATTTATTCCCTAATGGAAAGGTACATTATAGACAAGTGCTAGAAGCTATATTTGGTTGTATTAATAATGGTTTTCAATACGAATTAGAAAAATTTCTAAATCAATTAGCTGAAAAATCAGCTGGTGAGTTGTTTTATCGGCGTGCGCTGACGAAATATTTTGACATGAGTGAAAACAAGGTATGACAAAATCATCGGCCATAAAAAGGCATATTAAAAAGTCTACGATGGTAAATATCCAACTTCTATATTTAAGCTGCAATAACTGTTTTATATCCTTAAGAGGCCGTACACGAAATTTTGCGCATTTCGTTAATTTACGTAATTTTGCAGATGTGAATTTAAGGTTAAAATACTGTATTTCTATAAGTTTTATTGCACAAAATAAAAGATCATTTATATTATTGTCTAATGAGTGAGCTACTTTTTTGAAAATTATTATAAAATTTTGATTAATTGACCTTAAACCGGCGACTGTTTGTGAATTTTTGCTGTAAGAGGTTTAGAATATAACATATTTACGAATCGTTTTGAAATCTAAACGGTATGAAAAAAATACAATGTATTGTTGGGAAAGTACTCTATATAATAAGTGAATCACTTTTTACTACTTTCATATAAAATTGTTGTTAAAAAAAATATTTTACTTTGTCAATTTTTTTAGAAAATGGGCTAAGAATTGCTTTAGATTTTGGCCTTTTAGAACTCTCGTTCATAAAATAAAAACAACAGAAATAAACTTTAGTTCAATATCAATCCATTTCCTTTAAAAAAAGTGCAAAAAATTAATTAAAATTGGCAATAAAGTCTTTTAAAACAATCTAATTCTCGAGTTATGATACTCGCCTATGATACGATTCACGCCTCAAGTCAGCTAGTCCCCGCCGAGCGCTTTTCGAAGGGTGGACGTATCTCTTTGGCTCCGAAAATCTTACCTACCTATAGTTATATTATACCATTGATTATAGAGGTATCACGGCCCACATCGATTTCGTACACGGCCTCTTAATAATAAAGAATAAGGAAAGGAATTATGCAATGTTTAGTTGAAGACGTTAGCAATAAAATATGAATCCTAATCATAATAAATTACACTATAATCACGAGTGTTAAATGGAGATAAAATTAGCCATATACTGTAAGATTTAGGTGCTATAGTTTAAGAGATATCAAGATCCTATTAACCCGTGGAAGCACCATGAAATACCTAACGGCGGCGCGGCGGTATATGGCCCAGCAAGGTCAGCAAGGAACGTCTTTAATGATTGTACTATATACCTAATAATAATAATATTAATAATAATAATAAACTCTTTATTTTAAATAAAAAAGGCGAGCTTATTGCTTTGCAGCAATGTATATCGGCTAACCTATAGCTTAAGTTTATAACGTATTCAGAACGTTGGCTACGCAAAAGAACAATAAAAACACAAATGATAAAAAGAAACAAACAGAAACTAGAAAGAGACAGATAATAGAAAAAAGTAAAACTAATGACAAAAATTAAATAAGGACGCAGAGGAAAGGAAGGAAAGGGAAGCGAAAAGGAGGGGGGAGAGGTGGATTGGTTAATTTATGGATTTTAAGGTTATATGCTCCTTGAGCCTGGCATTGAACGAGGAGATGCTGGGGCGGTTCTAAAATCATTTGGTAAAGCATTCTAGAGTCGTGCAGCTTCCTTCCTACCTATATATACTTATAGGTAGCTTCTCAAAAAGCAAATAAATGCCACCCTACTTAACAACTCTATTCAAAACTCTACGCTTAGCGAAGCTGCGTGCAACAGCTAGTAATACATAAACCAGCTATCAGAGACCAGCTGTCAGCGGGACGAGGGGCTGCGCTGAATGGCGATGAAAACTGTATTTCTTTGAGGGGCTGAAAGGTCCAGAATGGGCTACCATGTGGGACCGATCAAGGTTAGTTTTAAGTACTTTGCATGTGTGTATTATTTCGGTACCGAGTGCGGTGTACACCTGGCGGTTAGGTAGGTAGTTGAGTCAGTTCAGTCTCATTCAGGCGCAGTTCAGACAGAGGCGACGTGGCACGGACACGACGTGACCAAAGTATGTAATAAATAAATAAATAGTTTTAAAAAAACACTAAAAATACTCTTTTATAAATGCACGTAAAAACTACATCATCAGATCTTGAAACCTAATCGTGGTCAAAGTTCATTACAAGACTTTTCTAACAAGTCCAAACACAGCTATGATACGATGTTCTATCATGAAGTTCCAGTTAATATATTCCGACTCCATCATCAGATCAGTTCGACAGTACTATATTATTGTATTGTCATCAGAACTACATACAGCTGCCAATTTTCATGCCGCTACGATCCTTGGAAGATTGTTAAATTAGTTACCTTAGATTCCATTACATAGTTACATACAGGTCGACCTAATAAAAGCGTGTTAAAAAAGGCATTCATCGCTCGAAACCATTTCAAGTGGATGCGTTCTTTATCATGTCTTTTTCAGAAGATAATGATTCGATGAATTTAGTATATCTGACCAATATTCAGAGTCAAATGAGATATTGTGTCCACCCTTTGTTGTTAAAAAAGGGTATGTTTAAAGCAATAGAAGAATTAAATATGTATCTATACCGTTCCCAATTTTTTGATAGAATATACAAACAATGTTTTCATATTATAATAAACACATTATTATAATATGAAAACACTGTTCATAGGATAAAGTTCTTAAACTTCATAAAATAAGAGAAAGTGGTTCTAATAAAGTAACTTCCAAAAAGGGTACAAATTAGAAAGTATCTAATTTATAGCATGTTCAGAAGAAATACTATTAATAATATTGAGATCAGAAAAATACTATTGCGTTTGAAAATACAATTTTACCTTTTTACGTTATAGGTGATATAATAAGATTGAAGTCATACAATGATGGATGTTTCTCAAATAACTCACAAAAATCAAAATTTAATTCAATATCGTCATGCATTTTTATTCGAGGTCCGAAGCCACTCGCCGCGCGCGCCGCTTCGGTGTGTCGCTTGCTACTGTCAAGACACGTGGCGCGGGCCCCGAAAAGGCGCGCCACGTACCTTTTGCCTGTCTTGATCGTAAGGGATGGGATACCATGGCTACCGTGGAATACCATACCATAGGTTAGCATGGCATAACATCGTAACTACTTACGTTACATCTCGAAAACGCGCTCCGTCCGCGCCACGTCCTCTCCCGAAGCCCGCGCTACGACGCCTCTGTATAAACTACGCCTTAGACGCGCAGATATTTTTGCCTGATCTCTGTCTCTGAACGTTGAGTTTTTGCATTTTAAAAAAGACTCTTTTTGGGATTGGCCACTAAACATGGCTCTTTTGCAATGCAAACAGTCAGGGATAAACGGACTTACCAACGGAGTTATTTAATTAGTTATATTGATGCAAATTGTCTATAAACTTTTAGAGCTACATAATACACTATGACGGTCTAGTCCATCTGCTGGTCTATTCCGTTTTATTTGCTAACCACAAGTAGCAGCTCAACTGACATTTAAGAGCTGACCAAAATCAATCCTCCAACCTTTCCTTATTACCCACTGCTTTAATCGATATACTGGCTAAGAAGCGGCATCTCGTTACCATGTAATGCCTACTCTATACTTTGGCCAGCACTCTGGCAAACTTATAAGCCAGAAATTTGTGGATCACTCCATACGCTGGATAGTCGCTCAGTTTGTGTTGGTGCAGGCCAATATGCGTGCATCAGAAATTGATGTCGAGCTGGTTACGGCAGCTCTCCTTATGTCTCCTTAAGTATGTGGAAGACGCCACGGGAACTATACTGACGGAGACAACCCACAAAGTGCGCACGCTTAGTAAAATCAACTGAGGATGCGTTCCAAAATCGAATGAACAATCGATAGGATGACGCGCCCTGGATGCTAGGCGCTTCACTCGATGCTAGGTGAATCATGTTGTTTTTACCACATTGGCGCTGCCAGAATTGCCGCCCGGGGCAAGAAGGCTGGTTTCCCACCCCCCTTCCCCTTCCTGGATCTAATGCAGCCGCGGGTCTATCTGTTTTTCGACACAAATCAAAGGGCGTTGTTTATCGCGTCCACACGTTGGCCGCGCATTAAATATTGCTAGAGAAAAGGAGTCAAAATCTTGTTCTGATGATAAGATCCATGAGAAATTGAGGGAACTCCTCGAATATTATCATATGATGTTGAAAATTTACATGTTGGTTCAATTCCGCTGACAATACATTTTTTTATGATAAGCATGACCTGATTCTACACCCTGTGTTGGCTCCCGACGAGAAGACTCCTCAACGGTCAACAGCACAGACACGAAATTTTGTATACTCATTCAGTTATGATAGCCCGTTCTAAGTTTCACCATGACATGGCTGCTGCACGCAGGGTTGGCTCCCGATGACGGGACTCCTCAACGGTCAATACACAGACACGAAATTTTGTATATGCATTCAATTACGACAGCCGGTTCTAAGTTTCACCATGATAGCAATGCGGTACCCAGTGTTGGCTTCCAACGGGGGAACTCCTCAACGATCAACAGCACACACACAAAAAATTGTTTACACATTCAATTATGATAGCCCGTTCTAAGTATCACAATGGCATGGCTGCTGCACTTATAAACAATTTGAGAAGTCGGTTTTTATTGTTACGATTTTGTCTATTATTTTAATTATTAATTTCGAATGCTGGAGAGAAGGGGCGCCAACGTCAAGCTCCGAACAATCGTAAAGCCGATGCTGAACCGCGGATCTCGCACCAATGTATGGGCCAAGTCTACAATACCTACCAAAATGACCAATAACCTATACGTTGACCATAGGCATTGTCTGGAGCCTTAACCCTTCGAGTAGCGGCAGAATATCATGGCAGACCGCGGCAATTTATTGGCGCGGCGATATATCTTGCAATATCGCCGCGCTCGACAAAAAGTACTATAACTATGAAACTATTATAGTAATCATAAAAAGAATAACTGAGCAATAATAGCATTAAAATTTCGTATATAGAATATTGAAATCTCATTTTGTAAAACAATTAGATAATTATGAATAAATATGAGAATGTAGAAAATGTGAAAAAAAACTCGGCATTTCTAACTTGTACTTGTCTTACGGAAGAATACTGAATCCTATTTAGAAATTGTAAATACTATCGAGATCTTTCTTAGAATATCTATCAAAGGTTATATTTCGTATTGCTTATTTATATACAAAAATATTTATATATTAGCTTAAAATACCAAAAATTTTGATGATTTCTGAAAAAAAAATAGTATATGTTTGACAATGGAATTTTACCAGAAATATCCGGGAAATGACGCACGACATTATTCTAGCGGCCGTCTATGTATCTATGGTAATAATGAGATATTTGGTATGGATTTTAGGATGCGTTCTAATTAGAAAATAATATTACTGTGCACTCCGGGAGCAATCCGCCAATATTGGTCGTTACGTAGTCAACGGTGTTCTGATGTGCAACCAAATTTGGTCGTTACGTAGCTGAAGGGTATGAAATGAATTTGTTCACCATGTCGACCGCTTTACAGAGTGGGCCGAAGGGTCGACTTCGCCGTCGAAAATGCCAACATATTTCGATTTAATATAAATAAAAATCTCGCTAGGTGTGACCGGTCGGCTGAATGCTGATTGATGTAAATGTCAAAGGAATTGGATTCATCGCTACGCAAATGGATAAATCACTCCCGCGAAATTTATCAGATTTTTAAATTTCGGATTCTGGCTCGTGAATTGTCCGTAAACACCGCGATTTATCAAGCTTTCGACACGAGCGATTTCGGATTTAACTATTCGCCGTTTTTTAAATAATCAATCTTTCTTCAACACTTACATAAATTGGTAATACTTCAACCATTAGATTATCAGCAAATAAACTGTAGCTTTACAACTAATTTTACCAATAATGAACTGAATTGGCAAAAATGTTCCCCAGGTGATTTTAATTAATAATTAATAGTTTTAAAAAAAACACTAAAAACACGATTTTGGGCTTTGATACAGTATTCACATACACACGGCTATGATACAATATTCCATCATGGAATGCCAGTGCCTATCTTCCGGCTTCATCATCAGACCTGAAACCTAATCGTGGTCAAAGTTCATTCCAAGAATGTTCTAACAAGTCCAAACACAGCTATGATACGATGTTCCATCATGAAGTTCCAGTTCATATCTTCCGACTCCATCACCAGATCAGTTCGACAGTACCATATTATTGTATTGTCATCAGAACTACATACAGCTTCCAATTTTCATGACGCTACGATCTTTGGAAGATGGTTAAATTAGTTACCTACAGGTCGATTACATTAGATAGTTAGTTACATACAGGTCGACCTAATAAAAGCGTGTTAAAAATAGCATAAACTTAGTCAGGTTTGTTTTTGGTATTCTTTTCTAAGTAGAGGTGACGCCAGGTCAACAGCTATTCTCCGCTTTTTAGTAAACGTACGCCTTCAGACTCCCCCGGTTATTCGCCGGATTGCGCAAGCGATTGGCTGACGCAGCACGGTGTGTTACTTTATCCCAGTTGTCTACGACTTCAGATTCCAGCCGCAGGCAAAAATTTTGTGGGGTTAGAGATCTCTTGACGTTATTTTGTATAGTTGATATTTTATATTAGTTGAAATATAAATATTGCTAGAGAAAAGGAGTCACTAGCCAATGTGCTTAACTCCGAAACTATGCATTTGTCAAAAAAACAGGTATGGAATAAAGGTGAAGATTTCTCTCCTCTTTATTTCACAAGGGCTATTTAACACAATAGCGTACTGAAAAAAAGATATTATAGAAAAACTGATTTGGGCCGATATTTTCCGAAGATAGCTTTGCGAGCAGTGGTTCGTTAAGGTCAAAAACTCAATATATTATTAAGGAACCCCAATTCTATAACTATGCCAAAAATTAGAAAAACCCGGTCTTTTACCAGGTTGTTGCGTATACATCTTCTCTTGACCGGACTGTTCCTTTAATGGAAAATGTCACTTCCTTTAGGTTTTAATGCACTTTAAACCAATAAAAACGATACATCATTGTAACGGCAGTAGCCGCGTTGAAACTGGTTCCCGTCAGATCACAAATTTAAGCAGCGTTGGGCGTGGTCAGTACTTGGATGGGTGACTGTCATGTGTTATAAAAGACCATGCCATGTGGTGTAAGAAAATTGTCCTTAGACATAAGGTGGGTCGTTACCGCAATTTTTTTTTAAATAAGTATTAAAAAGTATACAATTAATAGTCAAGAATTACTAAAATAATCAGAATTAATAAAAAGTCAAAAATAATAAAAGCAGATTAAAAAAATCACTAAAAAGTATTGAAATGGTACCTGCAATAATACTATTATCTAAAAATATTAAATGGTAGTGAGAAAGAATAGAGAAATCTATACTAATATTATAAAGAGGTAAAGTTTGTGAGGTTGTAATAAGTAATCTCTGGATCTACTGAACCGATTTTGAAAATTCTTTTACCAATAAAAATCCACGTTATTTGTGAGTGTCATAAGCTATATTTTAATCCGAAAAATGAAAAGCCTTTTTCGTGGTAGTCGGATTTGCAAAGTAAGTCGGAGAATAAACGGTCGAACGAAATGTTTCTAACTAACGCTGCCTTAACGATGAGAGATATAAGATTAAGTTCCAGAGAAAAGTTGTAGAGCTTGATAATGCCTACAAAAAAGTAAGCAACAGCATATGTCTAACTTTTATATTTAAGTCACAAAAAGTAGTATTTTATATTAAAAAAATAATTTAAATCGTTAGGTCATGTTTATTGGTCATATTATCAATAATTACGAATTCTTATCAAAATAAGCAAATTTATCATCTTAAGTGTTTAAAACAGAAGACTTTTAATTTTTACTGCATAAATAGTTAAAGAGATAATACGCTCACAAATAAGACATTCACAAGAAGCCACTCACAAATAACGGTATTTTAGTCAAATTGGCATGCAAATACATACATAAATACACAATAAAAATATAACCCTTCTTTTGGCAGTCAGGAAATAAATCATAGCACTCAGTACTAACCGAACCACACTCATAATTTCATCACAGGTAAAAGTTTTCCCGCCTAACGAAGTAAGCACGGATCAGCTAGTATTTTATACAATCTAAATTTTAATAGTCCACGTTAATCAGGTGCTTGCTGATTTTTAAACAATGCGGTTTCCCTTCCCTTGTCAGAGTTTTTATTCAGTGGGCAAACCGTTGAAAAGTTTAATTCTGACCTGCTTCGGGCATCGCCTGGAAACCTCCATTACGGCGACGTAGTAATTCCATATTAATATTTCCTGTCGTGACAGGTATATTAATATTCACCAAGAAGCTTAAAATTTTGTAAACGATTTCTATAAAGACATGTTGCATTCAAATGGTGATTTAATAATTCACCTCTCAGCAAAGGTGAATTAACCCCTGAAATGACTGGCAATTAGCTCGGGTTTGCCTACGGCAAAATGTATATAAATTTATATTTACATTTACATAGAGCGGGGTTTACTATAGAGCTATAGCATTACTATAGAGCGGATTACTATAGAGCGGCGCACATTTACTTATATTTACATTTATATAAATTTATATACATTTTGTATACATTTTGCCATAGCATCCATTATTGGACGCCTCACATTTGAGGGATATGACAGGGCATTTCACCAATCACCGTCCAGTAAACTACCAATTGAAAAACATGGGAATTGTAGAAGATAAAATATGCAGATTTTGCCAAAAATATGCTAAAAGGGCTTAGCGTCTACTATGCGTATGCGAAGCAATCGCGTACCAGAGTTATCCAGGAAAGGTTATATTAAATCTGCCGAAAGACGAATAAACTCAGATATTGCAGAACTTTCCGCTTGGTCCAATCAACTTGGTTTACTAATTAAACCGACCAAATCTTACTCTGTGATTGTTGTATCTAAAGGTTTCGTTCAGCCTGGTTCGGGCTCGGGCCTGACGATCTGTTTATTATTTTGCGTGCTAACGGTTCATATCACATCCGTTAGCCTCCTCGAAGAGGAACCAACCTGTAAAGGTCACTGTGAACCCTGTCACGACTGTGTCGTGGACAGGTGGAATCGAATCCAATCTGATGCCACTAGGTGGTTTGCGCATCGTGCGGCGTTGTAATCGACTGGGTACCATGGATAAACAAATAACAGTTGGGATCTGGAAACGTTCGTTTCCTAAGCAGCGGGGGTGGTCGCTGACTGTCAGCAACTCTTTAAACGACTCATTAGTCATCCGATTCCGTGTAAAAGACGGGCATCCCGCAAGACAGTTGCACAGTCGAAAGTTGTGCACATCCGTACATATTTACATCTCGTTTAATCATAAGTATATCCCAATAGAATCCGGGAAGTCGTTCACTTCTAAGTGAGTAGTATTTACTTTTTTTTTTTTACATCTAAGCATCATCTTGTTAATGAATTATTTTAAACGAATATCAGTCTCTTACAGAATGTAGATAGGTACTAGTAGATTTAAAAAATATAAGACAATTAAAGATATCATTGAATATTTTGTGAAACGAATCATCTTGCTCAACTTGCTCAGTATTATAGATCGAAGTTCGAATTACTCGCGTGGATATCGTTTTACCTTTTCTCGCGTGGCCGAATGCAGCGGACGAAATACTCGTGTCGGCATTTTTTCCTTGCCGTTTTATCCTTCGACGATCACTGGACGTTTTGCGTGGTCTATAAAAGATAAGGCTCCATCGACGCACGCACAGTAGCCTTTGGGTCTGACACGCGCGACAGTCCTAGTTTCACGACTCAGGAGGTCCACGCATCGGAATTACATCAGTAACAATGAAAACCTTCGTAAGTGCACTTATTTGAATTATATATAGGTATATATAGTATTAGACTGCTCAACGTCATGGAAGGTTTTGGCAAACTTTCTGCACCGGCGACATGCAGGTGGCGCTGACAACATTGTCCGGTGAAACTCTTGGCAATTTATTTGGACATATAAAATATGATAACATTTTTAATATATGTTTTTTCCTTCGGCTACGTAACGACCAAATTTGGTTGCACATCAGAACACCGTTGACTACGTAACGACCAATATTGGCGGCTTGTTCCCGGAGCGCACAGTAATATTATTTTCTAATTCGAACGCCTCCGAAAATTAATACCAAATATCTCATTATTACCATAGATATATAGACGGCCGCTAGAATAATTTCGCGCGTCATTTCGCTGATATTTCTGGTAAAATTTCATTGTCAAACATCATCATTTTTTTTTCGAGAAATCATCAAAAATTGTAATGGTTTATATGAGCTAATATCTAAATATGTTTGTATGTAAATAAGCAAAACTAAATACCAACTTTGATAGAGAATCTAATAAAGATCACGATAGTATTTACAATTTCTAAATAAGGTTATGTATTTTTCCGTAATACAAGTACAAGTTAGTAATGCCGAGTTTTTTTTTTCACTTTTTGACTTTCTCATATTTATTAATAATTATCTAATTGTTTTACAAAATGAGATTTTAATATTCTATATACGAAATTTTAATGTCATTATTGCACATTTATTCCTTTTATGATTGCTATAGTAGTTCCAAAGTTATAGTACTTTTTGTAGAGCGCGGCGATATTGCAAGAAATTCCAATAAATTGCTGCGGTCTGTCATGAAATTATGCCGCTACTCGAAGTTAAAGGGCTGATTGCTTATAAAAACCCAATGATTTAACTAATAATAACAATCAATTATTAGTGCCTCTTCAAAAAGATTATTTATTTCCAAAACAACTATTACATGCATGCAATGAATATTTCATCAAGGCAAGGGTAATGACTATGTATTCGGCGTTCATATACCAGTCTTCATATACCAGTGTTTAACCCCTCAAGCCCCGATTTGCCGATATCGGCCACAACACGATTCAGTGTGACGGCCCCGTTTTAATTTTATTTTAATTTAATTTGTTTTATTTTATTATGTTAATATGTTTTATTTTAATTATGGGTAGGTACAGTGGTTTGGCAGTAATTAATGTTTTGGTGAGACAGTGTCATAATTCAATTTTTTTACTAATTTTTACAAAAATTTTTTGGGACATGAACTTGTTAATCGGCTGAGGGGCCGAGGCCTGAAGGGTTAATGTATGCTAGACAGCACCTAACAGAAACACCAATTAATGCAGACATTCACTCGCATCATACCCGCGGTAGCTCCCTTTTATGCGTACCCCGAATACGACTGGCAAAAGTACAGAAAAGCTACTTGTACCTTAGCATTAAATTCTATAATCTACTCCCTACAAAATTTAAACAGCTGGAGGACATCAAAATTCCAAAAAAAAAAATCAAGGAGATGCTGATACCCTTACTATAATTTGGCCGAATTTGAGGGCCATGATTTTTCAAATATTGTGCCCATTTAAATTACTTAAAAAAGTAGAGCCTTATTGTCTGTTTATTTTATATGGTCTTATATATTCTGTACTTTTAGTTTAAAATGCATAACGTAGATTTAATTTGATTATTTGACATTTTACTGACAATTTGAATATTACGATAAATAATTTTACTACGTATCTTTTCGAATCACTAACTACTTCAAATATTAAACTTCTATTTTGATTATTTATATTTATAGTTTGACAATCTAGTAGTTAATTCTTGACTAACTGTATGTTCAGTAAAGAGTAGTAACGAAACTTACTACATAACCCAATTATTTTGACACGTCCAAGAGCGGTCTTCAGCCGTCAATTGGACACGACGAAAATGTAATGTAATGTAATACAATTGTGTAGAAACGACATTAAATTATTCTTAAACTAATTACCCAATTTAGCCAAGAAATAATATAGAGTAAATTACTTTAAACTTTCCAATTTACAAAATAATAGTAATTAGAAAGTTACAATAAAACAATTGACGATAAAAAAAATGTACATTAAATTAAATAGGTCGGTACGATGCTATGTAGGTATATTCAAAATATTTTAAAAAGTCGTTGTTTTGTTGAAAATATCGATGTTTTTAAGCACCTTTAATCAATGAGGCAATTTATTAAAAGTTTGAGGTTTATATATAGGTTGATTACACGATGCATATAATATGGAGAGATAGTTTGTTAGTTTGTTTGCTTATTTTCTTTATTGTGAAATTTCACAATGGACGGGTTTATTGTCATACGACAATATCTTACAACCAACCCTACTATGAAGTGTTTATATGTATATGCGAACTATTTCGCTTGGCCTAAGACAGGGAAAAATACACAGAGCTGACAGCCAACCTCCTGTTGGAGAGGCACTTTAATTTTATTTATTTATTTATTTGTGAAAACAAATAAATTACTAAATTCGAAATATAAAGACACAAGTATCTTTTTGAAATAATTTTGAATTTGGAATTCCTAACCAAACGCCAGATATTTGAGATCAAAATGACCAGTTCCAGAAAAGCCAATTTAATATGTAAGGACCTATATTTATATAGTGTTATATTATGGCCCTCACTTCGTTTCAAATATATTCATGAGCACATGAAATTTCGATATCTAATTGTGTCATTATCACAATACATATGATTACCAATTCATAATTATGATACTTAATACAGACACGACATTGACAACGCCCACCCTGCATACCAATGTAATTAAAGGACTTAAAATCAGCCTATTACATACTTTGAATATGTGAATATTCATTAATTGACAATGAATTACTGAGCGGTACAGTGCTAATGCTCGGCAGAGGAAAATATTGACATGGATGTTGCCCGCTATAATGCCGCGACGCATTTAACGTAAAATAAGTGAATTGCTTTTCCGATATTCAATGCTGCCCAAACCAGTGCGCCAATAAGACGCTTGGTATATAATAATAATAATAATGGTAATATACTCTTTATTTGAAATAAAAAAGGCGAGCTTATTGCCTTGAAATAACAATGTCTATCAGCTAACCTATAGCTTGAGTTTATAACATATTTAGTACGTTGGCTACGCAAAAGAACAATTAAAAAATAAAAGTGATAAAAAGAAACAAACAAAAACTAAAAAGAAACAGATAGTAAAAAAATTAACACAAATGACTAAAATTAAATAAGAAGGCAGAGGAAAGGAAGGAGACGAAGGAAGGAAAGGAAAACGAAAAGGAGGGGGAAGAGGTGGGTTGGTTAATTTATGGATTTTAGAGTTATATGCTCCTTGAGCCTGGCCTTGAACGAGGAGATGCTGGGGGCTGTTTTAACATCATTTGGTAAAGCATTCCAGAGTCGTGGGAGGAGTCAGAGAAGGAGTATGAAAAAAGTCACTGCTATGACCAGGGATGAATAACAGGATATTGCCCTCTGATCTCAGGGGACGGCCGTGCGCCGATAACGATGAACCTATCGGCAAGATAAAGCGGCACGCCATCCGCTAGGATTCTATATAAGAGGCAGAGAGTTCTAACCTGTCTCGTATCCCTGGTGGTAAGCCACTGCAGTGTGCTACGATATTCCGTGATATGGGCATATTTTCTCAGGCCAAAAATGAAGCGGATACAGATGTTCTGTAGCTTTCCCACCTTGGTGGCCAGCTCTTCTGTCAGATCGAGGAAGGCGGCGTCGCCATAATTTAAAAGTAGAAGAAGCAAAGATTGACAGATTGTCTCTTTGAAATTTTGGAACTTCTTCAGCGAATGACATCTGTTAAATATCTTTCCTTTCATTTCACTAATATGGTGCTGCCAGGACAGGTTCTGGTCGAAATGGACACCAAGGTTCTTCACCTGCATGCTATAAGGAATCTCCTCCGTCTCAATAAATATTTTTGTTATGGAGTGCATGTCGATCCTCGAGCTGTAGAACCTGCTACCGATGATGATCCCTTGTGTTTTAGAGGGATTTAGGAGCAAGCCGTGGCATTTAGACCACCCTGATATGGTATTTAAGTCAGCTTTAACGGCCGCGATTGCTGTTTCAATATCATTTGGCTGAAAGTGTGAATAGATCTGGACGTCGTCGGCATAAAGATGATATTTTGCATGAAGAGGACAAGGAATTAATAAAAAAAAAGAGAGAGAGAGAGTATATAAAGTTACTTCACTTCATAAAATGTCAAGTAGTTGAGATCGTATATTTATGGGTACAAACAAATCCACATTTTAAATATTAAATTTAGTCCTACAAAATACTTGTTTATATATCCTTTTCCCTCCTTGAGATATTTATAATAAATTATAAATTCATGCATTCTTCTTGTTTTGCATCCAAACCTCTATCACTGTTAAAATTAGCAACAATACTTTTATTATATTGTTACCGTCTTGCTTTACCTTTTGACTTTGTTAAGTTGGTGATCCTGCTAGTGACATGTCAAACGAATCGTATTACTCTTTATTTTAAACTTTTACAATGGGCGGGTTTGTGATCATACGACAATCTCTAACAATCAACCCTACTATGAAGTGTTTGTATGTATGTGTGCGTCGAACGGTGTAACATGTGTTTATGTGTGTCTTGTTATTGCATTCAATCGATAGAATTGAAAATGCAATTCCTTAAGTTTTATCCCAACGAAAATTTGTGACCCGGCCGGGAATCGAACCCAGAACCTTACAATTTTAGATCAGACGACTTAACCACTATGCCACCGGGCTATGTCGTTTTGATTGATATCTTCTTCTTCATCATCATCATCAGCGCGCATTCGCCCACCGTTGGGCATACGCCTCTCCAATCACTCTTCATCCGGATCGGTTGTCCGTTTCCCTCATCCAGACAGGTCCAGCTGTCTCCTTAAAGTAGTGTCAGTTTGGTTTGGCAGCCTGATCGTACCCAGAGATTCTTAGCACCCCCTGCCCCGCAGTTACCGTAACTGCTGCCGTGGCTCGGGCTAGTGGGGCTGCTGGGGACTGGGGGCCGTGGTAAGGTTGTATTGTTCATCATGATTGGAGGTATTAAGCTCGATACCCGCCACGTCGGCCACACGTCTTGGCGAGCTCCACACTTTCAGGAAAATATTTCTATTTCAAAGGCTTGTGGCAACCTTGTCAAGTTACTTAACCGCCGAATTGCACTATATTCACTAAATTTATTATTTAATTATTATTTATTGTCAAGAAAATTTCAAAATATATCTTGACACTTAGAATTTAAATTTCGATTTTTTTTCGATATATCGCAATTGTATTGATTGATATTCACAAATGCACGCCATATCAAAAACTACGTTACCGTAGATATAATAAACACCTTCTAATGTTTGCGTTTTATTTTTATAATATTTCAGATCGTAGTCTCGTGCCTGGTGGCAGCAGCAGCAGCTCAGGTCACATTCTTCGGTCTCTTACCCCAGACCACTCAGTACCACGCACAGGATGCTTTGGGACAATACTCTTATGGATATGCAGGCGGTCCGTCTTCGAAAGCGGAATCCAGGACCCTGGATGGAGTTACAAGGGGAGCTTACTCGTATATCGACGCCAATGGGATAGTTCAGTCGGTGAACTACGTGGCGGATCCAGTGAACGGCTTCAGGGTGGCTGCCACGAATCTGCCGCAAGGGCCGAGGGCGCTAGCTCCAGAGCTTGCAGCCGTAGCGCCGCTCCTAACACCGACAGTTCCTCAGGAGACTCCAGAAGTTGTAGCTGCGAAGATAGCTCATTTCCAGGCTCACGCCGAAGCTCGTGCCCTCCACTCAAGGAAGCGTCGAAGCCTGCTCTTGCCCCAATTTTACTCAGCGCCGCTCCTAGCTCCGAGCAATTACGAAGTGAGGGACAACTTAGGCCAGTATACTTACGGCTACAACGATGGAAATTCTGCTAAATCGGAATCGCGCTCCTTCGACGGAACTACCAACGGCGGATACTCTTACTTGGACGGAAACGGTCTGGTTCAAACCGTTCAGTACACCGCTGATTCCAACGGATTCAGGGTAGCAGCCACCAATCTGCCAGTCGGACCTGCTGTAGCGTCATATGCTGCTGTCGCTCCGTTGGCTCCGATAGCACCAGTAGCAGCTGTTGCTGTGGGAGTACCGCAAGCGCCTCTTGACACGCCTGAAGTGGTCGCTGCGAAGTCTGCCCATTTCGCCGCGCACGCAGAGGCGAGAGCGCGCCTAGCTCTTGCATCATAATCGCGAGAAACCATTCTTTTAAAAAAATACGTCACCAATCTTGCTTATCTGAATTATTGTAAACTAATAAATTGGTCCGAAATATATTGTGATTTTAATTACAGAATAAAATAAACAAGAAAGTTACATTTAAAAAAAATCCAAGATAAAGCAATATACTTACCATATTATATAGGTCAAACTGACCTCCCCAACTTCGCATGGACGCGCTGGTGCTACTACATATTCGCAAGGCCTACGTCAACATTACCATTGTTTATATATATTACTAGTGGAATGTTACCCGTCGATGCTCGGGTATCTGTGTCCTCAACCGTCCCACTCCTCCTTCTCTCCCCCACCCCTCCCTCCCCAAGTGTCTTATGTTAATCGCCGTTCCTTCCACTTTCAAAATTATAACATTTTCTTGGCGATCGGGTGAACGGTACAAAAGTTTGCCTGCTGCAGCGCCATCCAGTGGCAAGTTACAACAACGTGGGTAGCACGAAAATATTATCCGTGTTTAAATACATATGTCTATAAAATTTCACTGCGATTGGTTGAATCGAATAGGTCAGCCGCAGTGTCATCTGGTGGCGATTTACAATACAGTTAATATTATGCGGGCTCATATGTCTATGTATAAAAAAATCCATGGCGATTGGTTTGAGCTGTATAGAATTTGATGCACTGCAGCGCCATCTAGTAGTAAGTTACAACAACAAATATCATAGAACCTCCTCCATCAAAAAATACATATACATGCCAACTTTCATGGTGATCGGTCAAACGGTTTCGGAGTCTATTAATCTAGGACAGACAGATATATTATGGTATATTTTATGGTAGCGAAGCTTGGATCCAGAAAGCTGACACCCAGAAGCGTCTCGATGCATTTGTGATGTGGTGCTACCGGAGAATGCTCCGCATTAGCTGGATCAGGAGAGTTCCCAATGTTAGTGTACTCCAACTTGTCGGTAGAGATCGCGAACTTTCACCCATAATCAAGCAAAGGAAAGTGGCGTATCTGGGCCACGTGCTGAGACATGAGCGATACCAACTGCTTCAGCTCATTATTATGGGAAAGTTTGCGGTAAACGACGGGCTGGAAGAAGAAAAAAGTCTTGGCTCCTCAACATCCGAGAGTGGACAAACATCTCGAGCGTAGAAGAACTATTTCGCTTGGCCCAAGACACGGAAAAATTCAGAGAGCTGACAGCCAAGCTCCTGTAAGAGAGGCACGTTAAGAAGAAGAAGACAGATATACCAACATACAGATATACCATTTTTATGTATAAAGATTAGATTGCTCATTTCCATACTACGATTTGGCAGCTAGGATTTTACTGCGAACGCAACGCGTAGATCGCAGTCATATTTACAAAACTTAATTAATTAATTTATTTATTTATTAGTTTCAAATAGTATTCAAGGGCATTACAGATGAATCCAATTCGCCCTTGAATATTAAAACTAGAGTATAAGTCTAAAAATAAATGACTATATAACTAAATTAATGCTAACATTGAACAAGAAAAAAAAACATAAAAATATAAAACTAAATAAAAGACGATTATGATAAACATGAGATAGCAGGGAGTTGCCTTTTTAGCTGCCAAAGGGATATACAAAAGATATCTATTTCTGTGGGTAATGAATTGAGAAGAGCTATAGCCCTTCCCACTGGCCTGTCTACAAAAATATTTGTACGGTGGTACGGCACATTAAACAATAGATGTGATCTCCTCGCTGTGTAATTTACCGGTACGTACAATTCAAACTTACATAGTATCTCTGGCAAATAAATAGTTCCTTGAATTAATGTATATGCAAATATAATTAGTGAAATATATCGACGCGTTTCAAGACTGTTGTATCCTACCATTCCTAGCTCAAAATCGGACGGAAATAAGTATGGATAAATATTGTATTTTCTGTAATAAATATATCTTAAAAATTTTCTTTGAATACGCTCTACCATCTGAATGTATTTGTTTTCACTTGTACACCAGATGACCGAGTTATATTCAAGTATGCTACGGACTAAACAATTATATAGTAGAAACATTACATGAATATTATTAAACTGTTTGCATATGCGAATAACAAAACCGACCATTTTGCTAGCACGATTGCAAATATTTGTAATGTGTGCACGGAAGTTCAACTGCGTATCAAATGTAATTCCCAGGTGCCTCCCCGTCCAAATCTGAACATAATGTCCTATTATGTTCAATATGGCGGCTTTCGACGTATAACAGTATGTTGGCTCACTTAAGATATCGCTCTAAACACACTTATATGGTATTCTGTCTCGAAATAAAATAATAATATAATAACAAACGAATTTGTATATTTTATCTCAGGAACTACTGACGGCGGGTACTCTTACTTGGACGGAAACGGCCTGGTCCAAACCGTTTAGTATACCGCTGTTACCAACGGATTCAGGGTAGCAGCCACCAATCTGCCAGCCGGACCTGCTGCGACGTCATATGCTGCTGACCCTCTCTTGGCTCCGGTAGCAACAGTAGCAGCTGTTGCTGTGGGAGTGCCGCAAGTCCCTCTTGACATGCCTGAAGTAATCGCTGCGAAGTCTGCCCATTTCGCCGCACATGCAGAAGCGAAAACGCGCATTATTTAAAAAAAGCTAATCATTATATTTTTAAAATACGTCAACAATTATGCTTATCTGGATCAATGTAAATGAATAAATTATAGAATAAAATGAACAATTGCTCGCATTTTTAAGGGTCATTCGCGATGAAGCAATTGAATAAATAGGACCTACCGAAGTTCTCCATATCATATTCAGCGGTAAACCATAGTAAATATATTGCCACATCCATGCCATGGTCGATGTAGTAGAATAATTTGAAGTTGACTTAACATATTTTGTGTATATATGTATGGATGTGTGTATATGTGTATTCTAATGTATTTATATTTCTATTTCCTATATAATATTGTAAATTTTATTATTATATTTATTTATTATTATTATATATATTTTTAAATTATTATTATTATTATTGTGTTTGGTTGGTTCAACGACCCCCGTTTTAAATGTAAAAATACAAATTGCTTGCCCTGGAACGGGTATATCCCAGTTGGGCAGCACTAGCCAGTGAATGAAAAAGGAAAGTTTTTGCCATTTGTTTTAATATTATATTTATTGTAAAATGGTTAATTTAATAATTCCAATAAATAAATAAATAAATAAAATAAATATCGTACAACTAACCTAAGTAAATTCGCGCGTTGTGAATATTAAGTTTGTCCTCTATAAATACAGACTGGTATATTTTATAACTAAGGATACCCGAGGAGAGGGATCTAGGAGACGAAGAAAATAAAAAGGAAAGAGCTGGTTACTACTTAGATAGATACTAATTATTGGGGTGAGTCTTAAATTATTGTATTGAAGGCGAGTTTCTTATATTTGCTGGGAGATGCGGAGAGAAGGCGAGTTTCGTATATTTGCCGGGAGATGCGAGTTTGCCGGGAGATGCGGAGAGAAGGCGAGTTTCGTATATTTACCTTTTCGTATATTTGCATGTACACAGAAAGAGTACGAGTAGAAATCAGTATTATGAAAGGGAATTTTTTAGAAAATTGTCAGAGGCTGACCTAAGTGGTAGACCGTGGAAACATAATAGTTAAAAAAGCTTGTGGAGATTGTGAGAGTACACGATAGAGGAGAGCCAGTATATGAAGATATCTCCTTCGGCGTACTGGCAACCACTTTAACTGTGCTCTGTATTCGGACACCTGACCACGCTTAGGTAGACCGAAGAGGAATCGTATGCTTACATTCATGCTTACCCAAGGATGGCGTATCCTTGACTGCTCCCGCAGCGATTGCCAGGGTCTCCGCGCGTCGCCGCCTAAATTGCATAGTCTCCGTTCACGGAACTTCGTCCTTAAACCAGATGAAAACCAGAAATGAATGCGTCGCGCGTCACGACGCTGCGAAACGACTGGTGAAACCGCGGCCCACAGCTAATAAACTATAAATTCTATATCCCTCTATTTGTTTTCCAATTGTTATCCCTCAACTCTCCCAAAATAAATAAGGTAATACGTAAAAGACAATAGGCAAAAAATGTATAGACGCTTGTATCACCGCTCCAATAACAATAACGTATTTACAACTGGAAAGACTTATTAATCTAAAATATTTCTGAGTACTACAACTTACCAAAATTACAAGCCGTTTCTGAGTTTTGAAGCTTTTAACACCGTGTAAATTCTCACACCTGAACAATAATTTACGACAACAACTTAGGGTATCTGGAATTACCGGATTCATGAAGCGACAATTTGAGGCTGTAAATATACGGTTGGGAACGTGTCAGGCAAAGTGATAAATTGCCCACAGAGGCGTAATTATACAATTATCCTGAGTGACGGTTGTAACGAAAGTAGTCGTTATCCACTCGTTTTCGTCACGCCGTTAACCTCTGATTAATAGCCTTGTAATTCGAATAATAATCGCTGTGGGATATTTTTATATGTCTTCTGTTGATGTGCGAATCAGACGAATAAATAAAATAAAATAAAATACAAACGGAGCTGCCATGGAATTCACAGACCGGAGTCGGGCCTATCATAATACTATTTTACACTTCTAGGGGGTGAGCAGTGGATTCTGGACTAACGACCGGCTGTTGTAGGTTTAGGACAGCTGTCTTGCAAAATGTGAGCGTTCACCTTACCACCCATTCACTTCCCTTTCGAAGCCATAGAATTTGATATGCGCAAATCGCGGTTTTAGGTATTTTTTCTAGTAAAGAGTTGATTATTTTTCTGGAAAGACCAGGATCTTTAAAGAGGTGAAACAGAGATTTAGCTGGCAGGCCACGAGCGCCAACTTCCACCGCGTGAAGGTGAACAGTGAAGCCGTTCCGGGTGACGGCATTTGCGAGATCATAGTATTTATTTAATTTGTATTCGTGGTCTTTTGGGATATTCGATTCCCATGGAACAGTTAATTCTACAATAAGGGCCACCTTCTGAGATAGAAAGTAAAGAGTTATATCTGGACGGAGGGCTATGCATCCGAGACTTTCAGGGAATTTATACTGCTTAGAGACCGAATCGACCTCCAGAATCCAATCTGAAGCTTTCTCAATTATTGAGAAAGGTTTTGTAGTTAAATAGTTTTTGCCTTTAGAGCCATCCCGCACAAATTGTATTGGGGGTTTGCAGGATACTGTCAAACCCTTGTTGGCATGAGCCACTGAGACGCTAATTACCTCGCGAATAACAGCGAGAACTTTGTCATGGCGGTAAGTGTACCGTCCTTGATCTAAGGCCACCTTGCAGCCAGCTAGAGTATGTCTAGCTGTGCAAGGGGTATTGCTACAAAGGGGACATGAACTATCCTCGGCATAGCTCCAACGAGCGAGGTTTCTGGGGTCTGGAAGTATATGCTGAAAGGCATTCAAATACAATTTCAGCATCTCTGGCATCCAGTCATAGAGCATTCCCTTCCAGTGCATTGGAGGCGGAATGCAAAAGTCCCCAATTGTTGTCCAATCATTTTGGCATTGAAGGCCGACAGCATGAGCCATACTGTTGCTGTCGTAATCTCCCCGCAAGAGAGACTTCTTCAAGTCCACATCGCTCATGTTGTATAGCATTTGCTACTAATTACGTGCTTCCATATCGCCGGATCCTCGGAATTGGACAGATAGGGCATTTTTAGAGCTAGCCCAAAATTGTAAAATATTATAGTTTACGTAAAAAGGTAAATGAACTGAAGTAGTAAATAAAATTGGAGTGTTAAAAAAAATACTTTAAAAAGAGTGTAACAATATATTTTATTAAATATCACTACGAACATTAATATCCACTAGTATAAGCTCTTCCTGTAGTATTGCAAATAACATATAGCTTACATTTGCTATTGTAGTATAATAAAATGATTTAATCGGAGAGGACCAAGCTGACTAATTGTTCTACCCAGGTTCTACCCAATACGTGGACCACACTGAAAGCTTCCGGAATGAAAAAAAATATACAATGAATAGCGAAATATTCTCTGTGAGCATATTATACACTTTTACACGCTTTTTTAACTTACAGTGTTCGTATAAAATTTTCTCGTTTCCAAATTTGCAAAATTTTGTTTTTTTTTTTTTAAGTAAACGTTGTTTACGTTGTCATACTGATTTACCCACTACAATAAATGTCCTTGATGTAATCACAAGTAGTTTATCTACTATATAGGCTCAGATTTTAAAACAGAGCAGTATGAGGAAATCCAAAATCAAAGCAGGCAGAAAAAAGTGGTAAAGCAATAACGATACGGATTTTGAATAAATGAAAAATGGTATAATTACTTTTTTTGAACATAGAATATAAAACTTTATTTTTTTCTCGACAATCCGTCTCGTGATTTCTTTTAGCATTTTTTTTCATCTGCAGTGATAGCGAATTTTCGGATAATGCCTTGTTTTAAAACTCACGCAGTATGTCATAATTAAACGAGTTCATTATACTCCAAGTAGTAGACACACTCCTCCTAGTATCCATTTAGAAGGACGCTCTTTCGTCGTGAGATTGAAGGTCCATACGTACGTTTGGCCACGTAATCTAAAAACATAACAAAAACAAACTTTAGTACCCAATAAGACGTACTATTATTGATATTAAATTTAGTCTTTAATCCAATATTCATAAAACAAGATTTGTTCGGATTAATTAGTACACCGTGTTTATGGGATTAAGTGGAGAGTTTATCAATATCTGAGGTTATTCGATATTAATGGGGTGCATCAGCTGTTGCCTGCATACACATGATACAAACAGTGCTCGAAATTTGCTGATCTATCCGATGTATATAAAGAAAACAAAATGGGGCCGAGATTGGAACTTGTTTGCCTTTTATCTCTCTCGACTTAGAAAAAGAGGGAAAAACTGTCGACCAGACCTCCAATCTTTAACATAAATTGTTGATGTCGATTGGATAGATAGTTCAAAAGCAATGAGCAGGATAAAACGGAAATTCCAATGTGCGGAAGTTTCAACAACTGAAGCGAATAGTCCAAAGAATCAAAACCAAATCATCAAGCAAAAATCCAAAACATCAAAAGCATATAGGAGTATATTGTTTCTAGTGACGAATAAAAGAATTTGGGTGTATATGACCTTTAACGGAGTTTTGAAAAAACATTGGAAACATCTTTAGCATTAGAAACAGGTGTTTTTTGTAACAGAATATTTGTAGGTGAAATAGAAATTTTTAATTGACTTAGTGAATGACCAGTCTCGATATATTTATTAATAATATTTGTTAATGGCTCATTTATATATTATTATTATTTTGGTTTACAGTCAGGCAGCGTAATTGCTGATCGGTCTAAATTTAACACAGAATTTAATTACAATATTTTGTTAAACATCTAATCAACCACTTTAGCATGTTTCACTGGTTCACAGTCCGGTTGGCTAAGAAATGTTTTCTGGGATTGATCTGTAATCGTGTTTTCTCCAACTTGGGTTGTCGACTACAGCGGGCGAGCCCGTCACCTCAGGAAGTTTTAACGATTAGTCGTTCTATCTCCTTGGAGTGAGCCTAGAAAACTTGAGGACGAAACAGTCCACCGACTAGCTACGCCACAAGCCCTTAAGAGGCCAACGCCCTAACCGCGAGATAGCCAGGAATGTTACCCGGCGGGCCGACACTCACGCCCTTACTTCCAATTGTGACCAGATTACTCCGGTCTCTCGATTGGTTACGAGTTCGAGTCCTCCGCAGTCCTCTCCCTTACGAAGCGGTGAAACGGTGTTTACCGAATCTATCGCGGACTACAGCGTCCTTTGCCCGGCTATTAACCCAGGGGCGGATGGCCGATGGTCATTTCAAGAGCAGTCGCCGTAAGGTCCGCAACCACCCCCGCTCTATAGGAAACAGTACTGCTTCCAGACTTCCCCGACTGTTAGTCAGAATTGGGAGCTAACGGGCCCATGATGAGTTGGCCACGATGACCCATGTGTTCAGGGTCGGTCACACTCACGGGTCAACACCCATCCGACGGCCTCCTCGCACGGGGCGCGAACCTGGGTAGGACTCTGGCCGCGGTCAGTTTCCCCTGGGAATCAAACCCCTGGCACTCCTGGACGGTCTGCGCACTATGCGGCGCAAGCCAATCGATTGTGCTCTCCTACTAACAGTCAAGGGAGTCTGGGAACTGTATTGTTTCCTATAGAGCGGGGGTGGTTGCGTACCTTACGGCGACTGCTCTTGAAATGACCATTGGCCATCCGAACCCGGTTCAGAGCCGGGCAAAGGACGCCTTGGTCCGCGACAGATTCGGTATATACCGTTTCACCGCTTCGTAAGGGAGAGGACCGCGCAAGCGACTCGGAACCAATCGAGAGACCGGAGAAATCTGGTCACAATTGGAAGTAAGGGCGCGAGTATCTCGAGCCCGCCGGGTTTATTCCTGGCTAACTCGCGGTAAGGCGTTGGTCTCTTACGGGTTGTGGCGTAGCTAGACGTCGGATTGTTATTGCCCAAAGTCTTCTACGCTCACTGCAGGTCGATAGAACGACGAATCGTTAAAACTTCCTGTGGTGACGGGCTCGCCCGTTGTAGTCGACACCTCAAGATTTTAGTCAGAGTGCACAGTCGATTGCCTTACGCCGCACGGTGCGCAGACCGTCCAGGAGTGCCAGAAGGTTGATTCCCAGGGGAAACTGACCATAAGGCCAGAGTCCTACCCAGGCTCGCACTTCATGCGTGGAGGCCGTCGGATAGGTGTTGACCCGTGAGTGTGACCAACCCGGAACAGAATGGGTCTTCGAGGCCAACTCAGCAAGGGCCCATTAACTCCCGTGTTTTCTTCAGTTGTTAATGCATGTGGTTCTGCCTGAAGACTGAAGACAACTCGGGGAAATTGTCGAGGATCCTACACATCTCAATGAGGTCACCCCCGATCCGACGATCCTTCAGTGTGTATAGGTAGGTATCTATATGGTAGGTGTATTTTAATCTAGATACGAGATCAAGACGGGCAAAGCCGTGGGCAGAAGCTATGGACAGTATGACTGATTGTTTACCTAGTTTTGTAGACTGGGCACTCATATACCCCTCTCAGATCTTGCTTGTCTTGTGTGATCGCTTTGATGAATATGACTGGCACTATTGGAAACAACTCCTTGAGCCTTGATTCAATAATGGCACCAGTTGACAAATCCCACCTGGCACCCTCCATGTAAAGACCATGAACTAAAGCTCCCTCTTTCGGTGGAGCGCTAAAAATAGACAATAATATCAAATACTCATACTGTATAATCCTGTACCGAACTCCTAATTCCAAATCCCGCAGTGCTGACAAATTATTACGTGTATCGCGTCGTCATAACGGACATACACACACACATAAGCGAGTCGTGAACACCGCCGCGCGGTCGCTTTGTTCGTTCGAGTGGAGTCCTACCCGCCGTCGCATCATTGTCGTAAAATCGTCGAAAAACTCTCGTGCAAATTGGTGTGTGCTGTTTCGAGAATTGCGCGTGCGGTCCAGCATCTTCGCGGTCCAAGTTTATGGAATCAAAGGGGAGCCAAGCAGCTCGTCATTTCGTCAGGTGCACTGATCGACCGTCGAAAAGGTTGGTGATTTGTTGGTATTGGTTCCATCGTTATGAAACGTACATTTATCCCATAAATCCAATACAGTCCTAATTATCTCTTTATTTATCATACCATCCGGATACTACTGGAAATAGTTTAGAAATGCGTGTTCTATATCTGGGCTGAAAAATCGTCAGTCAGCTAGAACACACCGTGACAACCATATAATATGTAGGCTGCATCAATCTGTACTCATAGACAGAGTTTAGTACCTACTATCTGTACTCATAGTTCGATTCATAGTGGTTCCATGCAGCTTGAACCTAATGACCTGTCTCTGTCTTTAAAGGTCGGCTCAACTCAAAGTTTGGCTCTCATCGATAGCCTCCTTGAACAGGGACTTAACCTGGAAGGTCTACTTTGATCTCTGCCAGCGGCTGCAAACTGCAGCCGAAGAAAGTTGGGATCGGAAGAGCGGATCAATGGGAACACCTCGGGCGGAACCGGAAGGTTTGCGCACCGAGGTGTGTCAACCTTGGTTGCGCAATCCGGCGAATAACCGGGGGGAGGGGGAATCTGGAGACATAGGTTTCCTAAGAAGCGATGGTAGCTTTTTACCTGGCGTCACCTACCCATGAAAAACGATCATTTGTTCACTTGATCCCGAGTCTTTTTGAGGGAAGGAAGGACGCCACGGTTCCGCGACAAACTCGACCTGAATTACTGCTAACGTCAGGTGGAGTTTACGCAATTTTCTCCGAATGAAGAAATCTCCGAAAATGTAAGGGCGCGAAGTCGTCCCGCTGTTAAGAGTCTATGGTGCCTCGCGGCATTGGACTCTTATGGGCTGTGGCTGTAGATTGAATTTGGGTTGTATTGTCCTCAGAGTCTTTAGGTTCACTCCATAAGGGAAAAAATGGATCGAGGTCGTTATAACTCCCTGAAGTGGCCGGTTCGCCCGTAGTAATTAACACCCCTCGATGTACTCATAGACAATAACATAATTCAATGTCTTTCGTTTATAAAATGAACGGACACCAATGTGTGTTATTTTTATAAACTACAGTTCAGCCCAGCCCTCTTTAATGTAATTATTAGTCAATGCAATTATTCAACAGCAAGGAAAATTGTGTCATTCGCTGACGATGCCACCATCATTTTAGAGCCAGAGAGTTGATATACCTTCTCTCTCCAGATTGGCAGAACATTAAATAAGAAAAGCAACAGATTGTTTGGATGGTTGTATACTGAGTACTCTACTATTACTAAAACTAAATTCATCCCACTTAATATAAACAATTTAGGTTAACTTCCGTCAGTCTAACTTTTAAGTTCTTGATGTAGAGGTTGATTGTAATCTGTTTTGGAGAAATCAACAGGATATTTCATCGGATTAGAAAACTAAGTATGTTGTTCGATTTCTCTGGACTTTGCCTATAGACAATACCTCTTCAAAATCGCACCACAAACTGATTGGCTACAATCAGAAGCAAGGAAATTAAATAAGTAATGATATAAATGAAATAATGAAAAGAACCATATTGTCACAAATCCATATCGTATGCAATTACCTGAAATCATCTTTCCACTTATTGGTGACGTCACAGCTGAGACACATCTTGTCCAAAGGCCATTCGTTCTTCCTAGCAGTCTGCTGCATGATGGCCGTCAAGAACGACTGAGGATTGAAGAAACCAGACAACCACACCGTCGATGGCAGCTAAACAAAACAGAAACAATCTAGTAAATAAACAATCTGAAGTTAATAATCATATATTTCATAATTTTAAAAATATATATTGCAGTCGAAGCAGTAATATGCAAGGCCTGTAATCGAAGGTATTGTGAAAAATGCATATTAGGTTATATAAACGAGGCATGTCCATAAAGTAAGCGTATATGATGTTTCCATTTTTTTTTTTTATTGTGAAAAAAATAGACCTTTTTGATAAATACAAATATATTTTGATGGCAACCTTTCTGCGCCGGCGAAATGCGGGTGGCGCTGATAGAATTGACGGCCAAACTGATATAAAAAGCAGTTATTTGGCCATCTATAATAATATTGATAACGAATTATTTTTTTTATAATGGACGGATTGATATTAAAAACCCAATGTTAACAATAATAGAATATAATAACTTTATTGTGCTATAAAAACATAACTTAATGAATATTGTGGCACAAATGGCGGACTTATCGCTATAGCGATATCTTACAGTCAACCATTTGATAACACAATTCCTAATTTTCACTGTACAATACACAAAGAAGTAGTAAAGTTAAATTTAAAATAAACTTATACAAATATATGTTAGTAACTTATGCTAAGGTTGCCCAGTGGAGGATAAAGGAGAGGACAAGGTGAGGTATTTGGTTAGTGGCTGTGTAAAAATAAATGTTTTTTCAATAACTTTTTGAAAGTATGCAGCGAAGGTGCATGCCTAATAGAGTGAGGCAGCTGATTCCATAAACGAGCAAAATGGACTGTAAAAAAGAACGTGTAAACAGAAGAATGATGTATCGTAATGGCGAGTGTGTTATCTCGGCTTGATCGAAGTGGAAGACCGTGGCCTCCCATAGGGTGGAAATTCTCCTCGAGATAGGAGAGCGAAGTGGGGTTATTGAGTATGTTGTAGAGTAGAGACAACGTATGCAAATTTCTTCGATCGCGAATAGAAAGCCAGTGAAGTTCCTCACGGAAGCAGCTAACGTGGTCGAACTTCCGCAAATTAAAAACATACCTGGGTAAGATATTTTGCAGACGCTCCAGCTTATTAAAATAAACTCACTGGCATCTATATAACAAATATCACCGTAGTCAAGTATAGGCGTTAAGGGTGTGGACACATTACACACAATAATAGCATTTAATTATGTGGCATCTATCGCATTTTTTGTACAGGCTGATAACATCAGATAAATAATACGGAGAGATAAATGCCATTTATTAGTTTACCTTAACTTTAAAGTACCTAATTATTACGTGTTGAAACCTGTATACCAAATTTAAATATAAAATATTTATGTAAAAATTATGGTTAAAAAAAAATTTATAATATTATATTAATTAATTAAATTCACAAGTATATGTGCACAGTAAGAAACCTTTTTAGGCTACTTAATTTATTGGTCAATTTAGTTATATATTAATCTATATATATATTTATTTTACTTATCTATAAACTTAAATATTTTCTTTTTCTTTATTTAATATTAGTTCTTTATTTATATACACATTTATATATTTATAATAACCTTAAAATTTATAAGAATGAATGAGCGATCGGAATGAATCAGAAAAAAAAAAAGAAAGCAAGTACGCACTATGATTAAAGTGAAATCTTAAATACTATCACCCCAGAACAGATATACAATCTAGTGGGGGGATAAAATCCACACAAATTCAATCTGATCTGCTTCGCAAAAATCAATTGTATTGTTTTGGATAATTTTATAAAATAAAAATAAAATAAAAATAAAATAATATTGAAAGGTGATGTAATAATATGAAATATTTATGTAATAATATTGTATGTGATTAAAAATATCATTTGTTATCATATTATTATTTTATACAGTATAGGCGTATTTAGAGCAACATCTGTAATGCCTCGCCATACTGCCATACTACGAAAGTCGCCAAATTTAATATAATAATCAATTTTAGAAACTATGACCATCTACACGTTGCGTTTCATAGAAAAATACTGGTTTCCAAATCGTAGTAAGTTGTTGTGCATTCGAATTAGCTATATATTCAAAGGTAATATCAAAGTTGATGTCTTCAATAATCAATTTCAATTTCAATTTCAATTTATTTCTGCTCCAGTAGGTAGGCTTTCCTACACTTGGATGCGTCTTTGTCTCTACAATTTTAAATAATGTAATTAATTAAAGAATAATAACTATCATTATATAGTTGTGGCAATATAAATTAATTTTAGTAAATTATAATTGGTTTGAAAACCATTGATAAATAGAAAATAATCTAATAATCAGAATTGCTGATCAAAAAAAGAGCTCAATGTCTGTAGTCATAATTATCAAGGCAATAATATGATGGTCAAGAAAATAGATGAGGGTATATTAAAAATATCTAAATTTAAGTTAATTGTCAAATCTAGCAATACAGCCGTCGTCGATAAAAATAAAAATAAAAATTACGTTCTTTGGCAAAGTTGATTATCATGAATTATCCGTTATTTTACATTAGGATGCTCTGGAATAAGAAATCAGCATTATCCAAATCTCTTAAGTCATATACAGGATTCTTGACTAGGCCATTAAATAGGACTTTTTTAAATTGGTTCTCTCCAAGACTTCTGATATGTGTTGGGACCTTGTTATAATAACACAGGCTTTGATGAAGGAAACTGTTGCGCACTTTACTAAGCCTGTGCCGATTTAGATGTAGATCAAATTTATTTCTTGTATTGTGTTGATGGAAATCGCTATTCGCCGGGACATCCGATATGTGCTTAC
Organism: Micropterix aruncella; assembly: GCA_944548615.1. Taxonomy (NCBI): domain Eukaryota; kingdom Metazoa; phylum Arthropoda; class Insecta; order Lepidoptera; family Micropterigidae; genus Micropterix; species Micropterix aruncella. Next base: position 5,147,255 of record OX155971.1, on the reverse strand, counting down.
GAGCTGTGCAGTGTGCTGTATTTAAATTACTTAAATTTCTAGGTACATTAACTAAATAATCATTAAAGTGTTCTGCGACTGTTCCCGCATCGTCTATATGCTCACCATCTACTGTGAGATGCAATCCGTTATTTACTGGCATACTGCAGCCACATTCTTTCTTGATGATATTCCAGGCTGCCCTAATTTTGTTATTAGAATTATCAATACTATTTTTTAAGTATTTTTGCTTGGCAACCCAAACAATTTTTTTGTATGTTTTTTTATAGAATTTAATATAATCAAGGACAAAGCTGTCATTTGTTTCTTTTTGAATTTCATTTAAATGAAACATCCGCGCTCTGGATATCTTAATTCCCGGTGTTGCCCAATCGTTAAAACTTTTTGATTGCTTTCGAGTTGACTGCCTCATAGGAATTGAGCTATCGAGCGCTGACAGATACCATTTTAAAAAGTCATGGTATGCTCGGTGTGAGTTGTCTGTAGATACGACGAAATTATTTTTAATCAAGGCTGCCTGAAAGTCGTCAAGGCTCTTTTTTGTTACATTTCTATTATAATAAGTGCGTACAGCATTTTTTTTAATATTGTGACACTTTAGAGTGATCATTTGTCCGCTATTTACTATTTAAGCTCCGACATTAATAACTTTGGCATATTAGCTTTCACTCACACTAAAGTCACTAGACCAGCCTTCCAGCTCCGTCAGCCGAGAGCATAGATCCACAAACCAAGCTGCCAGTCCGAGAAGACTAGGATAGGCCCGACTCTCCCAAGCAGGTGGTACTTTGTCCATGTACAGGCAATTATCTAGCTTTTCCATGTCGCTCGTTATAGTCAGCTCACCCTATCGAAAAGTATATTATTGAAACAGTAATGGAATGAAATATGGAATATAATTATATTATTGAAACAGTAAAGTACAAATGGGATTGAAATGAAATAAACTAAATTATTTTAGATTATTTTTACTACATTACTCTAGTTTGTAATTTCATAATATTCTACATTAAAACGGACACCACGTACACATAAAATATCATTCATTTACAACAAAAATCCAGTAGTACCAAGCTGATAACAGTGATACTATTTTAATGTAATTAACAATGCTATAGCTTGTTTTTAGGCGAATTGTTATAAATATGTGTATAAAACTATTTAAAAAATAGGAAAAAATAGTAATTGATTTCAATGAATATATTCATTTACAGATATTAATAAAATGAATAACTGGAGAATCAAAATGAAATCTAAAGAACAAAATCGGTTATCAAAACAATATTAAATTAAAAATGTACGTATGTACGTATAGACAGTAGCATTGATTTTATAAAAATCTAAGATAGTAGCTAAAGAATCATAATTGATAATAAATAGAGTATTATATTCATACATCCTAATAAAAATAGGAAATTAGTAAAAAAAATAAATTTTTATTTATTATTTACATAGGTATTAAATCAATAAAACAAGTAAATATATAAAAAGAATAAAAAAACACGACTGCTTTTTCAGAAAGTGAACTATTGTATTTATAATTATATTTATTACGGTTTTCTTATAAAATATTTGTTGTTTATGTATTTATCCGAAGAGATACATGTATATTTTCAAACTGCACTTAATCAGACCTTTCATTTGACACTAAAGGTTGACATTTGGACAATTAGACAGATACTTAACTGATATTTGGGCAGTTAATGTACCTACCCTATATCACCCGGGATGACATAACGATTTGAACGAAACCACACGCTTCTAAATCGGTTCAAGCGTTTATAGGCTTAAGTGGAATAAAAACGGAAAACATACATATTATAGATGAACCCTGAATACAATACACTCCTTTTCTGTTGGGCAGTCGCGTAAAAAAAAATATTTTATTTTCTTGTCTCATTTGAGTTATATGTTCTTAAAACTTTATTTAGTTTGAAACAACGTCAGATTCTAAGATAATATAAAAAAATCATTAAATTTCAAATTCGGTTACATTAATGACAAACAATTTTCAATTTCTAAATTGGTTCGAACGTTTATAAGTTATGGAGGAATAAAGCAACGGAAAACATACATCAATGAACCCTGAACACATTACATTCCTTTTTTGATAAGCAGTCGTGTAACGAAAGAAATAGTAGCAATCCTAAAAACTATAATGAAAACCTTTATAGTCATGAATATAGAAATATATACCTTTATTCCGAGTTCCAATTCTTTTAGAGAACGTTTTATCTCTCCCATGAGATTATTCATTCTTTCGCATTCTTGGAAAGCAACAATGGCATAAGGCGTTCTCTCTTCAACTTTGCTCATGAGATCTGAGATATTAAACGGTTCTGGTACACGTTCCATAATTTCTTCTAGCGTTTGTTTTACCTAGCAAAAAAAATTGCCTTATATTATTCATTAGCTGATCCGGCGAACTTCGTACCGCCGAACAGTCAATGAATGTCGTGTTACAGATTAGCTGAACTAAATTTATGATTTTATGAAAGTAATAAAATGAATACAAAATAAATATTAAGTTCACTACTTTATTAAGATAATAACACAAAAATAAACATAAAAGTACAAAAATTAAGTATATCAATCGCGTGTCAGCAAGACATGATTGAATTAAACTATTTACATATTGTGCAACATGGGATGCAGTCGGTTTAATTCTCTTCATTGAAGCACCTTGTGATATACATTTTTTTTGTTTTTTTAGGCTCAAGAACAAATAAAGCGGATGATTTGTAGACACGTGAACATGCCACGTGCAACTGACCATGAGAAAAACACGGATTTACATTTTGTATGGGAAAATGTTTTTCTTTTATTTTAATTTTTCGTCAGTTTTCCAATTTTTGTTTTTAATAGTTATTCTGCTATTCGGGACGAAGACAAATACAACAAATCAAAACCATGAAAATCGGTCCATCGATTCTCGAGTTAAAAGCGTTCGAACAAACCCGACTTTGTTTTATATATATACATAGATATATAGATATATATAAAACAAATATGTATGGGATTTTTTTTTTCTGAAAAAATAAAATGTATGGGAAAATGTTTTTTTTTTTTTTTTGGTAATTTACATTTTTTTTTGTTTTTTTAGGCGCAAGAACAAATAAAGCGGATGATTTGTAGACACGTGAACATGCCACGTGCAACTGACCATGAGAAAAACACGGATTTACATTGTGTATGGGAAAATGTTTTTCTTTTATTTTAATTTTTCGTCAGTTTTCCAATTTTTGTTTATAATCGTTATTCTGCTTTTCGGGACGGAGAGAAATACAACAAATCAAAAACCATGAAAATTGGTCCAGCCGTTCTCGAGTTATAACTGTTCGAACAAACCCGACTTTGTTTTATATATGTATATAGATAATTTCCGTTAACATTTTCAGCGGGATATGGTATTTTAAAACCGAATGGATCAAAATAAACGCAGTTCTTGTCAACAACTTTCGCTACGCTGTGATAGAATCGTGCTTCTTTTTAATTGACTTTTAAAAAAGGAGGTAGTATTCAGTTGTGTATTTTTATGTTTGCTACCTCAGATCTCCTGCTACCTAGTCATTTAGGAACCGATTTAAAAAATCTCTTTTTTTTAAGGACATCCAGATTTGTCCCATCTTTAAACAAAATCCTGTACTGAAGATGAGATCCATGAAGAATTGATGGAAGTCCTCAACTATTATTATATGAAGTTGAAAATTTACATGTTGCTTCAGTTCCGATGACAATGCATTTTATATGGTAAGCATAACCTGATTCTACACCCAGAGTTGGCTCAAAATGTGGGGACTATTCACCGGTCAACAGCTCATACACGAAATTTTGTATATGCATTCAGTTATGATAGCCCATTCTAAGATTCACCATGAGCCTGCTGCACCCAGGCTTGGTTCCCGACCAGGGCACTCCTCAACGGTCACTAGCAAGGACACGAAATTTTGTATATACATTCAATTACAACAGCCCGCTCTTTCATCGAGACAGGACTGCGGCATCCAGGATTGCCTTCGAACGAGAGATCTCCTCAACGGTCAACAGCTCAGATACGAAATTTTGTACACGCATTCAATTATGATAGCCCATTTTAAGTTTCGTGACACGGCTGCAGCACTTATTTTTAAAAAATTAGTCAGTTTTTTTCATGTTAAAATTTTTTATTCAATATTTGTGTTTTCAAGAATTATTTACAAACAAAATGACTGTGCGTCAATACTGTTCCTGTCATGCCTGTTCCAAGGAAAACACGAATATAAAGATACGAATATATTATATTGAACTATCATTCTATGTTAGCTGATAGTAAAAATAATATGTTAGCTGGTATATTTTATTTATTTATTTATTTAGTAGTAGTAACACATCTAGTAAAAAATTAATGTCATATTTGATTAAGATGTTAGCAAGAAATTGATGCGACATTATTTTTAATGATTGACACAGTCGCCTAACTAGGCCTAGGCCTGTTCTAAGGCAGACTTTTAATGACGATATTAAGTGTGCACTGTCAACTTAAACTATAGTTAGTACTTATTTTTAAATCGACAAATATAAAACTACAAATATTTACGCATATACAAATATGGATAGATACTTATATACATCTATAGATAAAATATATATCCATATATGCACACATACACATACATATATTTATACGAAAATAATAATAAAACCAAAATAAATAAAAATAAAAACTAAAATAATATACATATATAAATCAATTACATATTGATATGACGCTCACATACCTATAATAGTCATTTAAAATTATCATGGAAAAACTAAATACTAAGTACCTACTAAATACTATCATTCAAAATACAACAGTCAGCATATTCCCTAAACCGTCCCTACCCACCTCCAACAACCAATCAGTTAGAGATTTTTTAAAAGTGGATGTGTTCTCACTACTTTTAACCCGACAAATGAAAGGCGTCCTTTTGGGGATGCAAGTTTTAATACACTGGAATGACAGGCGTCCACTTGGTCCAGTGATGACGACACGATAGAGGCCGTTTGCGAAAAAATCCATTGTCGCCATTATTATCTTAACCCCTCGCGGCCCGCGGTTTGAATTTTAATGTGTGCCTTACGGCCCGTAAGAAATTCGCGAGTCTCAAAAAAAAGATGGCGTTTCAGAAAAAAAAACGATTACTCCGAAACTGTCACACCGATCGTCTAAAAAAGACCTGTTTTATGTTCCTATTGAAATTTGCTATTAGATATTTGTAACGTCGTTATGTAAAGCAATAAAGATTATTCAAAATTATTAGTCAAAGTTGTACTAACATAATTAGCGGTCGGCCTCGCCTGGCCATTTCGGGCCGTCTGGGGTTCGACGGTAAATATCAATTCTGGACGTTTCGGGCCGTCTGGTACGCGAGGGGTTAATTGATTTACGAGATAAGGTTATACTGTTTTATATGTCAAATTTCAATGCGATCATTTTACAGTTCTTCTTTTTATGATCCGTATAGTGGTTTACAAGTTATGGTCGTTTTTATCAAGGTCGTCGATTTTGCGCGCGAAAAGGTCGCGCGCGAATGGGACAGCTGAATTTTTACTCCGCGAGGAGAGGGGTTAATTGCGTCGGAAAGATTGTTATACATTCTAGGGCCAATGAACGTGAAATGGCGCTGGCCAAATGTTGTGTAAGATCTTGGCACCATCATATCACCAGTTCTTGTTGCTCTCGTCTTTCCAACTCGTTGATTATAAGGTGTCATTTTATTTTTAGTATATATATCACAATAATTGCAAAGTCCTGTTTCAACGTGTCTGAATTCAAGTATAATATTATTGAATTTTTAATTGTCGAACGTAATGATCGCATGCATGTCACCATAATATCAAAAGGAGTTAGTAAACAAATTATACCTTTATTTGATTATTGCATTAGCATCATAATATAATGTATTACTAACCAAGTCCTCCCTTGAAACAGATCCACTGTTCGACGCATCACCATCCCTGGGTTGTAGTTCCGAAAGCGTTTTAAACAACTTGTCAGACACAGTAGTTAGGAAGCCAATTTCTGCATTGGGATGAAGTCCATATAGATGAGGCGTTTCGTCGGGAAGGAAGTCATCGATGTACTGGTGGTAGCCGAGAAAATCAGAGTTTGGCGGCCCCAGGAAGCCTTGTGCCAAATATAGGTCGCCGTCAACCTGTTATCAATATGGGAAATAATTTACTCCTATCGATTTGTGAAAAGAGTCCACGTCCTTTCGAATGGCCTAAAGCTGATGAGCGAGAGAAAGCCAGATCTGATCGGAATATCTGGATTTATCTTAGTTGATAACTACGCCGATTGTGAATATAAAAAAGCGGTTGAGTCACCCCAAGACTTTCCCGTCAATTAAACAACCCGCCAACACCCTCTCCACCCTGTCGCCAACACAACTACCTCCGTGCTTATTCGTGGAGTAATGTCGGTAGTATTAAAATTGTATTTTTCCAAAAAATATATATTGTCCTAAAAATGGCAGATTTTAAATATTATTTATGTGGCTTATATACGAGATATTCTAAAAATAAAGTTTCAACGTGATTTCGGTCCAACAAGGTATCAATTTTAAGTTTTTGTGTGCAATATTTCGAGGTTGAAGTATGATTAGCGCGCCCTCTGGTGGGCCGATTTCAACTACAATTTTTTCAACCCTTGCTATTACCAAATGATGCCTATATGCCAAATTGCAGCTCTGAAGCGTGTGGGTGCTATCGTGGTGAAATACACACACACATACACACATACAATGACAGACAAACATATAAATAGATTTCAGTCTGGAAATGGTCTTAATAATAATAATAATAAACTCTTTATTTACACTTAAAAAGTATACAAAAAAGGCGAGCTTATTGCCACATGGCAATGTCTTACAGCTAACCTAAACATAGTGGTACATGAGCGCATTGTGAAAATAAAGATTATTACATAACATACAGACAAGTGGAAGAATTTAAGACTAATAGTGCCCGAGGAGAGGAAATTGGGGGAGGAACAGGAGAGAATGGGAAGAACTGGTTACTTCTTAGAAAGGTAGTAATCCTTAAGGTGAGTCTTAAACGATGGTAAAGAAGGCGAGTTTCGTATATTTGCTGGGAGATCGTTCCAGAGTCTTGCACCATGGACACAGAAAGAATAGGAATAGAAATCACTATTATAACTCGGAATTTTTAATAAACTGTCAGAGGCTGACCGAAGTACGAGACCGTGGGAACTTAGTGGTTCAAAAAAAACCTTAATCATCTCGGGGCAAGGGGTGGGGGGTCAAAATGTATATATCCGTCTTCATCTCGATTTCTTTTTTGCACGTTCACAATACTTTACCTCCTCGTCGGTTGGTAGGCCGCTAAAATTAAATATGCAAACTCATTAATTAATTAATTCGTTAAATCTTTGAACTGCCATTTTTTTCTGTTCTATGACTGACTTATCGTTTACAGTAAAGAAATATTTTTGTATGAGGAATGAGAGCAAGAAAAATATGGATACCTACCAATTCGGGTTGCATATACTCCGTCAAATAGGTCTTGCAGAGTCTCCTGTCCCAATCATCTGTTATGTGACCTCCGTACATGATTTCCCCGAATAAATAACGAAGATCCTCCCAAGGAACAGAGGTATTAGCCTCCAAGTAGTTGTACAGTACGTAGACGCTTATGGTTAGATCGCCAAAGTTAAAGGGATAGTTTCTGTTAACGAAAATAAACAAAATAAGTTGTACTAGCTGCGCAAGCAGAAAGATCTCATAAAACAAAAACTTGTAATTTCATCAATGGAAACCTAATGAAAAATCTCCTACGGAAATTATGCTACAGTACAGTAAATTATCTTCATTTTTGATCATTTTACCACCCAATTTGTTGGAGGTCACGAAGACTTGAAATCGAAACTTTCCAAATTAGGACGCATCGAAGACCCTTAGTGCTTTTGTTGAACTGATTCACCAACAAACAACAAGAAAATGCATAAAATAAAATAATTATATTTTATTTATTACCTTGTTATATTTCTTTTTAAGCTATTGCATAACTTTTATCGCGGGCGCCAGCGCGGCGACCGAATGAAGAAATTTCTTAAAACTGATAATTACGTCTAAACAAGTACTGCTTACGATTCGAAAAAAATATATGTTAACCCCTCCTATCGCGGGGTAAAAATTTAGTCGTCACTTCTGCCCGGGACAGTTTTGCGCGTGAAGTCGATGGCCTTGAGAAAAACGACCATAACTTTTAAACTACTATACGGATCGTAAAAAGAATAACTGTAAAATGATCGCATTGAAATTTGAAATTTATAATATTATAACCTTATCTCGTCAAACAATTAAGATAATAATGAATAAATATTTAAAAAGTTGGCATTTTACGCAGCGCGGAGCGCCCTAACCAATATTGGTTAGATACAATTTTAGCATTTGTAAGCGTCTAACCAAAAATGGTTAACTCAAATAGGAAGGGTTAAACAAGACCATTTTTCTAATACTATCTGGCGTATTATTATGAAACCTGTACCATTTTAAAGATAATTTAATTATCTATCTTTTTATCTACATTTTTTTTTCGAATAATCCGGTTTTTTTGCTTTATTGAATAAGAAATTCGTGCGCGGCGCTCTAACGGAAGACGTTTAAATTATTCCGAATCATTTGCTACCGCAGCCTCAAATGATTCGGAATAATTTCAACGTTTTCCGATAGAGCGCAGTTATCTGATATCAGAAAAAAATTATATTATAATTGCATAAGTTGTTAAAAATGCTATGCAATAGCTTTACCGCGGCAGTCCCTGAGTGCCGCACGTATTATTTTTATATATTGTACCATTGCAATAAAGACACACTATTATATGTTTGTTGAAAAATTCAATGACAACTAACCGTCAAATTAGTTATATGAAATGAAATGAAATATATTTATTGTCTGAATTATGGTGTCACATTTATGCTGGTAATGCAGTAGATTATGTATCTCGTAATTCACTGTTATCTCAACAGATTGACAATTTTATTTATTTTTTAAGTTTAGTAATAACTAATTAATTATTAATAATATTCATTATTCTACCCAAAATATCTAGCAAATGACATTGATTACAATAAAATTAAATCATTAAAAAAAACGAAACAAACAATCTTTCGATATTAAAAATTCGTAATAATCATTAAATGGCGTAAAAAAAACATTAAAAAAGATACAATATGAAATAAGAGAAATAGATCGTATTAAATAAATAGCACTATCAGTAAAAAACCACCAATAATATAAAAAAATAAAGGAATAATAAAAATAATCAAGGAATATTCAAAAAATTGTGTATAAAAAGGAAATGTATGTAATTCAAAATGTGTAATCTTCCTAATCAAATTATTGTAAAAAATGTATTGTATTGTATAAATATAAACGAAACGAATCGAATCGAATTATTGCATATATAAATTATTCGTTGAACAAAAATACCATTATTAGGACAAAACACCCAAATCATTTTACTGATTATCCCTGGATAATCATTAAAATCTGAAAAACCAATATGCCAGCAAAATTCACAGGAAAGTGATTTTTGATACGTATTTTATAACGGCCTCAGAAGCACTTCACACTAGCAGAATTCATTTTAAGGTGCGTCTGAGTAAGGTTCGGAATAGCTTTCTCTGCCAATCTTACTTATTCTACACCAAACTTCCATTACACATCAGGGGCCTTAGGGAGGTTTACTTTAAGAAAAATGTACAGGGTATTTTGACTAAAAACCCCATTTATAGCATTGAGGATTTCGACAACATCATTTTTTCGCAGCTCTATTGACCTACTTGACTATTATTATTCCTTATTCTTTCTATTATTGACTATTTTACAATTGCGTTTTTTTTTTTTTTTTTTCTTCTTCAAACTATTGGCTATTGACAATAATTATTATTACTGATTTGTTTGTATTTGTGTTTTTTCTTTAAAATATCTTTCCGTATGATAATTTGGGAAATTATCCAATATTTATTTGATTATTTAGTACTTAGGATTATATAGAAAATTAGATAGAAAATTTTACGAAATTACTTAAGAATTTTGATTGAAAATATTGGAAAATGTTGTTTCCTCTACATATATAACCTAGAAAATATGCGCTTGGATGTTCAACGTTCATACCTTGCAATACTGACGTTCATATGTTATACCTTAATAGGTATTTATTTAAATATTATACTTGTTATTTTCATTACTTTTGACTTTACCAAGTGTAGGAACTCCTATCAACTGGTTTGAAATAAATAAATAAAATGAAATTCATAATTCATTCGAAATAAGTCGGCTGCCTAGTGTCATAAAAAATAAAACAGATATTTTACTTTTGAGAGCAGTGTCTTTATTACCAATGAGTTTTGGTGCTTCAAGTTTGATAGCTGTCCTCATTTTTTCGTGAACTGGACCACCTATGTGGTTGATTATAGTGAATAAGTAGATGTATGAGGTTAAAATATAACCAAGAGTACATACTTGTTCCATCCTTGTGGTCCAAACTTTCTCCTCTCGCTTACCACTGCATGGAAGTAACACAACGCAAAAAGGACTGCCTTAAATTCAGTCTCTTTGGAGCACATTTCTAGCGATTCTTGATTAAAGTTTTCCAGTGCCTTTTAACAGAAATACACAGTTTTTCTGTATTATATATCGTAAACAAAAGGAACATTGATATTTACAATAGTTACTTTGATAAAAATAAATACAGTGGATAAATTATTGCCTTCTCGCGTTAGTTAAAATAATATTAAGACGAGGTATAATATTCCTGAAAAGAGCGGAAATGCGATCTCTCTCAGCCTTTAAGTACCGATAAATAAAACAAATGAATAGCCGGCGGCGGCCAATTCTCACGAAATTGTCGCTAAATGATTTGAGCTATTATGCATTTCTATGAAAACTCAAAGTAGTCCTACATTCAGACCCGCCTCGGCTTACGGGAGATGGAGCAAGCAAAAAAAACTCGGACGGTCGTGGAGTTGGGAAAGAACGCGCCCTCCCCTATCCATTTCAATAATATACGGGATGGATGGCGATAAAAACTCACTTAGTATAATTCTAAAATTATATAATATTTTCTGCTCGGCTTTCGATGCTATATATATGTAACACGACTTACCCTTAGGTTAATGCAATAAACTAGACTATAAATATAATTGGAAATTACTGTATTACTAGATAATAAGGTAATTTAGGTGTATTACTTTCTTAGCGTTACATTACATTTTATCTTTAAAACGTTGTTGTATAAACTATAGGGATACTGTTTTATGTAATAAGCTCTAAATGTTTAATTAAATAATATAAATGTATAATTAAGGAAAATATGTTGACCCACCCTGTCGCGAGTGGGTTCCATATGTCTCAGAATTAAGCGATCGTGTGTGTCCAGTTTCGACAGGGAATAATATGGAGTCAGTGAGAATTTTGATTTCCCGACGAGCGCACGAGACAAAGGTACCGCGACAAAGGTACCGCGAAGCGCGAAGTTAGTGCGAACGCGCATAGTCTCCACACTCGCGCGCCGCTCAGTTGACTGTCGGCAGCGTCGGTGTGTGGTCGTGTCTGTTCCTAATTAATATGTTGCTGAGATTTCCTTCAAAATTACCGTAAACTGGATGCAACAATTTTAGCTGCAATTTCTTGAATATTACTAAACTGAACACGTTTTTTGGGATGTAAATCGTAAATATTACATCCCAAAATTCACGACGCGTCATTAGCGCCATGATGAAAAAAACATGTAGAAATTTTGAAAAAAAGGAAATCACTTGCTATCTAGTTACAGAAATTACAAAAGTAAAGTAAAAAATCCTACTTGGAAAAAGCTCAGTTGGTTTGAATACGAAATAATGAATGGATGACATAATTCTTTTTTTACTTTTAATATATTCATAATTATAGTGCGCTATTGCGCACAACATGAGTGACGCGGTTGAAGCTAATTTGACGTCCATCTCCTTCAAACGCGCGAAATATAATGTGTTACTACCGCGACCCATTGCGAGTTTGTTTCTCTCATCGCGGGTTCGCGGTGAGTTCGCGCCGTGAAGTCGCGTTTGATTCGCGGACTAAGTATAGAGCGAACTTAAGATTTTGTGATGCACTAGGTATCTAGAAATGCATAGTCACCTTATGAAGATTGGCCCACATTCCACTAGGAGGTTCATTAGTGATTTTAATAGCTGAGTCCAGAATTCCTTGTGGCATTATATGGTATTCCTTTCCGGGCGCTGGTTCCGCGCTTATAAATAATCTAAAAATATAAATTCGGACATTAGTTAGTTTAGTAGAATGTTATTTAAAACATGTTGGTATTCTTTCAATCATATTTAATTCATCTATACACTAAAACAATACGTGATCGCAAAATAAAGTCACAAAGACAATCCCACAATATGTACAAAGTTTGTTTGTTTGACGCCGCACATTTTGCAAACCGTCCAGGAGCGCCTGACAGACGATTCCCATGGGATCTGGCCTGCAGGCACAGCCTGGCTCGCACTTCTGCGTCGAGGCTACCACAAGTGATTTGGGCCGACCCTATTTTGTTTTTTTTTTTTTTTATTTGTTGAGTGGGGCTTTTCTAAGGTCTTTATGAGCCTTGTAACACTGCGACCATTGCTGATCTATTGTGCTCGCCACCTACTATAGTTCTGCGCTAAGCCCCGTGTCATTCAAGAACCGCAGCAGGCTTTTGGCGCCAGATTGTTTTACCTCCTCAGGTTGGAGGTAGTGACCACCCAGGTGGTTGTATCTTTTACGCATCAGCGGGCCACACTCGCACATGAGGTGCTGGGGAGTTTCCTCTGCCCCTTGGCAGAACCTGCACATTTTTGTGTCTTTGAGCTTGAGGTTGAACATGTGTTTGTTCAGGCCACAATGCCCCGTGAGCGCCCTTACCAGTATGCGTAGATTGTTCCTATTTAGCGATAGGGCCTCACGGGCCGTCTTACGGTCGTAAGGCTTAATAAGCGCTTTGGAATGATTCAACCCTGGCGTGTTGTTCCAGTGGTTGACGGATTGTTCTAAACACATTTGTTTGAGCATTAGGTTTGCAAGGCTTTTTGGTACGCCACAGCAAGGTTCAGGGCCGTATAACGTTCCCTTTGCTCCCGTCCTAGCAAGTTCGTCGGCTTTTTCATTTCCCTCGATTCCTGCATGGCCGGGAACCCATCTTAGTATTACCCTGTTCTTTTCGCCCAGGGAATTCAGTAGTGATATGCAGTTTTGCACTAGCTTTGAATTAATGGTATTCGAGGCTAGTGCCATAAGAGCTGCTTTGCTATCCGAGTGGATATAGATACGGTGGTTCGCGTAGACCTTTTGGAGGTTGATATCCGCACATTCAATAATGGCGTAAACCTCCGCTTGGAATATGGAGGCGTATTTTCCCAAGTTTACACTTCTTTCGAAGTTTGGTCGCTCTCCATATATACCACAGCCTACGTCAAGTCCCGATTTGGACCCATCAGTATACCATTTAAGGCTACCGGCCTCCCATTGCAGTTGGCTTTTTAGCCAGTCGTCTCTGGGCGGCATTTCCACTGTAAAAAGTTTTCCAAAGTTTAGGAGTGGGAGCATGGTGTCTGATACCATGTTGAGGGTTGGATTTTCACTGACTGAGTCAAGAACTGATCTTAGTGCTTGTGAGATCCAGTTTACCTTCTCTCGGGCAGATAGCCTGTACATGCTGGCTTTCGCCACCTGTTGCAAATGAATGTGTAGGGGCGGTAAGTTCAGCAGTGCATCTAGAGCTGCTCCAGGAGTGGAGGACATTGCGCCAGTTGTCATGAGGCACGCCGTCCTTTGGATATTGTTTAGTTTGGTAATCACAGTTTTCTGGTTGGCTTTGTTGCACCATACCACCGAGGCGTACGAGATTATCGGCCTCACAATGGCAGTGTATAGCCAGTGGGAGATCTTGGGGTTAAGGCCCCAGTTTTTCCCCGCCAGTCTTCTGCTTATACCCAAAGCACTTTTAGCTTTTTGAATTGTTTTATCTAGGTGGCTGTTCCAGGTGAGTCTTTGGTCGAGCGTGACTCCCAGATACTTTACTTCCTTGGAGAAAGGAATCTGCCTGTGGTTTAAGATTGGCATTTTTAGTCCACCTAGTTGACGTTTGTTGGTAAATGGCACGAGGACGGTATTATCGGCGTTGACCGATAATTCGTTCTCTCTGCACCAATTGCTAACGATTGTTAACGCTTTTTGCATTATGTGTGAGATCGTGTTTTGGCAGAAGCCCCGGACAATGACTACTAGGTCATCAGCATAGCCCTGTGTGTCTATCCTGGCCTCTGCCATCCTATGCAGGAGTTGATCTATTGCAAGAGTCCATAGTAGGGGCGAGAGTACGCCTCCCTGCGGGCAGCCTCTTGTAGTGGTGACTTCAAGGTTTGTTCCGTGAAGAGCTACCATGGCCGTGCGGTTTGAGAGCATCGCTTTCACCCATCTGGTTGTGGTGTTGTCAACTTGTTTTGACTCTAGCCCCTTCACCAGTGATTTAATTGGGGTTTTGTCGAAGGCGCCCTCAATGTCTAAAAATGCGCATACTGCGATTTGTTTGTCTTCCAACGCCTTTTCCACTCTGTCTACTAGGTAGAGCAGAGCGGTTTCCGTGGATTTGCCTCTGCGGTAGGCGTGTTGGTTACAGCTGATAGGGTTGACCGTTAGGATTTTTTCCCTGATATAGCTATCCAGTATCTTTTCCATCGCTTTCAGTAGAAAGGATGTTAGGCTAATTGGCCTGAAGGACTTTGACAGTGCGTAGTCCTTCCTGCCAGCCTTGGGTATGAATAGCACTTTGACCTTGGTCCATTCTTCTGGTATATGTCCCCAGGCATAGCTTGCTCTGAAGATTTTAACCAGATGGGCCGACCCTAATGCATGGGTCATAATGTCGCTACTGCACCGAGCATTATCTCCCTAAGTGAACACTAACAATTTTGTATTATTTTGTATGCAATTATGTCAACATAATAGGAATAAATAAATGATTTTAGTAAAACAAAAGGGGCAATTTAGGTAAGGACCTTAAAATATTTTAAATTCGTCAATTAAAAACTACTTAAGAATGTATCAACTTGCACAATGGATTCGATTAAATAAAAAAATAACCATGTTTTTATCGATTATTTTAATCCTACTATAGTAAAGAAGATAAAGTTGCAGAAGTAGGATGAATATTAATAGAATAACCGATATTTAGGGTGACTATGCTCGTTGCAATATTCCATCTTCTTTTCCAGAGCTGGCAACCAGTTTGCCACTAGATGTACATTTTGGAGTATCACCCAATGTCCGTTTTCTGATGCTATATCCATCGCACTTTCAGCGACAACCTTAAACAATGAAAAGAATACATTCACTCAGATTTCCGCATCTTCACTCCAAATTAAACATTTGAGAGCTATAAGTTATAACGATATTAAATCGTGCTATTGAAAAAAAAGGTATTACACGCTTTAGCAACCACAGAGCATAATAAAGGAATTCCCTATTACCATGGAAATGGAAAGGGATGGATGTAAGAATTCAAAAACAATAATTACCTCTTGTCCCTGTCCTAAGGATACGACGTGGAAATTTCCATGATCAGGATCGAAACCTATTTTTCTCCCAAGCTTTTCCACGTCCTTGACTGGATCTAAACCAGGCGATAATATGAAAAATATGGGTGTGCAGCTGTTCATCTCTTCCAACGACTTCTCGAAAGGCACTGGTCGTGCTTCAGTGAACTTAATTCCCATTTTTTCTTCAATGAATACTCTGAAAATCATAGACCATACTCAGTGCTGAATTAAGCCATGTATAATTCATCGAACTGTCAGAGCCCCCTTTACACTTTGCAAATTATATCCGAATATCTATTGAACACCAAAATATTGATAAACCAATTTTATTGCGCCTGTCTATATGCTCGCTGAGTTTGCTGTAAACCGCTGGGCCGGCGATATAGGCTAGCCTCTCCGACTTGGATAATGCATGAGTTACCGAACTTAGCATGCTACGGGATCTTGTTGATAGTGATGCACACCATTCACTTCAAAATCGGCTAGATTTCTGCGAACGAGCAGCGCTACTTCCATTTTATTAATGGACGGCAGCGTCATGATGCAGAGATCTCTAAACACACGCGCACACGCGCCATTGTGCGGACTTCACGCTTCTGCATAACGAAGGCCCTCTTCCTGTCGGCTGCTCGCCCCCATAACTCCGCGCCGTAAATTAGCATTGAATGAAAATTATATGCAAAGTAACACACGCGCAGCGTGGATAAATCAAGAAATGAAGCGATGCGATAGAGTGCGTAGCACGCTCTTCCCAATTTATCACATAAAGCATCAATATGTAGGTGCCATCGTAACTCATTATCGATTACGAATCCCAAGAACTTTGTTGAGGATACTTGAGTTAGTTCTTCGTTATTGACGGTCACATGTATTTCGGGCTTTATTTATAGGTATCTCACTGTCTCAATCGTAGTCAAAATAAATAACTATTTAACGGAGGCACGATTAACGTTGTTTATTTCTTTTTCAAACTCATAATTATTCAAACGTCGATGTTACGTGATATAATTAGTAAAGGAAGAGAAACGCTAGTTTCAGTACAATACACCTTTTCGGAGACAGTACTGAGACATGTCCCTAGATTATTTAGTGTTACTATTCTCTCATTATTGTGTTGCAAAATAAATATTTATTTACCAAAACCTAGGGCCTATTATTTATGGCCAGACCCCCCCCCCCCCCCGACGAGGTATGCCTCGAAAGGAAGTTATAAATTACCTAAATTAATGCATTGATGATCCCGGATGCCGTGGTCCGCGATAGATTCGATATACACCGTTTCACCGCTTCGTAAGGGAGAGAACCGCGCAAGCGACCTCAAACTCGTAACCAATCGAGAGACTGGAGTAATCTGGTCGCAATTGGAAGTAAGGGCGTGAGCCCGCTAGGTAACACTACTGGCTATCTCGCGGTTAAGGCGTTGGCCTCTTACGGGTTTGTGGCGGAGCTAGACGGTGGACTGTTTTTGTCCTAAGTCGTCTGCGCTCACTCCAGGGAGATAGAACGACTAATCGTTAAAACTTCCTGAGGTGACGGGCTCGCCCGTTGTAGTCGACAACTCTAGTTGATGATGCAAAAATGTTTTTTAATGCCTTCAGCGGAGTAACGGGGTTTTAGTGGAATTGTTGTAATTCCTCTCTTAACAACGCGGTATATTCATAACGGAATAATCTTATAAATCGTCCTAATAAAGCTTTTAACCGCTGGAATGCTAATACCACCGATTGGTGTTTTTTCCGTTGCGACAACTCGCGGGCGGTCGATCGCCGTATTTACGCAATTATGTAATTATATGCGAAAAAATCGCCTTCATTGAAGAAGCCACCATTATACGTAGTATGCGCATCTAACACCCTCTACAAAGAAATTTTCGAGGGTTGAAAACGTGCCGTCATGAGTTTCATTCCTATGGCTAACTTACTAAAGGTTCAAATCGGCCATATCTTTATAAGCCATATTGTAGAGGAAATCCCGGTTTTAATTTAAAAAACACAGGGAAGTTAGCGAAACACTCAACTCGCACTTGACAAAGTGAGCTTGCGACCCCAATTAAATCTGACACTTCAAAACTTAGGAAAAGTTTTAACTTTTAGGAAATTTTTACTCCTTGGTCACTCACTACTATTGTTTGAGAATTCCAAAATATCTGTAAGATGTCTCCCTTAAGGGTGCATTTGAGTGTCTACTTGAGTGGCTACTTAAATATGGCTTCTGAATAGTAATTGGCCCAGTTAGGGCACACTTGAGATAAGGGACCCCTTAACCCGTCGGACGCCAAAGGGTCCTATAGGCATTTTGCGTCGCTTGACAGATCCGCGCTTAACCGTTTCGGCCGGCCCCCATATATATTATATAAATATATAATACAGCTGCGCCCAGCGGTTTCACCCGCGTGGTGATGGACAATTGTGATAATGATGATAGAAAACCATATATCGTTATAAATTATAGTCTATGTGTTATTCTGATGTGTTATTTCGAATAATCCGGTTTTTTTGCTTTATCGAATAAAAAATTCGTACGCGGCGCTCTATCGGAAGACGTTTAAATTATTCCGAATCATTTGCTTCCGCAGCCACAAATGATTCGGAATAATTTTAACGTTTTCCGACAGAGCGCAGTTATCTGATATCAGAAAAAATAAAATAAATCAAATAAATAAATAATTATAATTGCATAAGTTGTTAAAAATGCTATGCAATAGCTTTACCGCGGCAGTCCCCGAGTGCCACACGTATTTTTTTTTTGTTTAATTATTAGTGTTACGGGCTAGGTTTTCGCATTAATTATTAATAATAATATCTGCAAATGACCTTAATTATTAATAATAATAATGATGACCTAATTTTTCGGGCTATACACACGTTATTTATATATCTCATTATTATTATGACCCTTTGAATTAGGTTTTCGTCGTAAATCTAAAATTTATTTTTATGTGTACCGTAAATGGACGGCACGTGTGGATGGAGTCACTGCCCCTCGCGCTGTAGCTACTACCTTCGTAGCTGCACTGATTGTATAGCGTATTAGGTTGCTCAATGCAACGTGTAGATGGCACTCATACTTCAAAGCATTCCTTAATCTTCTCGTATATGGCGGGTTCAATATGGCGGCGTTCGTGGTAAGTCAGTATGGCGGCGCACTGTAGATGGCGCTCTAAACA
This sequence comes from Micropterix aruncella, assembly GCA_944548615.1. NCBI lineage: Eukaryota > Metazoa > Arthropoda > Insecta > Lepidoptera > Micropterigidae > Micropterix > Micropterix aruncella. Next base: position 5,128,482 of record OX155971.1, on the reverse strand, counting down.
CGCCTATTCTAACTCGAAATAAAATAACAAATGATGAAAAATTATTTTTTGTAACAAAATTCTTATTATTTTAATAATGTTTACATAAAAATATATTTTTTTTAATTTGGTATACGGGTTTCAATGCGTAATAATTTTGCAGTTCAAATAGACTAATACATGGCATTCTATCTCTCCGTATTATTTCTCTGATGTATTCAGCCTAAACAATAATGCGACAAATGGTTACTATTCTCTCATTATTGTGTTGCAAAATAAATATTTATTTACCAAAACCTAGGGCCTATTATTTATGGCCAGACCCCCCCCCCCCCCCCCGACGAGGTATGCCTCGAAAGGAAGTTATAAATTACCTAAATTAATGCATTGATGATCCCGGATGCCGTGGTCCGCGATAGATTCGATATACACCGTTTCACCGCTTCGTAAGGGAGAGAACCGCGCAAGCGACCTCAAACTCGTAACCAATCGAGAGACTGGAGTAATCTGGTCGCAATTGGAAGTAAGGGCGTGAGCCCGCTAGGTAACACTACTGGCTATCTCGCGGTTAAGGCGTTGGCCTCTTACGGGTTTGTGGCGGAGCTAGACGGTGGACTGTTTTTGTCCTAAGTCGTCTGCGCTCACTCCAGGGAGATAGAACGACTAATCGTTAAAACTTCCTGAGGTGACGGGCTCGCCCGTTGTAGTCGACAACTCTAGTTGATGATGCAAAAATGTTTTTTAATGCCTTCAGCGGAGTAACGGGGTTTTAGTGGAATTGTTGTAATTCCTCTCTTAACAACGCGGTATATTCATAACGGAATAATCTTATAAATCGTCCTAATAAAGCTTTTAACCGCTGGAATGCTAATACCACCGATTGGTGTTTTTTCCGTTGCGACAACTCGCGGGCGGTCGATCGCCGTATTTACGCAATTATGTAATTATATGCGAAAAAATCGCCTTCATTGAAGAAGCCACCATTATACGTAGTATGCGCATCTAACACCCTCTACAAAGAAATTTTCGAGGGTTGAAAACGTGCCGTCATGAGTTTCATTCCTATGGCTAACTTACTAAAGGTTCAAATCGGCCATATCTTTATAAGCCATATTGTAGAGGAAATCCCGGTTTTAATTTAAAAAACACAGGGAAGTTAGCGAAACACTCAACTCGCACTTGACAAAGTGAGCTTGCGACCCCAATTAAATCTGACACTTCAAAACTTAGGAAAAGTTTTAACTTTTAGGAAATTTTTACTCCTTGGTCACTCACTACTATTGTTTGAGAATTCCAAAATATCTGTAAGATGTCTCCCTTAAGGGTGCATTTGAGTGTCTACTTGAGTGGCTACTTAAATATGGCTTCTGAATAGTAATTGGCCCAGTTAGGGCACACTTGAGATAAGGGACCCCTTAACCCGTCGGACGCCAAAGGGTCCTATAGGCATTTTGCGTCGCTTGACAGATCCGCGCTTAACCGTTTCGGCCGGCCCCCATATATATTATATAAATATATAATACAGCTGCGCCCAGCGGTTTCACCCGCGTGGTGATGGACAATTGTGATAATGATGATAGAAAACCATATATCGTTATAAATTATAGTCTATGTGTTATTCTGATGTGTAAGCTATATTATTGTAAAGTTTCATCAAAATCCATTCAGTAGTTTTTGCGTGAAAGAGTAACAAACATCCATAGGTACATACATACAAACTTTCGCGTTTATAATATTAGTAGGATATAAGACTAACAAGATCAATTACTAAGTAAGAAAAGGGAATTCGTGAACAAAATAAACTGTCAGTATTGATTTACAAAATCGTCCAAAAAGGCTGGCTTTCGAGCGGTTAAGTGACGACTGTGAATAAGACTATTATTCATCTATAGATACATAGCCCGTTTTTAGAATTGCATTTCATTACAGTGACGAAGTCAGTGGGGTCCCCCAATACTTTCCCGGTAAGTAGACAGCCCCCCCCCCCCTCTGCCATCCCCTCCACTCAACGTGTAGTCTCCTCCTAGCGCCGCCTCCCCTCCTTCACTCGCCACGTACTCCCCGCGCCAAAATTATTGCAAACCCCACCCCCCAACCTTTGCACAATACAGCGCCTAATTATTATGTATTGAATCCTGTATACTAAATTAAAATTGACGTCTTGATGTAAATACCTAATATTAAAATATTAAGAGCTATGATTTTAAAAATTCAATCATTATTGTATTATTATTTTATTTTAAGAACGGATTACGAATAGGCGCGTTTAAAATGCAACCTATTACGGGCTACTAAACATACAAGAAGATTAATAAATTTTCGTAACTTTGAGTGCCATTTACAAGTTGTGTTTCATAATAAAATTCTAGCTGCCAAAACTATGGCTCTATTTAACTATTTTGTCGCCATAATTAATTATTTTTTGACAGATTTTTCCTGTGTGTTAATTAACAATTAAGTTAATTAGGTCAAGCATTAATTAAATTAGGTCTAGCATTTAAAGGTAAGTAATTAACTTTCTAAGTATACAAAAAATCGAAATCCCATTCAAATTTCGTATCCCAAAGAGTCGTAACTGTTACTTCACTAGTGCCATTAAAGAATTAGTGAACTAACAGTTTTAACTCTTTTTGGAAGTGTAAAATAAGAAATGGTGATATTTTTTATAAAGAAACGATTATTTATTATAAGAATTTCTTTATAAGAATTATATGGAATTTTTCAAAATGTAACTCTATTGATCGGAAGTGCGATATGTGTCCCGTAACTTCAAAAAATATTTTTAAATTATCGAATACGAATAATTTATAAATTATATTTCTTTCCGTGTTTCTGAGACATCTATACTAGAGAAATTATACTAGAGATGAATGCGAAAGTATGATATATTAAAATATTTTATTTCTAATCACAAATTATAGGATATATAGATGTAAATTATGGATATACAGATAGGTATACAGATATATATATAACATAATAAAATATGTTATATTTTATTATGTTATACTATATTATATGTATATAAATATGAGACATTATTTTTATATGTTATATGAATTATATTATATTGTAATATGTTATATTATATTATTTATATTATATTATGCTAAATTATAATAAGTATTGTTTTTTATGAGACGGAAGAAGGACAGCAGGCAAGGCGTACAGGCTCAGCAAATAATACCACAGAACTTTGTATCCATCACCCCAACACAGGCGTATACCTAGTGGGGTGATGTAATCCTGACAAGTTAATGCCCTTTCGCGATTTTCATCATATGTATTCTTTTAAAATGTGTTAAAAAATGAACTCACTCTTTTTTTTATGTAACTATAAAAAATAGGATAAATAAATAAATAAAATAACTAAATAAATAAATCTAAATCTCAATATTAGCACAAAAAAATATTGTTTTTTAAATACATCGTATTTTTTTTTTAAATATCGCAAATGGCCAACGAAGGTGGGAAGTTGTGGTTGAGGGGTTTTGCGCGGAGGAAGGGTGGGGTTGTCTGATTGCCGGTAAAGTCTGGGGTTATACAACCATATTTTTTTTTTACATATTCACAAATTCACGAAACGATCACAAACAAATTTATTTAAATTTGGACAGGACAACGTGTCGGGTCAGCTAGTAAATAAATGTTTTTATTATACTGCCCTCTAGTATGCTGCTATTACACTATTTTTAAGTTATTTCCGAGGCGGGCAGGCGTGTTGTGACAATCGCTAGTCTCCGCCAGCTACCGCATGGCAATGAATACCACAAACTGCCAACAGATAGCAGTCTTAAGAAATATTTTAAAAGCAATATTTTAAGAAATATTTTATTAAAGTTTAATCGGACTGTTAAATAAGTTATTTAACAGTCTCTTAATCGCTTATTCTTCATACAAAGTAACTACTTAACTAATATATTCCGTATAAAATGATGACACCACATAAACATTTTAATGACACTAGAGACAATGGTCTCGATTGCTTTTCTTCGTGAACTAAAATCGGGAATTATTTCATATGAACGAAACAGGGCAATACGGAATGTGAAATGAACGGTTGTTACTTATTCGTAATAAAACTACCCACCAAAGATAAATCATCTGAATATAAGACAGAACGAAATGTGTTCAAACTATAATACATCTATGGTTCAAACTTATTCGGACGACTACAAGTTCGACAGGTAGTTTTGAAGCGAGAAAATCGACTACCTATCGTTCGTTTTATAATCCGCTCTAACGTACCTATTGCTCTATCTTTTAACAAAAATAAAATAAAATAAAAATCTCGTTCGCTTGAACCAATTTCAGGTTTTTTTTAGTAAGAAACGCAATCGGGCCCATTGGCCTTTATTAAGCTATTGCATAACTTCTATCGCGGGCCTAGGGCCAGCGCGGCGACCGAATGAAGAAATTTCTTAACGAAAATTAATGATTTAAACTGATAATTACGTCTAAACGAGTACTGCTTACGATTCGAAAAAAATATATGTAAAACAAGAACATTTTCCTAATATTCTTAGCTTTGAATATTTTAGATTTTGTTTATATTACATAGTGTAATTAATTTGTGAAATTAGGTCTAACCGAACACAAAAACGACTACTACGCAAATACTATCTGGCGTATTATTATGAAACCTGCAAAATTTTAAAGATAATTTAATTATCTATCTTTTTATCTACGATTTATTTCGAATAATCCGGTTTTTTTGCTTTATCGAATAAAAAATTCGTACGCGGCGCTCTATCGGAAGACGTTTAAATTATTCCGAATCATTTGCTTCCGCAGCCACAAATGATTCGGAATAATTTTAACGTTTTCCGACAGAGCGCAGTTATCTGATATCAGAAAAAATAAAATAAATCAAATAAATAAATAATTATAATTGCATAAGTTGTTAAAAATGCTATGCAATAGCTTTACCGCGGCAGTCCCCGAGTGCCACACGTATTTTTTTTTTGTTTAATTATTAGTGTTACGGGCTAGGTTTTCGCATTAATTATTAATAATAATATCTGCAAATGACCTTAATTATTAATAATAATAATGATGACCTAATTTTTCGGGCTATACACACGTTATTTATATATCTCATTATTATTATGACCCTTTGAATTAGGTTTTCGTCGTAAATCTAAAATTTATTTTTATGTGTACCGTAAATGGACGGCACGTGTGGATGGAGTCACTGCCCCTCGCGCTGTAGCTACTACCTTCGTAGCTGCACTGATTGTATAGCGTATTAGGTTGCTCAATGCAACGTGTAGATGGCACTCATACTTCAAAGCATTCCTTAATCTTCTCGTATATGGCGGGTTCAATATGGCGGCGTTCGTGGTAAGTCAGTATGGCGGCGCACTGTAGATGGCGCTCTAAACACGCCTATTCTAACTCGAAATAAAATAACAAATGATGAAAAATTATTTTTTGTAACAAAATTCTTATTATTTTAATAATGTTTACATAAAAATATATTTTTTTTAATTTGGTATACGGGTTTCAATGCGTAATAATTTTGCAGTTCAAATAGACTAATACATGGCATTCTATCTCTCCGTATTATTTCTCTGATGTATTCAGCCTAAACAATAATGCGACAAATGGCAGTAACAATTGAATAATAATAATAATAATAATAATTTTATTCATTCAAAACCATAAATTTACAATTGTATTAGTTGCAGAATCTGCCTAACTAGGCCATAGCCCGTACCAAGGAAAACTCTATGTATGGCAAAGATTTATTCATGTGCTCATAATATTAAAATGAAAAATACAAAATATGATAAAATAGAAAATAGATAAGCGAATGCAAATTAAACTTATAATTATATTTAAAATATTGATATAGCATGGTCATGGAAATAAATATTAATATAAAATGTCGTAATATGAACTTTGTAAAACAAATAAATAAATATAGGATAGAAAACGAATTTACCGCGTGAAATTTGTAGGACCCGACGTTTCGGTGACGTTGAAGCCGCCGTTGTCTAGGGTAGACAAGTCTACGTCGGGTCCTACAAATTTCACGCGGTAAATTCGTTTTCTATCCTATTTATAATGTCAAACAACCGCGATAGTCTTCGATTTTATAAATAAATAAATAGTATTAAAATATAAAGTGTAGTGCAATGTATGACAATAATAATAATGCAGACCTTTACTTTAAAATATGACTTATTGCCTTTTCCACCTCATTTCTACCAAGTTGAAGTAAAAGTTGAAGTAAATTTTATATTTTAATTGGATTGACTTAGTGTTTTGGCATGTTTTTATAGATTCTTTTAGATGGTTATAAATTTTTGGCCCTATAAAGCCATTCTATGCTATGATGCTATATTGGCCCTATATTCTATTCTATGCTATGATTGTTGTCATTGGTTACGTTATTGTGTTTTTATAATCAATCTATTATTATTTATAATCAACTATTACTTATTCATTAATTTTGGTGACTATTGTTTGATATTATTTGACATTTTTTTATTTTTTATTTTAGTAACAAGATTATTTATTTTTTGTGTTTTATTCCCTATTGTGATCATTAGTTAGTGATTATTTGTTATAATTTGTAATGGTGACGGAAATATATATATTTCTTTTAATTTTTTTTTTAATTATTGATATGATTATTAGTGATACTTATGCACTGTAATGAAATAATTAATTAAATAAATAAATCAGTGGTTTATAAAAATCATTCATTAACAATGTTATTATAGATAGGCCACTATAAGATTCGCTAGATAACGCTATCAGCGCCACCTGCGTTTTACCGGTACAGAATACTTTCCAAAAAGTAATATGACGATAAGCAATCTAAAAATATATCTAATCAATGGTAGTAGGTGTGAGAGTGGCCACCCTTCACTAGACTCCAATTGATTGTGAGCGAAGGGTGGTTCTCATCAAGTTGTTTTCTCCGTTATTGAAAGTCGTTGCAGTTGAAGTTGAAGTGTTTATTCAGAAGGTCTGTAGTAGGTTGCCAGTTCGTAACGCCTTGGTCGGTATTTCGCCGGTGTGTAGGTAGTGTGGGCGCTAGGTGAAGTCGTGGTTTTGTGTCCGAAGTGTGAAGAGCCGCGATAGAATCGAAGATAATGATGTTCGCTTATACTATGCGTAGGTTGGTTGACTCGAAGGTAATGAAAAGCGCTAGTACTTGCAGATGAGCGGTTACTGTCCGCCAGGGAATGATATTAATCGATCGAATTCGTGTTATTCGTGAATGAGCGTGTTAATTCGTATCGATCAAGAGAAATGACATTAGTCATCGTTTGACTGTGCATAAAATGCCAAATTTAGTTGGAAATCAATTGCATCTGGCTCATGTATATTCGAGCGAATTTGCGGTTTCGATTCTGTAGAAATTACTTTTTGTTGTGGGTATGTTGGACTGAGGCTCCAACATAGGTATTATTTAATAAATTTACTGTTATAAATTCTCTATTCTCTACTTTTATAGATTTATATTAGATTACCTGGAGGCATAAGTCATACGATCAGGACGCAAAGCACGAATCAGGCATAGCCTTTGAAATGCTGATTTGTTTTTCCACTCTCCCGGAAAACGCTCCCTTTCCGGCGCTTCTGATTCAGTGAACTTTTCCCATCTGTAATGATAAAAATATTGTATGGAATGTAGATAAAAAACCAATTGCATTGAGAAGAAACAAATGCGTTAGCTCCTTAAATAACAATAATAATAATAATAATAAACTTCATTTTCAATAAAAAAAAAGGCGAGTTTTCTGCCTTGCGACAACGTCTATCATCTAACCCGGAGGTACCCAAACTTTTTTGTCTCGTAGACCACTTGCGGTTTTCCGTAGACCCCTGCCTGCGTAATCTGTAATGTATTAACTTTGAATGTGTTTTTGACAGCTGGCACAGTACTGATCAATTGAAAAGTACTTAAATTTTGCACGGTGCGCATATAGTTTCCTAAGCGATCACAATCTTGAAGTACAAAGTATTAGAGAGAGCCACAGATAACTGCACATGTATAACTGCAAAGTATTAGAGAGAGCCACAGATAACTGCCATTGCCGCGCGTTATGCATGCATACAATGTATTCTTTAACGATATTGACATATTTAACCATCAGAATAGTCGATCCTTTGTTAAGGAGGTACGTGAAAAGCTGATTATCAGATCGGATTGAATTAGCATGCACAAGCACTCACAAGCACATTCGCACTACAGATACACACACCCACACACACATACATACACGCACACACACATACAAACACACACATACACACACTCACACATACACGCTCTCCATCACACAAACACACACTACATCCATACACTCGCACCTAGCGATTTTAACTGTTACTTATAAATTCTTTTTGGTTTTATTTATTTTGTATTGTTTAGCATATTTTGTAATCCTTATATAGCAAATAATTTAAAACATCATTAACTTTGTTACTGGTATATATATTATGCTTATACGTATTTTTTTATGCTGCATGTTTTTAAGAAAAATAAAATAAAATAAAATGTAGCATTATCTTGCTTGCTCATTCATGTGACGCGTCTATCCTACTCGTTCGCACGGATACCCTATATACATTTTAACCCCCACCCCTCCTCGAAACGATTAAAACCATTTGCAGACTGAAGTATGTCTGTGTGTGTGTAAATTCGTCCACTACAGCGCCCAAACACCATCTGATTGAGCTGAAATTTGGCATGCAGGTCATGGCAAGAGTTTAAAAGATCGTGGTTAAAATCGGTCCACCAGAGGGCGCACTAGTCATAGACCAATCTCGAAATATTGGACGTAGAGACTTGAAATTCAGCACAGATGCGCCTTCTTGGGTCGACATCGCATTGTGTTATTTTGGTTGGGTTATCTCATATACAAGCGACACAAATAATATTTAAATTATAAAATAATATTAAATTATTATTTAAAAAATAGGGCCCTTAAAAGCGTCGATGCTTGCGATGCGTGGCTCGATCGAAATTCGAATTCGAAGTTTGCTATTTAATTTTTAAATGAACGAGTTGACGCGCTTTCGAACATCAAATTTTCATTGCGTTCCATTGCACAATAAAAAGAAATTTTAGCTAACTGCTTATCGAATTCATTTATGAAATAATTGTTCAGATAAAATAAGTTTTGCTACCTGCCGAGAAAGTCTTTCGAGTGATGCATTCGTATTTTTCATACTTTAAATTCTACATTAAAACAAGTGTGACCTAGTTGGGTTAGATATATTATAAACAACTAAATAAATATTTTTGATTTTATTTCATTCGAAAATATGTGTCGTTCTGTGTACTTGCACCATGTTTTCCCATGGCTAACTGTATATGTTAAGTATTAACGATAACTTCTACTTTAATATAATTTATGGTTTATATCTACTTACATACCTCTTTGATGCGCCTTCTATATCTTTATCTAAGTTGCAAAATTCCTCTATTTTACTCAGGCAAACAATTCCACCCCAACATTTGCCAGACAGCCAAGAGAACGGACTGGCCACGGGAGCCACGGCATACTTCAAGAGGAAGTCCAGCTCTTCGCCAGGTATTTCATTTACGTTCTTCAAGATCTGAAAGATAATTATAGTGTAATAACTGTTTGGCTCTGAGACGATATCCACCGGAGGCCTACGCTGCCGTCGTAAATGAAAACACAGTAACTTCATTTACTGCGTTTATATAAGTTTGGTTCTTTAAAATCACGAGTTGTAGTACTATAAGGAAAATTTTTCAGTTTGTCTGTCGATGGATACTTACCGAGATACCTTAGATAAAAACACAGTATTTAAAAAAAAAACAGAATATTTTTAATAAAAAACACAGTACTTATGTATATTTTTTTAAGGTAAAATACAGTAACCTTTTATTTACTGTGATCTTTTTTAATACTTATAACCATTTAAGAAATATTTTTGTTTGGTTACAACACGGCTTCTTCAGATACTGTGGTTTTAGGTAAAATTTTGTTAGAAGGTAATTTATTACTACACGAATTAATCACAGTATCTCAATTATTGTGTTTAAGGTGCCCGCAGTTTTTTATTTTATTTAAAAAATATATATTTATTTTACATTGTTAGAACACAGTAATGGGTAAAAGTTACCTATAACATAGTAACCACTCAGTTACGGTGGTACCTATAGCTTAAAAATATAAAATTTATCAAATTATTTTCCTAATTTAAAACACAATATCTAATTTAATTAATTAAACAATTATAATTTATTATATATTTTATGCAGAATTGAAGTTCTTACTATTTTTTAACATTAAAGATTAAAAGAAATAATCTATATTGATTACTTTGGTCATGAAAACAAATATTTTACAACTGAACTTTGACCGCGTTTTTCTCAAAACGTCTTTTTTCAAGTTACTGTGTTTTCATTTACGACGGCAGTACGGCTAACTGGTAATGCAGTCCTTTCAATGAATGATTTTCAAACGAATTGACTAGGAATGAACCTTTAGCATTTATTCTTTGCATTTATTCTTTGCTTTTTTTTGCATTTATTCTTTGCTTTTTTTGCATTTATTCTTTGCCTAATGTATGCGAAATATTTTTGTTCTTTTTATTTATGATCTAAGAAAGTATGACTACATTATAGAGTACAGAAAGAGACTTCATTGGCTGACGATACAAGAAAGGAGAGAATCGAAAGTTCCTGTCCCCGGATTTTAAAGCGACGATACGATACACAATTGTCGTGACTCGACGATATTTGCGATTCTGAAGCGATTTGACAGTCCTTTAATCGTCAGAAGTTAGGTTAGGATAGACGAAAGCACATGAGGTGTCGTCTACATGTCGTTGCTCTAAGCAGCTGGGAAGTAGCAGTAAAAACCCCATTATGCAATAATGCCGACTATTCTCACCTAAGACGATTGAAGTTTAAAAATAGCGCCGTGAAATAAGAATATTCGATTTAATAAATAAATGACGCTTTCCGAATTGCTCTTAGCTCAAAGCACTAAGCGTGCTCAGAGTCCGGTCCGAATTGAGCATACGCCGCCGCTCAATGCTAAACAGCTGACCCCGGCCAATCAGAACACAATACCGGAATGGGAATCACGTTCCGAGATTAGCTGACGATTCTGAAACAGAATCAGTCAAGTCGTCGGATTGAGGACGATATCGAATTCAATGTCGCGTCGCGTTGACGTATCGTATCGCCACTTCCGAATCTCGAGGCTGATTTGATCTACCGAATCTTAGAGATGGCCTCTCTGAGCTATCTCATAAGCAGGCTCAATGCTTCTATCTCTATCGATCCCTGGTCAAAGTAGTGATTTCTAAACGTTCTCCTTCTCCGTACATAGAGCCCGTCTCTGGCATGTTTTACCCACACATCTAAGGACAACACCGAGTTTGTATCGCTTCAAAGGCAATCTCAAATAATACTTTAATACGAGGTCATCAATGTCTCTCATCTTTTTAATTTTTCTGTCTCATCTTTTTTTTCTCAATCTTTTTAATGTCTCTTATCTTTTTTTTCTTTTTAATTATCTAAAACTGCGATTTGCGCATCTCAAATTCTATGGCTTCGAATGGGGAGTGAATGGGTGGTAAGGTGTACGCTCACATGTGGCAAGACAGCTGTCCTAAACCTACCACAGCCGGTTCGTAAGTCCGGAATCCACTGCTCACCCCCCAGAAGTGTAAAAAAAAATAGTATTATGATGGGCCCGACTCCGGTCGGTGAATTCCATGGCAGCTCCGTTTGTATTTATTTATATACATAGGTATGATTACACTACTCTATTTTTAATCAAATATGTTAATACTATCTATTTGTACATTTTTGCTATGATTATGGTTAACAATTTTATATTTTTCAAATTAACTTTGATTGCCCAGTTTATAAAACTTTATATTAACTATTGCTGTATCACATTTTTTCGATTTCTTTATGTTATTTTCATTGCTTATTTTTTTATATAGGTTCAAATATATATTTACAATCATTTAAATGTCAGCCTTAGAACATGCTATAGCTTCGTTAGGTGACATTAAAATAGGATCACTAGCAACAGTTTCTGGCATATAACATCCGTTTTTTGATACTGGATTTTTTCTCTGACATTTAATTTTTTTTTATTTATTCATCCTATTTTTTATAGTTTCATAAAAAGATTGCCTTCATTTTTTTTAACACATTTTAAAAGAATACATATGAGGAAAATCGCGAAAGGGCATTAACTTGTCAGGATTACATCACCCCACTAGGTATACGCCTGTGTTGGGGTGAAGGATACATAGTTCTGTGGTATTATTTGCTGAGCCTGTAGCCTTGCCTGCTGTCCTTCTTCCCTCTTAAAAAACAATACGTAATATAATTTAGCATAATATAATATAAATAATATAATAAACCTATATACAATATAATATAATATCATATGTTATAACATATAAAATAATGTAGCATATTTATATATAATAATATAGTATAACATAATAAAATATAACATATTATAATCTGTATATCTGTATACATATCCATGTTTTACATCTATATATCCTATAATTTGTGGTTAGAAATAAAATATTTTAATATATCATACTTTCGCATTCTTCTCTAGTATAATTTGAGAGCCAATGAGACACCCGTCTCTTGAACAGGTTGTCGGTTATGTTTAAGATCTGTCCTGTGTATGAGTTAAATATATTATAGAGTTTAGGTCCGAGATATGCGTAGTGTCGTTGTCCGTATACAGTCCTCATTTTTGGTTGAATCTGTTTGTCATTGTGTCTAGTGTTGTGTTTGTGCTCTGGTTTGTCTTTATCCGTGTTCTTCATGAGGTCCCTCCGACAGCGCACCAGAACAGCGCGTATCTTTTATATATCTCTATTTTCTGCAGATGATCGTGAATTACCGATTAAATTCAAATTAAATTAATTCGCTAAACCATTTTCAATTTATTAAGTCATGATGCAATAAATATAAAAAAAATAATTATACTTAAAGGCTGTTTTTTTTGAAAAATGTTTTTTCCATATTCTTACATTTTAATTTTATTTACACTTTAACACTAGAACGGCGGATGTTGACTACCCTCCTAGACCGATGGATGTCTCAAATTCGGTACAAGCATGTTTATCCATTTTCCCCCATTTTAAGCATTTTTCTTTTGAAAATTTCCTTTTTTAAAGTTTTAGGACAAATTACGTCAATGCTTATAGAAATATTTGTGTAACTTTATTTCGCACATTTTCAAATCTGGATGATGCCTCTATTATTTTTTCTGTCTTCCTTTTGTAAAATGTAGATTTAGATATTTAGAGGGCAAAAGTAAGAAAAATTATTAGTTTTGTGTGCTTTATTTTGCGCGTATTTTCTACATTTTACGCGTTTTCCAATCTCCTTCACACATTGGTTGAACGTTACGTTTTTGCAATTTGCGCAAACCTGTCTTGCGCAAACCTGAGTATACTTTTGCCTGAGTTACAGTTTTGTTTTATCTGGCATTGGCGTCGGCCATCTTCTGTTTTAGATGAGGATGGCACTTGAATTTACAACGATTCCGTCATAACTGCTCGTGCATTGTAAGGAAGAGTGATAGCGTAATCCTTGGCTAGTTCTTCGGCAAGGGTAAGAAGATAGTTCCTTCATGAAATCTTCCTCTGGGTGACGAGGATGGAACCGTAAAACAGCCAAATGGCTTAAATTACGGAGTATGTTATTATATCATATAATTTGTTATATTATATTGTTGAATTATTGTTATTAAAAAACGAGATTTCATATCAGCGCCATGCGTCCCAATGGGGACATCAGTCGTTCTAGAGTCTGGAGTAACATGAATATTCCAAACCGTTTGAGCCAAAAATATTTGCGTTCGCCTCAAAGTTACTTTCGACAAATGTTTAAAAGTCCTACATTAGGACACGTTGCGATAAAATTTATTACTCAAAATTACGATACGCCATTTCCAATGACTCGATTTTATGTAAACTCCATTTTTTCAATAGTTAGTGTAATTTTTTTCTGGAAAATAAATGAACGTTGAACTATTGAATAAGAATAAGAATAAGAATATTTTATTTTCAAAAACCCAATCTGGGTGTAGAAATTATATATCTAATGGTATTTCTACAAATAAAAATACATTTCAAATTGCTCATTTCAAATTATAAAAAAATTATAAAAAAACTAATAATTGAAAAACAAACAAAAAAATTCAAAAATTCAATAACAAAGACATAAAAACTAGAAAAATAAAACACAACAGAAATAATGAGAAAACAAAGAGAATCAGCAATTCAATAACAAAAATATATAAAAACTAGAAAACTAGAAAGCATCCAAAGAGTTCTACATAAACTATATTTAATAAGGATCAAACTAACATTAAAAAAATACGAATAAAATTATCAAAATATAAAAATCAGAAACTTAAATTACAAATATAAAATCAATTAAAAATATTAATAATAAAAAAATATCTAAAAATATTCAAATTTTAATAATCAAATTAGGTAAAAATAATTATAATCAACGTAATGAAATAAGAGTCTGAAAAGAAATTTAACAATCAAGAAAAGAATATACAAATCACAAATAAGACTATATTATACAGAAATAGAATATATTGTCTTACAGATAATATAATCTATTAAATTATATTGTTTATATATTACATATAATATGTAATCTATAGTATATATAATCTATTATATATATGAAAATAAATGAACCTTATACTATTGAATTACCTGAATAGTGAGCTGAAGAAGAAATATTAGTTTGTCCCTTTCGAATAGGGCTCTACTTGTGTAGACAAATGTCGCAAAAGTGATACTCTCCAGAAGGTTTCGAACCCGGACCTTAATTACTTCCGACTGATCTGCCATCTCTATTGCCCTCAAGAAGACCACAGTAAATGCTTTTAGGGAGAACTGGTACATTGGATTAATCGTTGGTAAATCGTTTAGGATAAAGTATAAGATTGATCCCCTTGCCGCGGCTGACCTGTAAGTAAAAAAAATAATTAAGAATAAGAATTCTTTTTTTACATTTACTTATTTCTATTGAAGGAAACATAAAATAGATTATATTATTACATCAATATTAATGGTAAAAGGTTATACAAACCTATAATTTTCCCTAGCCTGTTCAATTTTCAAAGAAGTAACTCTGCCCTCCTTGACTTTGAGTTCTATCTCAGCTGCAGTCTTCTTAGTGATCTCCAGATTGACGACAAGGGTAGCATCGCTCAGGATATCTGGGCCAGCAGACGACAATCTCTTCAGCAAGTCATCTTCGAGCGTTTTCAAGGTTATTTTAAAGTCGTTCTGTTGCTTTGTGAGGTCGGACCTTAGTGTAGCCAGGTCTGGTCTCTCCACCATAACAACTTCGCCGAGGAGCTGCTCCTCGAGCCTATTAATATGAAAACATATGTACAACTTAGAACATAGTAGTATAATAATAAATAATTACCAACGGAGCTGCGATGGAATTCAGGAAACCATCGGATAACCATCGGGAAACAAACGGCTCGACGCAGGGTTTTTCATATTAAATTACACTAAAACTCTTCTCAAGAAGTTGTAAATAGCTTCTCAAAAGTGGCTAGAAAGGTATAATATAAACTACTAGCTGACCCGTGCCCATTTGGTTGGGCGGTAAAACTTTTTCTTGTTATAAAATTATGACTGTGGTTCGGTTAGTACTGAGTGCTATGATTTATTTCCTGACTGCCAAAAGAAGGGTTATATTTTTACTGTGTATGTATGTATTTGCATGCCAATTTGACTATATTACCGTTATTTATGAGTGTCTTCTTGTGAGTGTCTTATTTGTGAGTGTCCTGTCTCTTTAACCATTTATGCAGTAAAAGGGAAATTATATGCAGTAAAAGGGAAAAGTCTTTTGTTTTAAACACTTGAGATGATAAATTTACTTATTTTGATAAGAAATCATAATTGTTGATAATATGACCAATATACATACATGTCCTAACGAATTAAATTATTTTTTAATATAAAATACTACTTTTTGTGACTTAAATATAAATGTTAGACATATGCTGTTATTGACTTTTTTGTAGGCATTATCAAGCTCTACATTTTTTCTTTAGACTTTAATCATATATCCCTCATCGTTATGGCAGCGTTAGTTAGAAACGATTTCGTTCGATCATTTTTTCTCCGACTTACTTTCCAAATCCGACTACCACGGAAAAGTTTTTTTATTTTCCGGATTAATATATAGCCTATGACACTCACAAATAACGTAACTTTCTATTGGTAAAAGAATTTTCGAAATCGTTTCAGTAGATCCAGAGATTAATTCCTACAACCTCACAAACTTTACCTCTTTATAATATTAGTATAGATATATTATGTAGGTGCATAATAATGTATAACTGTTCTGATGATCAAGTGAAAAATTATACCTATACACTATGCATGTATGTATGTATGTTGCTGGATTGCTAAATGAATAGTAGGCGAAGTCACATACCCATCTCTGGTCACCGTAAAATTAATCAACGTACACTGCGCTTGCATTTCTGGTTTGTAGTGAGGATTTGCTAATTTTGTCTGGAGAATAAGTCTGAAATTTTTGTTGTAGTCTATATCTCTGTCTCCGATCTAAAAATGTTACAAGGTTGATCACAAGGTTGATTACAAGGTTGATATTTACAAGGTTAATCACAGAACAAGATCCGGCTTAAGAAGTGATGGTTCCATAAGCCCCAAAGCCACATACCTTGATTCCTGCTCCTTTCCTTACTAGCATTCTTCCCAGAAGTGGATCAAGAACAGCATCTACTGATTCTCCTATGTTCTCCAAGAGCACCACTTCACCGTTGACGATAGCTTTTTCTAGGGTATCGAGGATATTCCTTGAAGTCAGCCTCAATATTACTAGATTTGGTTTATAGCGCATTTTGATCCACTTGATACCCTGCCTATCAAAGAATACAGTCAGATGGGAAGCATCTAATAAATCCATGTTGGTTACTCACAGTTGCGGATCAATGATAAGGGGCCATCGAGCCGAGTTTGTGAGAATAGTGGCGTTTTCTGTACTCATCCTATCCGTTGGCAGACCTTCATTGTTCCATGTAGCTACTTGGGCATCTTCAGTGAGCATTTTAAGAGGGTCCAACTCTGGAGTTGTTGGTATCTTCGGCTGCGAAGAAATATTTCAAAAGTTTTGATGATAATATGTATTTTTTAATTATTATTTTTCTTTGATTTTATTTTGGATCTTAGATTATGAAACCAATAAACGGAAAACACTTCTTATGTATTTTCTTAAGTAAATAAAATTTAAAATACTTAATAATTGTAATGTGTAGGATATATACTAAGAATTACTTAAATACCTAATACATTAATACCTAATACATAGATATAGACACTCACGTCTAGTTTGTGAATGAATGGTCGCCAGTGCTTATTGAGGAGGTCAAGTCTGTATCGTAGGGTAAAACTGCCGACGTATGAAATGAAAGCTGTGACAAGGAGAACATCTCCTGGCAGGGTTTCGCCAGCTATCTTCAAATTGGCAACGGTGAGTCTCCATCTTTAATATAAAGCAAAGGCGGGTTTCCATTAGGCCACAACAAACATTTTTATCATGCTTTCCAAAACACGAATTTCCGTCATGAACCGAGGCGGGAAGTGATATTCGAAATGATGTTTTACTTTGAACGTCGCGAATATTTCATTGGGCGTCTGCCGGCGCATGTGACACAAGGAAGTTATGAACTTATGGGTTCAAAGGATTCCTCCGAGAACTATTTAATAAAGGAAAACATATCTGATAAGAACTCAATTTAGAGAATTTTAATATTTCCTGAGACCTTTCTTAAATTGTTTTATTGGTAAAAATACAATATTCAAAATGATTTCTAAATAATATATTTTAAAAGTGATGTCGGTATAAATTAACATAATTCAAAACTAACGGAAATAGATATTCCATTTCGAAGTATTGATGTCCACGAAGCACGCTCTTTAGTACCTACTAGTCTACCAGTGCGTCTGATAGTAAGTGGTTACGCGTATAGAAAATATGTGCGATGAATATGTAACCACCAACAAAAACCTGGCTTATGTGTCATTCTTCGTTTCCTACTTTATTTCATTTATTCCTGTATTCCTTTAATTTATTACACGGCTGCTCAACAAAAAGGGGAATTATTTTTTAACGATTCATTTACGTACATATTCCGTTTCTTAATTCAACCATAACTTGTAAACACTCGAATAGATTTAAAGTATGCGGTGTTATTAGAATCGCTATGTCATCCCAAGTGTCAAAGTGTACCTTAACTATTCCAATATTAGGTAAATAGTTGTCTAAATGTCCAAATCTCAATGAGTTAATATAAATAGATTGTGTAATAAATAAATTAATTCATCCTACCTGATATTCTCTGCTGCCAAACCGTTCACAAGTCTATTGGCTAAGTTGATCGTATATGTCGTCGTATCGGCTTCTGCTTGACATTTCACCTTTTCGTTCACTGCGTCCTCGAATTCGGCTAAGAGCACCGTCAGCTTTTCCTCCAGAAACTAAAATATACACTTGTCAAATATCACTTATGCTACGACGGTACCAACCCACAACTTGGGTTGTCGACTACAGCGAGCAAGCCCGTCACCTCAGGAAGTTTTAACGATTAGTCGTTCTATCTTCCTGTAGTGAACGCAGAGGACTTGGGGACAAAGCAGTCCACCGTCTAGCTCCGCCACAAGCCCGTAAGAGGCCAACGCCTTAACCGCGAGATAGCCGGGAATGTTACCCGGCGGGCCGACACTCACACCCTTACTTCCAATTGCGACCAGATTACTTCAGTCTCTCGATTGGTTACGAGTTCGAGGTCGCTTGCGCGGTCCTCTTCCTTACGAAGCGGTGAAACGGTGTGTACCGAATCTATCGCCGACCACGACATTCTTTGTCCGACTGTTCACCCAGGATCGGGTAACCGATGGTCGTTTCAAGAGCAGTCGCCGTAAGGTCCGCAACCACCCCGCTCTATAGGAAACTGTACAGCTTCCAGACTCCCCCGACTGTTAGTCAGATGGAACAGTCGATTGGCTTACGCCGCACGGTGTGCAGACCGTTCAGGAGCACTAGAAGGTTGATTCCTGGGGGAAACTCGCCCTAAGGCCAGAGTCCTACCCGGGCTCGCACTTCATGCGTGGAGGCCGCCGGATGGCACCAACCCATAACCAACGAGATCGTGTCCGGCCGCCTTCCAATGTTTGCACACGAATTTGCTGATCGCCGCTTGTCTCCTAATCAAGCAACGATCCGCCGCGTCCATTATAATAAGGTAGGTTAACTTAAGGCGAATTTATACAATTGATGATTTAGCGATATACATATTTAAGTTCTATAATATGTAATAAACTTACTTTCACCATCGATTTAACAATAGCATAGTGACGATTCACATATAGTTTTAAATATATTATCAGAAAAAGAAACCATAAGGCATCTGAATTTAATCTGCCAATTTCTCCTCATGCCATATAATTATCGTTTCCATAATGCCCCTCTAGAGCAGCGTTTCCCAAATGGTGAGTCGCGACCCGGCACTGGGCTACGAAAATAAAACATCGAATCACAGCATAATCTCCTTGTTATTTAAACCAGCCTTGTTATTCATTGCCTCGCAATACTGGGAACTAATAGGCCCTTGCTGAGTTGGCCACGAAGACCCATTCTGTTCAGGGTTGGTCACACTCACGGGTCAACACCAATCCGACGGCCTCCACGCATGAAGTGCGAGCCCGGGCAGAACTCTAGCCTTAGGGCTAGTTTCCCCTAGGAATCAACCTTCTGGCGATCCTGGACGGTCTGCGCACCGTGCGGCGTAAACCAATCGACCGTGCACTCTGACTAACAGTCGAGAGTCTTGAAACGACCATCGGCTACCCGATCCTCTGTGAACAGCCGGGCAAAGGATGCCGTGGTCCGCGTTAGATTCGGTATACACCGTTTCACCGCTTCGTAAAGGAGAGGACCGCTGAATTTTACGATTATGGATGTCTGCCTGTGTCACAATTTAAAATTTTTGCATATGATGCAAATAATGCAAAATGTTACTAGATATTAACACTTACTATGAAATCGCTAATTTAAATCAATAAAACATAGTATTTTAAATAAATAGTTGCGGGAAACTCTAAACTTACGGTGATCTGCGTCTTTATTTCGGCCAGTTTAGTACGAGCATTGGCCAGCTCCTCATCTGCGTCATTCAGGGCATGTCTTTTTGGTTCAACGACGACGTAGACATCGTAGAATTTCATGATGTTTATTACCCACGAACAAAGGCCAGCGGCTGCGGTCGATTTTGTGATGATGTTATCGTATGTGAATCCGGGTTGACAAACATAAGTCTTCACTTCCTAAAAACAGGGATATAATAGTCTCAAATTTCAATTTATTATTTATTCAAATCCCCTTTTACGGAAGACCAATTTATAAATACATTTATCGCTATTCCAAAACAACTTTCAATTAGGAAGAATTTTCATACTTACCTACCTATGAAAAGTTATCTATATAATTAATATAATCGAATAACCGTATAATATAAATAAATAATAAAATTATGTAATATATCAACATCATTCAAATCTTAAGCAAAATAATATGACTTTATTAAACCTATCAATTAAAATATACATTTTTAAAAATATGAAATAAAATCAAGAGTTATATCGAGATATATAAAGCTTTAGATAAAGGAGAGAAATGTGCGGCAGTCTTCCTCGACCTTGCGAAGGCTTTCGACACTATCTCGCACCCCTTGCCGATGACTAAACTGAAACGGATCGGACTCGGAGAAAATGCGCTAGAGTGGTTTAAATCGTATCTATCAGAAAGACTGCAGATGACTAGATTTCGCGAAGAATATAGTTCTACACAGCATATAACGTATGGTGTCCCACAGGGCAGCGTGTTGGGTCCAATTCTCTTTTTGGTGTATCTGAATGATTTCTGCAAACTCCCGGCAATAGGAAAGGTCATCAGTTTTGGCGACGACACCGTTTTATTGGTCAAGTCTTCGACTTGGGCAAATCTGTTTACCGATACTGAATTAGTACTCAGAAACGCGAAGAGATGGTTGGATTGAAACTTATTGACCTTAAATATAAGTAAAACGAATTTTATGACCTTTAGCAAGACAAACACTGACCAACCAACTTCAACTATTAAGCTTTACTCGTGCATCAGAACACAAGATTGCCAGTGTATGAATGTCGACAGGGTGTCCTCCATTAAGTACTTGGGCGTGATGTTAGACAACAGACTGCGCTGGGAGGATCATTTAACGAAGGTTGCGGCAAGACTGAGAAAACTTGTGTATTACTTTAGGAGTTTGCGGAACATATTAGATTTCAATACGCTAAGAAGTGTCTACTTTGCTGTCTGCGAGTCGGTTATTCGATATGGCATCGTAACTTGGGGCTGTGCGGCAAAAACGCTTCTGGCCACCCTTTACAAAGCGCAAAAGGCTATACTGAGGGTGATCAATTAAAAACCGCAAACATATTCTTCCGATGACCTTTTCCGAGAGTATAGTGTTGAGTGTGAGAAAAATGTTTGTGCTGGTAACTCTCACTAAATTCCAGAGTGAGTTAGGAGAACAGAAAAAAAGCCAGCAATCTCGTGTAACAAGAAGATCGACACAAACAAATTTTGTAATACCACTGATATTGAAAACATTATTAAATTATTGAATCTCTATAATCTTTATAATAAAACATAATAGTATATGTAGTAATATAAATTGATGATTTCTAAATGTAATTTTATTTTAATTTTTATGAATTTATTTTGTATATTATTAATACATAATATTTAATACACATATAAATATATATTAATTTTTATCATGTTTTAAAATAAAATAATATTGACAATTTTCATGACATTTACTTACGAATTTTTATTAGGTAATTAAGATATTTCTGTTACATTAAGTATGATTTTGTTTATTTATATAAATATAATATTATAGATTTCTTAGGATAACTAAAATAAATTGTCTACCTTGGAACAGGCGGCAGCCTAGTTAGGTGAAGACTTTTGTATATTGAATGTACTCATAATTTAAACACAATAAATAATTAGATTTTTTTTTTGAATATCAAAAACTACCAAAAATAAATAATCGAATCACAGAATAAATAGTATTATTTAAATAAAAGATAGAACAAGTAAAACCGAAGGATTTAAAATACAATAACTGACGATAAGGAAAGGGGTATAAAAAAATATTTTAAATACAAAATAAAAGTATTACTTAAATTCTTATATATTTAAAATAATAAAAATAATATATAACTCCCACAGTCTCTGTATCAATATCATAGAAAAAATATTAGAGAAATTTTAATTGTCAATTGTGAAAGTTTTCTAAATTAGACTTCTCCGTATGCAAAATAAACTACAATAATTAGTAATATTGTTGCAAATGTGGGACTACGAAGTGGTCATTTCTGGGTTTGCATGGTCCTACACTTAATCCAAAACATCAGCACCCAATAGACTATGTAGGAATTAATCAAAAGATAGCACACCTACCTTCACTATATCTGGGTGAATATTTTCCTTGTCATAATAAATTAGGTCGTTTAAAAACTGATCCACTTTATTCATCAACATCTGAAAAAATAGTAGATACAGATTGTCTTGTTATCGTTTTCAATGAAAGGGCTTTTTGGTGTTACAATTTATTATATAGAATACTAGAGTGCTCAACGCCATTGTACGTGTTGGCAACCCGCAGGTGGCCCACATGCAGGTGGCACTGATAGTATTTTCTGTAGCAACCAATCGCAATGTATTTTGCTGTATGTAATAAAATTATTTTTAAATATTTTTTATTATGACTGATTGATTATATAAAACCAATTATTTAACAAATGATAACAATAATAACATTAAATCATTAGTTCAATCTATCGCATTTTTATAAAGGGTGATTACATATAGAAATAATAAGCAGACAAAAGAATGCCATCTACTTGACAATTTGAACATAAAAACAAATTATTATTAATACCTGTATATCAAATTTAAATTGACATCTGTATATAAATAATATTAAAATAAAAAGAGCTACAGGTATGATTTGAAAATTCGTTTGTTATTATATTATTGTATATTTTGACTTAAGATACCTTCTGTATAGGAATATTTGCAATGTCATATATTGGGCAACTGAGTACAAAAGAAGATAAGCAATGTTTGGATCTATGAGAGCCATTTACACGCTGCGTTTTATAACAAAATCCTAGCTGCCAAATCGTAGTGCGGCATTGAACAATCGAATACCCTATATTATAATCAATGGCGCTATTAATAAAGGCTTAAAAACCCCTCCAATTTACGACCTGCTCGGGTTGCACGCCTACCTACGGCAAAATGTGTAACGACCAGTACGGGTCGCGACGCTCACCGCTGCGAAAAATGCTCACCGCTGCCATTTAAAAATCGAAATGCGGTTTTATGCGCTTCTGAGTGCGCCACGATATGGCCAAATACACCTCACTATTGAAAATTTCCGACCGCCGATAGCGCAGTCCAATAATCAATTTATTAAAATGAGCGACGGCGCCGCCGGCTGTCAGTTGCGTCGAACGTGTTTAGTACCGCGGCCTGGTGACAAAAACTGTGATTTTCAAGTGTTTCAGTGCAATTTACTGCAGAAACGTGAGTAATTTGCATTCTTAAATAGTTTATGAATGAGCATTAGTGATTTGAGATAGTCCATCTGTTTTTTTTTCACGTATTTTTAAGCAAAATGCTTTGGCCAAACATATGCGTGGCAAAAAATGGTCGTATTTTTTTTGTCGTACTTTTTGTGAAACGGCCGAAATATCGCGAAATATGACGTAATATTGGTAAGATTGATTGATAAGTGCCCGAAACGAGGAATAGATGGCGGTATTAGCTTTAAATAAATTATGCCGTCGACCAGATTCATCCTTCATAATGAACATTAACGACAAAGTTATTGTCGTTGATGTACATCAACGAATGTACATCAACGACATCAAAGGCTGCATATGTCACTCTAATATTATGATATACGCTAAGGACTATGACTTACAAGGTATGCTAAGAGCCACATTCCATCAGATTTTTAATCTTTATAGACATCGAAATTGCTATTCTCTCTCTCTCTCTCTCTCTCTCTCTCTCTCTCTCTCTCTCTCTCTCTCTCTCTCTCTCTCTCTCTCTCTCTCTCTCTCTCTCTCTTTCTCTCTCTCTCTCTCTTTTCTATTTATTATTTATTTAGATTTAAACATGTAATTACTGTTTGTGTGCACTCTGTTTGCAACGTGCTTTTGGGTTTGTGCCTAGGTTCATCATCATCATCATCATCATCAGCCAGTTGACGTCCGCTGTTGAGCATAGGCCTCCCCAAGAACGCCACGACGAACGGTCTTGAGTGCTTCCATCCACCTACTTCCTGCAATCATGGCATTGCCATCGGTCCGTCTCGTGGAAGGTCGTCCTACACATCGTCTGCTGTTTCGTGGTCGACATTCGAAACTTTTATCCCTAACGTGTGTCGATTCTGCGTGCTATATGGCCTGTCCATTTCCTAGTTGTTAATTTTACGAGCTATGTGAATGTTGATACTTTTGCGGATTTCCTCGTTTCAGATCCCATCACGCAGTGAAACTCCAAGCTTATATCACTCTGTGACTCGTTGCGCGACTTTGAGCTGTGTTTGAAGCCGATAGTTATTGACCACGTCTCAGTGCTGTATGTCTAAATGGCAACACCACTGATTATAGACCGGCTCTGCGTTATTTTTGACGAGAAGATAACGCGTTTTCCGAATGCTGCCCATCCGAGTCGGATTCGTCGGTAAAACTCCTTTTCGAAGTTTGACCGAAATAAACATACTGCTTCTATAATATCGTTCCCAAAATGAACCAGTATGGGTACCGCATAGGCATTTGACATGTTTTTGTCTTAAACATGTTCATTCTTAGACTCACCTGTTGGGAGACGGTATTGAGGTCTCTGAGCATTGTGCCAAGGTCCTAATTTTTGGGAGCTAAGGGGCCTTTGGGAGCTATGGGAGCTATTGGAGCTTATAATTTTGGGAGCTAATGGGCCTAGTGTAGTTGAGCCATTAAAACCCATGTGTTTGGGTCAGCCGAATTTACAGGTCAACACCCATCCGGCAGCCTCCAAGCAGAAGTTCAAGCTCGGGTAGGACTCTGTGCCTGCTGGCCAGTTTCCCTGGGAATCGTAGCTCGAACGCTCCTGGACAATTTGCGCACCGTACGGCCGTAGTCAATCGATTGTGCACTACGACAGATGACTGGGGGATTTTGGAAACGGTTTTGTTTCCTATAAAGCAGGGGCGTTTGTTTACATTTCGGCAACCCCTCTTGAATCAATCATTCAGCTACCCGATACCGAGTGAAGAGCCGGGCAAAGGATGCCGTGGTCCGTGATAAATTCGGTGGACCCCGAATCACCGCTACATAAGGGAGAGGACCGCGCAAGCGACTTCGAACCTGTAAACAGTGGGATGCCGGAGAAATCTGGTAGTAGCTGGTAGCGAGGGCTCTTGGTCTGCCAGCTGTGTTCACTGCCCGGTGCCGGGCGGTATTGGTTGGTCTCTTGCGATCTAGTTGGCGGAGCTAGATAGTTGATTGTCATTGTCTAAGTCTTCTCCGCTCATGCCATGGCTGAAAGAACGATCACATATCGTTATATCAGTCTGGGGTGATGGGAGCTAACGGGCCCATGATCAGGTGGCCACGATGACCCATGTGTTCAGGGTCGGTTACACTCACGGGTCAACACCCATCCGATGGCCTCCACGCATTGGGTGCGAACCTGGGTAGGACACTGGGTCAACCAGTCTCCCCTGGTAATCAAACCTCTGGCGCTCCTGGACGGTCTGCGCACCGAGCGGCGCAAGCCAATCGATTGTGCTCTCCGACTAATAGTCGGGGGAGTCTGGGAACTGTATTGTTTCCTATAGAGCGGGGGTGGTTGCCTACCTTACGGCGACTGCTCTTGAAATGACCATTGGCCATCCGATCCCGGTTCAGAGTCGGGCAAAGGACGCCTTGGTCCGTTATAGATTCGGTGCACACCGTTTCACCGCTTCGTAAGGGAGAGACCGGAGAAATCTGGTCACAATTGGAAGCCAGGGCGCGAGGGTCGGCCCGCCTGGTAACACTGGCTATCTCGCGGTAAGGCGTTGGCTTCTTGCGGGTTGTGACGTAGCTGGACGTTGGATTTGTTCTGTCCTAAGTCTTCTACGTTCACTGCAGGGCGACAGAACGAGAAAATCGGTAAAACGTCCTGTGGTGACGGGCTCGCCCGTTGTAGTTGACACCGCAAGTTGGGGTGATGGGTTCGCCCGTTGAAGTCGACACCGCCTAACTGTGCCAAGGTCCGTGTAGGTTAGCTGTTTGATATTGAATATTGGCAATAAACTTGCAGTTTTATATGTCTATAAATGCAAATAAAGAGTTAAGAAACCGTCTACTTACTTTACATGCTTTCCAAGATTTATCTTTTGGGATGCATTTCTTAGAGAATAGAATGAGGACGGCAGCGGTAACATTGATCACAGCTTCTGGTGGAGAACCGAACGATTTTAGCTCTGTAAGATTATTTTTGTTCAAAGTATTTAAAGCTTCTTGTGCGGCTATTAACGCTGGTTCCGCTTTGGCCAGGTCATCGGCGCATATCTTTGCTTTTAGTGCTACGTCTTCCTCGATAATTGTCACCTTTTTCTCCTCTTCGGCAGCTGTTAATTAAATATTAAATACATTAACTTTTTTAGTAGATAATCGCAGGCATAACTGGAGCTACTTTAAATGAGTTGTAAGTTTAAATGATTTGTAAAAAATATTTCTAAGTTACGCTTGTTCCTCGTTTTCATTCCCCACTAAATTTGAAATGCAATACGGAATAATAGTTTATTTTTTTCCACAATAGAATCGAGTTAAAATTTAATAGAAATATGTTATCTATGGTTAAAGTAAACATTTTATTCCATAAAAGATATTTATTGCAGAATGAACAAAAAAACACAATAATTAAAAAAAGAAAATTAATTTTACAGTAAGAAAAAAATAATGACACAATTCTTCATTGTTTTGTTGCTCATATTTTTAATTATTTTATTGAAATTTGTTAATATAATTGATACATATTTTTGATTTTAATATTTAAGGATGCTGTGATTTTTAAGACCTTAGTCAATTCTGTATTTCTGACAATGCATTACTAATTCTCTTTCTTATCTACTTCATAC
The DNA here is from genome assembly GCA_944548615.1 of Micropterix aruncella. Lineage (NCBI taxonomy): Eukaryota > Metazoa > Arthropoda > Insecta > Lepidoptera > Micropterigidae > Micropterix > Micropterix aruncella. The sequence continues at coordinate 5,101,210 of OX155971.1, read as the reverse complement.
TGTTTTTATTTTTGAGTTACTCCGTAATATAATTTTATTCTGGATTATTATTAAATATTATTTATTTTCCTTAGAATGCTGAATTGTATTACTTAGATAATTTTAAATAGCTTCTTAATTTCACTGTCCGTGATTTTTAAATAATGTAAGTATGAGTATTACCTAACTAAATTGCTCTAATTTTGTGCTTTATTATATTGTGTTTTTTTTATTGTTTCGATGAATTGTTTTTATTTAATGCCTACGTGATTAGCTTATCTGTAAGCAATCTTTTATTTTACGTTGCTTTCTTGTCTGCGCAATGGTATAGAATAGAATAGAATAGAATAACTTTATTGTGCTATAAAAACATAACCTAATGAACATTACACTGGTTTTATAAAAAAGACAATTTATGCACAAATGGCGGACTTATCGCTCTAGTGATATTCATGCACCGGAATGAGTACCTTGGAGTATCAGTTCAAAAAGGCTTCATGCGTGGCGTCTCGGGCTGCCTCGAGCACAATTCTCTCCTGGCTGCTGCCATCAAGGATGCGAGACAGCACGAACGCCAAATCAATGTATGCTGGCTCGACCTAGAGAATGCCTTTGGGTCAGTCCGACACAGTCTCCTCCACTTTGCACTCCGCTGGTACAACTTCCCACCAGTCGTGCGTGACATTGTAGCCTCCTACTACAACTGTCTGACTTTCCATGTTAAAACGCAAGAATGGACTACCCGCTCTATACCATATTCAATTGGACTATTTCAGGGCTGTTGCCTCTCCCCAACGATTTTTAATATAGTTTTTAATATACTGCTGGAAAGCCTGACCCAGTTTGACAGAAAGTGGGGCTACCGTTTTAAAACAGACGGCCAATACACCTCGTCGTGCCTCGCTTTTGCCGACGACCTAACTTTCATCACCAGAAGCCCCAAGCAGCTTTCCCTGCTATTACAGAAAGTGGAGCTTTTCTGCGACTGGTCAGGCTGTATAAAAGTGAAGCCCTCCAAATGTTTTTGCCTTGGACTCGCCCGCATGGGCACAAAATTTACATCCTATGACCCCAAATTGGTCTATAAGGGCTCTAATATCTCCCTTATAGACCCAAACAATCATTTCAAATTCCTCGGCAGAAAAATCACCCATCAGGGAAAAGACGTCTCGGGCGATCATGTTATAGAGCATTTCAAAAGTTGCCTGGCGAAAATAGATGCCTTGCTAATTTCTGGCCCTCGTAAGGCCTGGATCTATGACAATTATCTAACGTCACATTTGTCATGGCCCTTTCTTATTTACGATTTTACCAAAACCCAACTGTCCCGTCTAGATGCGCTGGTGACAGCTAGTTTAAAATCCTGGCTGTCCTTAGCCAAACCAGCTGACCCCTCGACTCTCTTCAGGTCCAAACAAAATTTTGGGCTAGCGCTTAAACTGCCCTCTCTGCTCTACGCCAACTCCAGAATAACCAAAAATTCGATTCTGTGCAATTCCAAAGATCCGGCAATATCGAAGCACGTAATAAGTGGCCGTAGTGATTCAAATGATCTACAAGCCCGCGTAGACTTCCACAAAAAGTTCCTTACTGGAATCAGCCAGAATGGCACTGGTCTGGGGTATGGCAGTACAACCACGAGCGACGTGGACTTGAAGAAGTCTCTTTTGCGGGGAGATTACGACAGCAAGAGTATGGCTCATGCTATTGGCCTTCAATGCCAGAATGATTGGACAACAATTGGGGACTTTTGCATTCCGCCTCCAATGCACTGGAAGGTAATGCTCTATGACTGGACGCCAGAGATGCTGAAATTTTATTTGAATGCCTTTCAGCATACACTTCCAGACCCCAGTAACCTCGCTCGTTGGAGCTTTGCCGAGGATAGTTCTTGTCCCCTCTGTAGCAATACCCCTTGCACAGCTAGACACATTCTAGCTGGCTGCAAGGTGGCCTTAGATCAAGGACGGTACACTTACCGCCATGACAAAGTTCTCGCTGTTATTCGCGAGGTAATTAGTCTCTCAGTGGCTCGTGCCAACAAGGGTTTGACAGTATCCTCCAAACCCCCAATACAGTTTGTGCGGGATGGCTCTAAAGGCAAAAAACATTTAACTACAAAACCTTTCTCAATAATCGAGAAAGCTACAGATTGGATTCTGGAGGTTGATTCGGTCTCTAAGCAGTATAAATTCCCTGAAAGTCTCGGATGCACAGCCCTCCGTCCAGATATAACTCTTTACTCTCTATCTCGGAAGGTGGCTCTTATTGTAGAATTAACTGTTCCATGGGAATCAAATATCCCAAAAGACCACGAGTACAAATTAAATAAATACCATGATCTTGCAAATGCCGTAACCCGGAACGGCTTCACTGTTCACCTTCACGCGGTGGAAGTTGGCGCTCGTGGCCTGCCAGCTAAATCTCTATTTCACCTCTTTAAAGATCTTGGCCTTTCCAGAAAAATAATCAACTCTTTCTTAGAAAAATTATCTAAAACTGCGATTTGCGCATCTCAAATTCTATGGCTTCGAAGGGGGAGTGAATGGGTGGCAAGGTGAACGCTCACATGTGGCAAGACAGCTGTCCTAAACCTACCACAGCCGGTTCGTAAGTCCGGAATCCACTGCTCACCCCCCAGAAGTGTAAAAATAGTATTATGATGGGCCCGACTCCGGTCGGTGAATTCCATGGCAGCTACGTTTGTATTTATTTATTACATCTTGCGGTGTCGACTACAACGGGCGAGCCCGTCACCACAGGACGTTTTAACGATTAGTCGTTCTGTCGCCCTGCAGTGAACGTAGAAGACTTTGGACAGTACAATTCTACGTCCAGCTACGTCACAACCCGTGAGAGTCCAACGCCTTACCGCGAGTGAGCCAGGAATAAACCCGGCGGGCTCGAGATACTCGCGCCCTCACTTTCAATTGTGACCAGATTTCTCCGGTCTCTCGATTGGTTCCGAGTTCGAGGTCGCTTGCGCGGTCCTCTCCCTTACGAAGCGGTGAAACGGAGTGCACCGAATCTATCGCGGACCAAGGCGTCCTTTGCCCGACTCTGAACCGGGATCGGATGGCCAATGGTCATTTCAAGAGCAGTCGCCGTAAGGTAGACAACTACCCCCGCTCTATAGGAAACAATACAGTTCCCAGACTCCCCCGATTGTTAGTCGGAGAGCACAATCGATTGGCTTGCGCCGCTCGGTTCGCAGACCGTCCAGGAGCGCCAGAGGATTGATTCCCAGGGGAGACTGGTTGACCCAGTGTCCTACCCAGGCTCGCACCCCATGCGTGGAGGCCATCGGATGTGTGTTGACCCGTGAGTGTGACCGACCCTGAAACAGAATGGGTCTTCGTGGCCAACTCAGCAAGGGCCCTTGCTGAGTTGGCCCATTAGCTCCCAGTGATATCTAATGATATCTTACAGTCAACCATTTGATAAAATAATTCCTGTCAATGGTCACTTCTTTCACCGATTTGCTGACCTTAGCTTGTGAAAGCTGTGCCATCATGTTCAGGCCAAGGCTTCTTTGATATGACCCTTGGGATATGATATGACCCATGACCTATGACCTAAATATAAGGCTGTTAGAATCTGAATAATTGTAAAACTCCACGTTATTACAATACAGTAATAATAAAATAAAATAGAAATAAAATTGTGTATACGTTATTAATTTGTGTGTGAATTAACCTGAAGGGAAAATATAACAACCACTTAAATAGCCTATAAGTTGTTATAAGTTCAGTAAGAAAATAAAAAGGACAGATTCTAGCAAGCAAACAAAAGAGAAATTAATTCAAGAAACCGTAACGACATAGACGTATTTTTATTTTAATTATTTGTTGAGTGGGGCTTTTCTAAGGTCTTTATGAGCCTTGTAACACTGCGACCATTGCTGATCTATTGTGTTCGCCACCTACTATAGTTCTGCGCTAAGCCTCGTGTCATTTAAGAACCGCAGCAGGCTTTTGGCGCCAGATTGTTTTACCTCCTCAGGTTGAAGGTAATGACCACCCAAGTGGATGTATGTTTTACGCATCAGCGGGCCACACTCGCACGTAGGGTGCTGGGGAGTTTCCTCTACCCCTTGGCAGAACCTGCACATTTTTGTGTCTCGGAGCTTGAGGTTGAACATGTGTTTGTTCAGGCCACAATGCCCCGTGAGCGCCCTGACCAGTATGCGTAGATTGTTCCTATTTAGCGATAGGGCCTCACGGGCCGTCTTACGGTCGTAAACCTTAATGCGCTCTGGAATGATTCAACCCTGGCGTGTTGTTCCAGTGGTTGACGGATTGTTTGAGCATTAAGTTTGCAAGGCTTTTTGGTACGCCACACCAATAGATGTATTTACAATGCACTCAGAAGATTGTTCTAATGTAAGAAACTTGAACTCGAGGTCGAAAAACTTACCAAAAGCCTTCTCAGAAGCAACTTTTTGGCTTTCCGCTCCGACTACTTCTATCAACTCTTGGGCTGCTTTGTTCTTGATTTTCAAAGCGATCTCTTGCTCTGCTAGTTTTACCTGAAATTATAGAATTTTATAAGAATCAATGTAACAATATTTCATGGAATCATGAAGAATTGAGAGCTTTTGAGTTATGTGAGGGGATCACAAACTTAACCTAACCTAAATTAACTGCTCATAATGAACAGGACTTCGATCTTAATAATATAGTGCTGGCAAACACCAATTGAGAGATCAATTGCATAGGCCACGATATTGAAAAGGGAATCTCTCTCTTGATTGACTAACTTGGCGAGAAATGAGGCTGTTTTTGGTGCACTCTTGCGCTGAAGAGGATCACATTTATTTATTTATTTATTAGTTTAATACAAATTGAAAACCCTAACTAATAGCTGGGGATTTAGTGCAACAGTTTGTATGGGAACCCTGCATTTTGTGATTAAAGGCTCATACTTGGCACAATTGTTTCTTAGGTGGTCCTGAGTGGATTTAGACCGGGAGCCATTGGGGGCCACCCTGCGGGTGGCGGGGGGAGGGGGTGGAAGTTTGATTCCGCCGCGCGTCACTTTGAGCCCTATATCTCTCGGACTATAGGTACTAGGGCAAGTGGGATATCATTTCTGGGTAACTCAATGATAAGGAATTCATTTATGGAAGAAAAAAAATACCGGTCCATAGAAAAAATATGAAATAATTGGTAACATCCAAAAATCATTCACATATTTTTTTTACATATTTAAAGTTTACTTTTTAACCATAAGAGGTAGCGGTATTCAAAAAATATATTCCGAAAGCCACACTTATCCTAATTACACCAATATATATTTTATTGGACTGCCATGGTAAAAAGTGAGTGAAAAAAATATAATTCATCGCACGGCAGACCGGTGTATTACGCCTGCTAAGTAGATACGGGCATCGAGCGAAGTTAGATAAGTACTTATAGGATTATTTAGTTTCCGCGATAGGTTAGTGAGTTGAAAATAACAAGTACAATGGTAATAATTAGTATGATAATTATATTATTATTGTTTTTTCTATTTAATAAAAATAATTCATCATTCACACACCGTACCTAATTACTTGTGCTTAACATACCTTAAATACTTACGTAAGTATTATTTTTCTGTAATCCCTACTATTTCGTCGAAAAAATAATAGCAAGTAGTATAGGTATACAAGTACATACCTACCCATACCTACTTAATTACATAAGGGAGGGCATTTTACCATACGTTATAATGCGTTGATAAGTTCGTCAAGCTTGAGATAGCTCTACCCCGGGTGGAGCCAAATTTTTCGATTATATATATCAAACTAAACCAATACTGGAGGCCTATAAGGCTTATAAAGGGTTGTAGGCGCCGGAGGCTTAGGAAGTACTGAAGAGGGATGGTTTACGATGTAAAGAAGTGAACTGAAACAACTTCTGAAACTGAAATCGTGGACTGCTAGGGGTGGCCCAACATAAAACAACGGGGTGAATACATTGGAACCCAAAGAAGAAGAAGAAAACATGTCTATCTGCCATCACACAAGTTTGGAGATTGCTGAAAATAGCGCTGAAAGACATTAAAATTAGAAGCGTGAAAAAGCAATCTAGCTTTACGCGAAAGCAAACGATTAAATCCACCCTCCGGCCTGAGAACTAGATTAGACACAGCCAAAACTAGGATCCTGCAAAAACTGCATGTCGTGGGAACGAAAAGGTGACCGTAAATTTCGATAATAGCAGTGAGACAGCGACAACTCGCATTAATAACATTAAATAGCATAGATAAACAATGAAATTAGTATACTTGGACAAGAAATGAATTTTGCCTAATTCCTAGCGTACATGCAATGTCATGTCGATCCATTTTATAGAGGTAACATATACGGAAGCGACGTAATGAAGGATTACAAAGTATGCTATTTCATAGCGAGGTATAAGTCATAAAGATTAATCTATCACTAGAATGTAATATATAGACATGTAATATGGCTCCGAGTGCATATCTGACTGTAAACAAGAATGCATACAAAATGTTGCTATTTGAGTAAAGTGACCAATCCCACAATGCGACGAAATGAAAGGCAACCTAAATTCACACACACATGTTTAAAAATAGGATGTGCTTACAAGGAATTTTGAGATCTCGGACTGCAGACGAAAGCAGCCAATGAGGGACTTATATGCTAGCGATGTAAAATGAAGGATCCATATTTTAAAGCGATCTGATTGGTTAGAGGCATCATGTAGACGATAGTCACAACTTTTGAGAGGGGTAGGAGCCACCGTTCGAGTGAAAGGGAGATAAAATGACAAAGACAGACGCAGATGGGTGAGCTTTAGGCATGAAGGCGCTGAAGTCAGAGGGGCGTAGGGGGGAAGGCGAGTTTCTCTAAGATTTTATGCCGACGGCAAACGAACAATTAGATTTATTAAAAATGAGTATAAAAAATTCGAACGACGTATCAAAGCTCTGGAAATTTGACAAGGAATCTAAATCTACCACGTACATCCACGTATCATCAATATTTAAAGAGATATCAACTAATGAAAAACACATAATGAAAGATAATAAATATCTTATAGAAGACTAGAAACTCAAGGAATCGTAACACTGAGATTGTATAAGGGATCGGAGCTTACAAATATGTCATAATATTAAATAATCCTGGTATGTAGATATATAGAGACAAAACCATGGGAAAATACATGCATACATATGTATACATTATAAAACAATGACTAAAATTTAGTCAGAGACATTAATAAGTATCGATTAGGGAATTAAACAACGTTGTTGGATTAATACAATAACAGTAATACATAGAAATGACTAAATATTCAGGTAACTGGTAACCCACTGTATTATATTAACATTATATAGTTAAATTATAATATAGGGAGATATTACGAAACTATAGAGGTACTTAGATGTGATACAAAGTGCATATATATAAAGACAGGAAACTTAGGATTTAAATATCATATAGTACTAAAACCTTAGAGATAGTAGAACAGTGGAATGTCATTCTTCGTATAAAAATACTATATATGTAGATAGTGGAATAAACAAATATATAGATACCTTTGAGGATGAATGTGTAGATGTATATGTGTATATATTTATATACCTATAGGAAAGGAACTGAAGATGCGAAAGAGAGTAGTGAGATTAATATATAATTAAGTATAGGTTTAGAGAATAACTTAGCTGAAACATCATGTGGTTAGATTATAAATATACATAATAATCTAGATATAGATAGTTCATGATTGAGAAATACCATTCAGACTGAATTGGGGATATTTAAAATACTATATATATATTAATTTGATTGTACGTTTACGCAATTAGATCAGTTCAATAGAAGTTTAAAACTATATAAGCTAGGTATTTGATAATTAGATTACGTGACTGACTAGAGGTTGGATGGGGATAATATGTTACATGCATATGTTTGTTAGAAAGTGCACTATAAGAATGCTAGATAGAAAACGATTAATAATATAGTTAATACCATAGGTTAGGTACTAAAATAATGTATGAAAGGAAGTTAAGGTTGGTTTTATGTATAAACATGACTATATAAATAATGAAAACCAGTTTAGAGGTTGATGACATAACTTGGACTATTAAAGTACAATAAAAGTTGAGGTTATATATAGTATATATATAGAAGTAAAATAGTCATATACTCACATATGTGTAGACAGTGACGTTTAGCTATAGATTAGATAGTTTTCATATAGGAATATATATAATGATTTAATAACTTACTAATTAAAGTATAGAATCTTATTAGATTATTACTCAATAAATAAAGCTAAAAATAAGGAACACCTCCAGCGATAAAACGAAAGAATAACAATAAGAATTAGCGAATTGAGACAACAAAATATATATAGAAATTAATTAAAGATAGAAATAGTATCGCCAGGCCAGACAGAGTACTCTATCTAAAACACTAATAATACAGTCTAAAATAACCTTGTATAAGATTAATAAATTATGAGTTTTATAAAATTATAGTAAACAAATCTATAACAAACAAAAGACTTATCAAAGTTTAATCGATACTTATATATGCATAGGTGAAGTAGTAATAATTTGGCACCAACAAAATTCTAAATAAACTAATACTCATGAAGATAACTAGTGAAATCAACTTAAAGATATATTAAAATACAGATTGAGAACCGCTAAAAAGTCGCACCATAGCAAATCTAGGCCATCGGAATGGGCCAATCCATAAGACTTTTATGCATTTTCTTGACAAGGAACGGAAATCTAATAAATTCAACTACAATCGTAAACGTCAAAAAGGGTGCTTGAGAAACTTTTTCAAGATTTTCAAGATCGTGGGATTGTGAGAGAGAAACAACAACACTAAAATTTTGGGTGGAACCCTCTAACCACACCTCCAAAACGCTACCCCTATAAAATGGTGGGAGGGGAGGCAATCGGGATCAAACAGTGATTTTTACACGGGAACGCTGGACGTTAGAGACCGGTGCGCGATCGATTAGATTAACTTCAGTGGTGACTATTTTCTAAGTCGTGGGAAGACAAGTAAATTCAAATTAAGACCGGTATAAATTCATAGTATTTTAGAATCATTTTAAACAATATAAATTCGGATCATTCAGTTTATTTTTCGCGGAAACGCTGTTCATTTATGTAGCGCGGTGCGCGATCTTTTAAAATTACCTTCAGTGTCGGAATATCTTACAAATCGCGAGTGATCAGATTAAATTCATAATATTTTAGAATCGTTTTAAACATTATAAAATCGGTTAAAGTTAGTATCAGTGAAATTATATAAACCATGGGAAAATAACTCAAAACCCTTTAAATTTGGAATTGTCTTAAACAAAGTAAATCCGAATCATAAATCAGCTGATAAATTATTTTAGATCAAGTCGCGATAAATAATCAAAATCAATCCAAGTACAAATTAAATACGGACCAAGTGGCTTACGCCGATTTAAACCTGCGTCCAAATAAAATATACAAAAATCATAGATTGAGAAATAAATTACTATAAATCAACAGTAAATTCAAACTAATAATTAGCAAATTTAATATCCGTCAAGTAGGTTGCTCCCTTCAAAATTAGAGTTATAAAATTATCATAATACCAGAAACAATTAATAATTAATCACATTGTCGCACTGTTGAGCTAGATTAGTGTCATTGTAAATGCAGTAATATGCAAGTATAAACGATAACAAATTTAAAGGTAAATAGATGTGAATCTTGAAACCCAAAAATGATCCTAAATCACGTTTAATTATACAAATAAAAATCTAAATTAGCACACAGACAATACATACCTTCGATGTAAATAAATCCACAATTATTATTAAATAGCAGAAAATTAATATTTGAAATCAATAAACTCAGAAATATTATCGTATTACAAACATCAATATTTACATCTAATAAACTCAGTAATATCACCCAAAGGACAGACATTGGTGATCATATATCACAACCCAGAATAATCACAATAACCTCAAAGCTCTAATATCTAACCCTTTTAATATCATAATTTCCATAGCGACAAAGACAACAGCACCTTAGGTTAAAACAAACTCCTAACAGAATATTTAAAATTTTAGAAAGAGATATCATGACAGTCGCCTAATTAGTCCAGTGAGTTATAAAATCGTACAAAAGTGGAATTAATTCCATAATATATCATCAAACGTCGAAAGCACATTTAGTCACATTATAGGAAGAAAATCGGATAAAGACCACTAGCCTGGTATATCATTGTAATTTCGGCCCTATAATAATTATAATTATAATACAAAATAAGTTGTGGATTCATGGTTTCGGTAGAGGTGGTATTAGCAGTGTTCATGGTGGAAGTGTGGAATCTTTCAGAGTACAGAAAGTGAAGTGAATGTGTGAACGTGTTGAGGATCAGCTGCAGAGACCAAGAAAAACACCTGGAAAGCTCTCGCAGATCTGCAGGGTCGTAGCTGGTTTGTACCACTTCGAGGGTAAGTGTTTGTGTTACACAAATCACATGCTGGGATTCTAATTGTCGTCGTCCTCAAAGAAAGCCGACATGAGCAGCCGCCGATGTAATTCTCTATAATTGTGTGTTTATTATTTTGTATAAATCGTATTACAGGTGTACTAACTGCCTCCGTCTTCGAAGAAGATGCCAAGAGCAGACGTTGTTATAGCAGAGTCTGCGAATGTTTATTTTATTATTTTGTCTCTGAATGGAATTTGTACGTCTCATAACCATATGTTACCCTGACTCACCATCCGCGCTCGTCGCTCCTCACCCAATTTTACTCGTCCTACTACATGTCCCCTATCCATATTCTACCCTACGATCTATGACCTTAGTTAACCTTTTTTCCCATTCAATTAACCGTAGAGCGAAGGCGGGAGAGATATAATAATTATGTTTTATTCACGTATTTGTAGGTACAATTATGTCTCTGAAACACTATCACATCATAATACACTATATATGGTTTTTATATGTTATATATTCATAATATGCTTATATCCCTTCCCTGAAACAACAATCTATATTTATTTAACACTTATGAATCTCTTTTCCATCAATATTCGTAGTTAAGCAGGTATACATGTATATGGATATGTGTCTGTATATGTACACGTATGTATTTATGTATGTGTATATGTATATGTATATTATTCATACCTACTCTTATAGCACCACGGTTAATTATAACACGAACAACATATAATTAAGTCCATATTATATGTATTCGCATTTATATATGTATATATATATATATGTGTTTATCCTGCACATTTATTTGTTTATGCATGTGTATGTATGTATGTATATATGTATGTATGTATGTGTAGGTTTATATACCTGTATATAACTAAATTTTAGAGCCTTATACTTTATCCCGGCAAGTAGGCAAGGTTTATATGTGAAGGGGCACCTACATGTATTTATATGCTTTAATTATGTACTTATCTATAGGTGTCTACGTGTGTGTGTGACCATGTGTCCCACATTGCGAGCGTATGCCAGCAAGCCGGTGGCTTTTGCGCAATATTAATTACTTGCTCACCTGATTGCACTATACTGCCCATATTACATTATCATGTAACAAAATTCCTCATCTACTGCATACATTTACCAATATATCTCCACACAATTATATCCATAATCGCAATAGAGGAATACATAACTTCCGGTTTTAAGGAGCAAATGACTCTTTCAGATACCTCCTATGCAATCAGAATTTAGTAAAGTCTACTGCCTAACCGCCCAACATATGGAAGGGCGAACAAATTACATATAATCCTGTAAAGGTCTTACTATTGAAATAACTATAATAAAAGACACATTCTATGCTTAATAAAAGTGGAGAATTATACCATACTTTGGTAACCGATTTAAGACAAGGGTTTTAATCCTTTGAGAGGTTTTGGCGAGCACATGGCTTGATTAATTCTCATGACCCCGAGATAGGGCGAAATGAACAAACATACCTACATTCCTTTCCTCAACATCCTTTTTAGCCAACAAACAGGCCTTATTAACGTAGAATGAAAAACTTCCTGTCCGCTTAAGATCAACAAACTTCGATGCCCATCCAGTAAAATCATACCAACAATATTACTCGCCGTTTCGGCATATAATTAAGGTTAGGGATTACGTCTACTAAGAATTGTACTATCATCATCTCTATCATTACAACGCTGCTTCAAGGAAGACGAGTACTTCGCTGAAATTATAATATACAGAAACATAGATTGTGACGATGAGGCTTTCCGCACCTGAGACCTTCTGACTCGAAAGGGGTGTGGAACGCTTTGTTCAACCACAACGACCGGCTGAGTATTCCGCCTTTAAGAGCGGTTACTTGGAAGGAAAACCTTGAATTAAATCGACGCTTCTCGCCATTGGGCACAACAACATCAATCATTATAAATCAGAGGCTAGTGCTGTTTTCCGGAGCGACAACTTCAAGTAGTCAATGGCGTCATGATAAAGCCGCTGCTTGTGAGGATGGCGACTTTGCCCGCACTGCGGCTCATAACTGCCCTTTTTTCCTTACGCAGGTTTTTGTTTGACAAATTTGGCGAACGAGACATTCAATCTGACCTCAGCATTGTTAAATTTATTTGGCCGACACTAGTCTGAGAAGACTGTTACTGTCGCTGAATGATGCAAGGGTCGCCTACCCATTCGACAAAGCTGACTGTACTCAACCACAACGTGGATGAGGTCTTTCCATCAGTGTTGTTTGGATATACCAAGGAGGTGGCCAAGTGTTACCAATTACATAGCCTACACCGCTGCTTGCTACGGATGACAACCTGTACGCATGTGACTGTCCCTCCGGGCGACGCTGGCTTACATACCGTCCTGCTGCCCGTAACGCAGGTGTACGCCGGACGTATGACGTGGCATGAGAAAATCTAATTGGAATCCAACAACCACAAACTAAGGATCCACCAATCCTTTACGACAAACAGAAAGCGAGCTGCCACACAGTGGCCAGACTTCTTTCGATAGAGGTGTCTAAGGCTCCAACCAAGCATCCCTATTTGTACAATCCCTGTAGGCACAACACCATCTGTGGCAGGATATCTCCAAGATATCCCCATCTGTGCCATGTTGGAAGCGTGTCGAAAGGATTGAAGAGGCATCCATACCTTTTTGCTACCTGGTGATGGCACGTAGTGCTTATTCACGCACACACGAACAGCTTGAGTCTACAAAGACCACCCCAGTAGTGTTGTGTAAACGTCAGATCCCACATTAACTTGTTTGTACGAGACGTTCGCGAAAGGCCTTGGCTCTTTAGGTAAGGAGATAGAGGCGTCTATATGGGGTTATGGAGGAGGGCGCTTAAAAACCCAAAACCCAACCAAAAACCTTACCCAATATTCTTACATCCTTCAAACTATCCATCACCCAGAAAATGTTCATAAACCCATAATTTCGACATGAATTCGACTAATTATAATACTTCTATACCCTTTACACACTGTACCATGCAAGCACACACACATATATTGCCTTATTACACTTTACATATATAATTTATAATATTATCATAAGCATTATTATCATTCAGTCATAAGAAATTCTATACATCCTATACCTATAACCCTATAAACCAAACCATAATACTCATCATTGCATTACGAATTTAATGATATGTCACATCAATATTTCGTTCCTAACACCTCCCATCCGGTAGCTTCGTGAGGTAACAGTACCTACCCCTCCCCTCTCTTGTCAGATCAGCGAGCGCGATCTACCAGGTTCTAGGAATCGCCCCACAGCCTTAGAATCGATCCCATCCACCGCGGTCTTAATTATATCAAGGATCTTTATACTGTCAAGAATTGCAAACAATCTTTATGTAGCTTCGACATGACTTAACGTCATCATCAACCCTTCCACCGACCATCTAATCATTACATGACTCCTCCCAGAATGTACGCATGTACTTAAATAAGGCACCAAACGCCAATAGCGCCAACTACCTATAGAAACTTTAACCATTCGCCTCATAGAGGCCGTTCCCCCAATCAAACTCCGACCACAACACCCCTCTTTACGTCCTCACATAATCAGGCCCCTCCCATTTAAGGTACTACACAAACTTTCACCCCAGAGGGCCCTTACGTTATCATATCCACAATATAATCAATGTTCCCTCATGTCCCGTACTACAATCCAATTACATGCATTCAATCCTAGCAGCCACACCTCTACTCCCACTATACATCCCATACATCATCCCTTCCAAGCTCAATACACCCATCCACAACGGACATTTCTCTTTCTCCCACTCTTTCTTATGTATTACAGAGTCTTCGTATCCTGAAAGAAGATTACGTCATCTGAAGAGTATGGACACGCCTAATCAAGTAGGATCACTCTATTTATATTATAATTAACTGTTTTCAGGAACTACGCCCCTGCAGGCCACCTTCATCGACTAATCTACTATGATCGCTTATGTACCTCTTCCTAAACTATATATCCAAGCTTTTAACCATTCGGGTTTCGCGTGGGGCTAATAACTTACTATGAAAGGCGGGGCTAAGAAAATTAACGTATCAAGGAAAATCTATCATTAGTAATAAGCTTTATCAACCAATGACCGTATAGATAGGAGGGCCGTCCCTAAACTCAGGAAGACTTATATATTCAGCTCAGCTTAGGTATTATTGTTGTATCTATATATATATCTATGTATTTAAACTAGGGCTTTTCAGCTGTTCCATGGAGATTCCGTCTCTATGGGGCCCTGGATCGTCTCAATTGGTGCCGCGGACCAGGATTTCTTGGGTTACTATAGTAGGATCCTAACTACTAGAACGATCACGTGCCAAATCAAAAAAAAAAAAAATGTATTTTTTTGAAATTTTGAAAAAAATTGTACAAAATTTATGTTATCTAAGGGGGTCATGTAATGACGACCTAATCACTAGATAAACGATCAAAGCCAAAACAAAACTAAAATGAAATAAAGAGTCTAAAATAAACATTGTTACAAAAAAAAAAAAAGAAGAAAACTTGTAACTTAGAGAAAAGAAGAAGAAAATAATGAAAGTACTAAATATTAAGTGGTTAAATGCGTTGGTAAAATAAAATAAAGGAATCTTAAAAGAGACTTTGAAAAAATATATTATTGTAAAAAAAGGGAATTTTTATCAAAAGTAGTGAAAATATTTAAATCATTTAGGTTTCTAATGAAAACTATAAACTCTCTGTTACTATAGACTCAATAAAATAGCATGAATAATAGACAAACAAATGAAGCAAACAAAAACAAACAATATAATATAAACACACGAGACCGAATTTACAGCGTAGAACGTGAGACATGCGGATTTTTATTACAAAAAATATAGGGAGCTAAAAGTAAAACATTATGTGATTGTTTGAAAAAAAAGATAGCTTTGTAAGGATATTAGTTATTATGTAAATACTTGTAGTATACTATTTTACATGACAAGTATCTACCAATGATACTATTACAAATATTCTGTGAGATAAATCGAGCTAGGGTTCGATGCTATCAAAATAAATCTTAGGATGAATTTAGATAAAAACAAACACAGAAGGAATAAGACAAAATGTCAGTTGATTATTATAAACTAAACAAATTTTAAATAATCAAATACTAAACTTTGAGTATTACTAAAGACTCCGATAGAAAGCTAGAATTGTAAACTACAAAACAGTAGAAATTTATAAGGGGAAGGGCAAATAGCTAGTACTTAATGCAGCTTAAAACGAAAATAAAGTATTATTAAAATTACTCATACAAAACAAACACAGTAAACAGATCATCATATGTACAAAAACAAACAGCTGTCAAAAATCAGGAACGAAAACATATATGTAAAATAGTTACAGATTAGACGTAAGGAAATAGATAAATAAATGAATAAGAAACAAGCAAATAAACCTATCATAGATAGCCAGTTAATTAATAGATAAGTTTCATAGTCAAACAGCTGATTTCAGACTAGACGTCAAATTGACAGCTGGAATGTAAACAACAGACCGAATATGACAGCTGTCTATGACAAGACACCGAGCATAGACAGTTGGTACCACCGTGTTCGACCGTGTTCGGATCGTGGACGAGCGACGTACCAACTTCAGAAGATTACGGATACTAACCGAGTTCGTGAATGTTAGTCTACCAACAGAATAAACAAAACCGCGCGCGACCTTTTGACGATAATGCAGAAGAAGAAGATAGCCAACAGTATTTAATACGGAAACGTAAATTTAAAAACCTAGAAATTAAATTTAAATATACCACGCGGTAAATGAGCATTATACGCACGACTAATTAGACATTTAATCATATGACCGAAACAGATTTTTACAGAAAAAATCCTATTACATTAATCAAAATAAAACATAATAAAAAGGGGAAAAGGGAGAAAGATTAATTGAATCGTAAACAAAATAAAATAATCTGAAGTAAAATAGAACTAGCACTTACCAAAAATAGACTCGGTTATGGTCACGTGGTATGGGGACGCCGTCAGCCATGTTGGGTTTTTTTTTTTTTACGCAACTGGGCGGTTGGCGCGAACGGCGGCCATCTTGGACGCTACTAACCGACGCCAAGCCACGCAAATTACACTTCACTAAGCCAGATGAGCGATCTGGGGATCCAAATAGCGATATTCAAGCACAGAAAATAAAACACATGCTTTTAGAATCCTCAATAGACTGATGAAAAGCCGATTCATGATTGCAGTTGAGTTATGCGCGGTCTTGAAATTGAAAAACCTGCCATGCATGTTTCAACTGACCACATGTAATCAGTTTAATTGAGATTAAAAACACACTTCGTTAGATACCTGTCTACTTGCCGGTGCGGAGCTGTAGTTTAGTCACCAAGTACCCCGACCTAATACAGTATATAGCTATAAAAATACACGCCATAATGCTGTGTTGGGCTGGTACACTCGATGGCTTAGTTAACATCACTAGGTAAAACTGTAGAGATTTTAAAACTATAGAAAAATTTCACAGCAGCGCGTGCACAAGAGACCAACTGGCCTCCCGCTGAACCGAACTTGACTGGACGCGTGAGGGGAAAAAGGTCGAAAGGTTCTGGAGGTATGGCGTTGCCAGATTACACATAAAATAACCTGTGCTATTTCTGCATTTGGATGCATCTAAGACATAAACACACCAGTTACACAGAATACTAAATACAAGTATACACTTAATCAGTTGGGAAGTTAAAAATTACATTGATATTCATAGATACATGTATTGGCTCCCAACAATATTAGAAGTGTCATGGTCTGTTATTAAAAGTAGCGTATTATTGAAGCTTATGTGTCATGGCGTAAACTTTGACCTTATGAGTATTCAATGATCTAGATATACCATGCAGGTAATGGTGAGGCAAACCCAAACATACGCGTATTACATTGTATGGGAGGAAAAGTACCACCATGTTAACAAGACATGTATCTTACAAAAGAAAATAAAAAAAAAAAAAAACCCACATACCAACATTTTAGAATCCGTAGTGTGTGTACAGCGTGACCAAATCCTTATATAAATTGTGATTTATGGGTAATATATGTGTAGACATTGGAAGCCAGGAAAATTTCAGGAGTGCATAATAAAGAACACGTAAAATATAGGAGAAGAAGAAGGATAAATTGGATTATAATATAAAAGTTAGTGTATGTTAAAACAACTGCGAAGTCAATTTATTAACCCAAGTACATTAGTGGTGCCGAAAATAGAATATTAAAATTGTTATAGAGATAGTGAATCGGATGAAATCAACATATATGGACAATAGAATATAGCTAGCTTATATATATGTAGGTGCGTATATATGTGTGTGTGTATAAGGTATATTTATATTATTCGGTAATCAGTTGGTAGCTCCCATATTGTGGTAGCGTTCTGTGAATACAGAGGAACTGTATTTGTGAGTTATCGATAGTTATTTCTAACGCGTGTTGTCAGCATTACGTACCAGTTAATATGTCTTTTATTAGTATAGGTTTCAAATAGAGTTAAACCAAATGGACATGTAAGACGTGGTGATTTAATTGTGATGAGTTAATTGTGAATGTATGAGTATACATCGGTATGTATGTATGTGTGTAAGTGGGTATGCATAGTTGTATATATTTATAGTTGGAAACAATTGGGATGGGTATAGAGTATATGTAGCTATAATTGATACATCAAACCACATAAAGAATAAATAACATGGTATTAAATATGCTACCGATATAGTCTAGTGTCAAATGTTAGTTTTCTAAAGAAACAACTTATAAATATAGGTTTCAAAAAAATGAACATCATGAATGAAAAATAACACGACGCTTATATGTCATGTCACGGGTGCTATTGGAAAATGTTTAACAACTAGCAGCGAGAGATAGAAAAATTAATTTAGTCACTATTAAATTTAGGGTTGGCAAATATCAGCGGACAGCGGAATAGGAAAAAAGTGCGTTACTAGCAGGACGGGTCGCGTCGCGGGGAAAACACATGTGCTAAGTGTCCGGTATCGGCAAACCCCTGGGACTGGACTGCAAAAGTTTACCTGAAAAAGGACATCGAACGGCCAAATGCACGATTTAAGAAGTTTAGTGAGAACGAGACAGATATACGAACCAAATTTTTAGAAATGATTTTCGTTTACAGATAAAGAAATCCTTACAACAAAAAAAAAAACACCGAGAAACAAGTCGGGGCTACGATATGTTGTGTTGTGAAGCCAATGAAACGTTGTATGGTGCAACCAAATGTAACATGAAAAGGGGACGTTTCAGCCCGACAATATGTATGAAACTTTGTCGAAACGTCAGGGGACGCAAATGGAGAGCGGAAAATGACTAGTACACCTAAGCTTTCGAAGATCAAAGGGCCTAAAATACGACAACTTACATAGATCAAATACCAATAAACAATGATATTAAAATAAAATAGTGTTATATTTATTATAACGAGAAAGAAATAGATAGACTTAGAAAAATCAATTAGATAACTCGAAGGATAGGAGCTAAAATTGTACACTTACACAGTACCATGAATTGCATCTTGGATAACACATTAGTAATGGTTGATTAGATACGACGACAGTGATTAGCGAAAACGAGCTTTATAAATCACATATGTAGACTATAAATGTAAATTGCAAAGTTAATATAGCCAAGATAGAAAAAATATAATAGACAAATGTAAGCACCTGAACGTGCTAGCAAGAAAAAAAATATAGACCACAAGATTGTACTAAAGTAAAATATTATTAAAATATTGAGTGATATAAATTTATAACATTATATATAATAAAATAAAATTTGACAGAAGTAGATCACGGGTGTGCTTAAATGTCATGAAGGTACCATCATTGGGATTATATAGCTCGGTTTAATACACGATTTTTAAGTGAACGCCGCACAGTGCGCAGTCTTTTCTTCGACACCGGAGCGCACGACGTTTAAAAACTATAAGTAGGACAAAAATGATAATGGTCTCACCTTATAATTAGGACGATCACCGTAGATGTGTGACTATGATGAAATTTACAGATCAATTAATTATCGAATGCTAGAGAGCGATCTAACATTGATAACAGAACGCCCAAATAGCATGCGATGATAATTAAACTGTCGACTGTTCTTGAGAGGTGTACTTGGTATGAACCAGTATGACAAGATCGGTGACAATGCGTATCACGTGTATCTGATCCACTGTAGATAATTGAATCAACTACTACAATTATGCACAGAGAAGAGATAAAAGTAATGCACTCTAGATGTCCTCTGTTTTAGAGCGTCTGTAGCATCACGGCTGTTCTTGTAAACTGCCGGTCAAATGCGAAAAAGGACAACGGAAAAGAATGCCTATACTTAAAACTGTCACGCCTAAAAATAAATGCTCGAAGCCCATCAAACAATGAATTATTACACCTAAGTACATGAGTGTGGGCGTAATAAAAATAACGCATAAAGTCCGTAGGGAACATAGACAAACAAGTCGTAAAACAAAGGGTATGCAAATGATTTAGAGATATTAGAGCCGCATACGTATAAACGTCAACCAAATATTAAATGCGCAAAAGAATAACATACGCCAAAATAGTTTAACTAAATAGAAAAATTGTTCGCGTAATTAAACACAATGACATGTCACTACATGTGGTGAAGGATAGAGGCTGTCCAGCTGGAAGGTCGGGCGCGTTTTGACACTTCAAATAGCATTGAACATATTGCACTATTCAGTGGCATTCCTGAGACAGTTAAAACCTCGTAATATTAATTAATAAGCATTATTCTACTTAGACTCTTCGTTATGGACGTTAATTATATATTGCTTAGTCGCACCTTTTGCTGACGAAAATGATAGTAAAAACAAAAGGACTGGTTAAAGTATATTGCGGGAGGGAGCGCCGTTGCTGAATAGATACCTATGAGTAATTATGATAAAATCACGTAATTTGCGTGAATAACTATAACTTTGGAACTCAATCTTGGACCTGGATTCAGTATGTATAAGTATCGCGACTGGGGATCGATTCCTTATGGACGAGTGAAACCTTTTAGTCGAGGGGTGCTTTGGTCTAGACACCGAGTGTGACTAATCAATGCATAGGGCGACTGGAAGTATTACTTTTCTATAGGGTTCGAATAAGCTAGGCTACGACTTCAATGCCACTTTGAGAACATGGCAAATATTTCCAGACTACCCTCGCTGAGTGAAATGAAGCATGAGCTCATGAGAAAATCTCAGACTAGTAGCCCGTGAATTATTCAATTGGTGAAATCTGCCAGGAAAGTGTTTGCTTTGTTCAATTGGTGACAGTTTTGTCTGGAGAGTACGGCCATGTAATGGATTCAGGAACAGATTGAGAGACTGTAGACCTGATTAAGCGAAAGATATTGGGAACTAATCAGCACAGGAGCACCGGATAAAAGAAGCATTAGCGGCGTTATGCATTACATTTCGTGGCGCTGATAGCATTTGAATACTATCATTCTTGTACGCACACCGGGGAGAAATCAATCAAATTTATCAAAGGTACTCAAACTTAAACGTGATTTAGAGGTACATTAATTATGTTATGTAACAAATTCATAAGTTAAATTCTCCATTTACCTTAGGGAGAACTCCTTTCAGAAAATTTTAACCCCGGTATTTTATTTTATTTAGAGTAGGTATTACAAAATTTAACTATTACATTTTACCATGTCACACTGTATGTAAATGTGGCAATAGCAGAAAACTGATTCTTATTGTGACTGAGACATGGTTATGACCGAAAGTCGCCTAACTAGGCCTGAGCCTGCTCTAAGGCAGACTTGAGCAATTTTCTTTGTGCATTATGATTACTATTTATTAACAATGCATATATTTCTAGACACAATCAAATAAGACTAATTATTAAAATGGTTTACAAAAAAAAAAATTAAATTAAAAATAGAAAATTCAAATCTTTTAGAATAAAAATAAAATAAAATAAAACTAAATCTAATTCAAATAAAAGTTATACATTAATAAAAAAATGACATACTATGACCCCATATAGATACTACGTAATAACTTCGACACTAAAAGGAATGCACACCTGACTAGTAATACACACTTGACGTAATAACTACGTTGAGGGCAGATGGACTCTAATTTGATTATGGAGAACGGGATATTCTGGGAAATGTTGACATAGGACAATATGTGTACAGTATAGGTATCTAGACGGGTTAGAGGCACGTTTAGGGTGGGGTTTCATTCATTCGCAGTAGCCATATACGTCAGTGCGGCAACAGAATGCGGCCGTCTGCACGTAGTAATACGTGAATGGGTGCCTTTCTCTATATGGGGACCTTTAATTGGGCTGCTGCCATTGCTATGTTGAGGATGTGTCTAGGATTTATGTACTAACTGCTGTTGGAGGGTCGGTTCATGAGACACATGGGTTAGTCCCAGATTAGCGGCCTCGTAAAACGTCTTTCAACACGACATGTACAGAAACACTATGCCTATTCTCTTGATGATAATGTCAGAGGAGAATATCAAACCATTGAGCGCATCAAATTATGTCAATAAAAGAGTAGAGGATAGACTTCATCAATTTCGGAATATTTATAATAAGTTAGACCGTATTGATAAAGGGCGCAATTTCGCCATTTAACCTACGAGATCCAACTGTTGCCAACGACTGACTGACGGGACTACACAATATATTGATGGACGTTGACGTAATGAATAAATTATATTTTACTACCTAATAATAAAAACACAACTGACTAGAATACACATAATCGGAATGACTCGATGAAATAACGATGTATCGTTACGTACTTTTATACATTAGCTACAGGTCACAAATTCGGTTACTAGTAACATAGGTTATCGCGATTTTTCGTTTGTTATAAAACACACAAACTAGAGAACCACGATCTGGGTTCATTAGACGTAATAGAGAATTACTATCACACACAGAGAATTTTAATTAAAATACTGACATCGTTATAATCTGCGCAAATAAACAGTTGACCTTAACCATCAGTATTGAACACATAAGTGTACACTGCACTTGTTTACATACCCTATCGGTAGTTTCGCATAATAATTACAACAATACAATACACAATTATACACACGACACCCTGACATATCACCGGTTAAACGTGGTCATTCACACACAAGGTCATTATGGACGAGACTGACTTGTTACAGTAGCTATGCCACACTCAAGTACTGACCTACGCCAACGATTTATGACTAATAAAAGAAATATTAACTGTATAAGAAAAGGTTACATTAAGTGACCTTATCATCATAGAACGATTGCAAAATTAAAAGATTACGTCGCAATCGGTGGACCTCCCTACTGACATACGAAAATTCATATTCAAATATCTTTTAGCCAACCACCATAATTTTATAATCCACTTGACCATACATGGTAAATTACAAAAAATTAACAAAAATTGCGAGATCGGGCAATTAACGATTATAACTTCTTGCAACTACTACACACCAATTACACTCGAATATTTTATAACCAACACTCAATATTAAACAATAACAAAGGAAAATTTTCTGACCACATCACTCAACTGCTGTGCAGCCTCACCCAGCCATAACGTGTATATGTCGTCAAATTAATACAACAAATAAAATCATAAAAACACCATAACCCTCTAGTACAAAAGAGAAATTAATGCTTCAACTTGATTATGTAAATTTACACAATGAGGTTTCAACAAGAAACTTTAGGCGGCATATCCATTCTGACAATGTTGATAATTATCTAGATTAATTATATAGGGATAAAACGCTAACATGATAGATTATAATGAGGTGGTAATGCACATTATGTGTATTTCAGAGTAACTTTACACCAAAACTAAGTGAAAAGAAAAAAATTATTAACAAGTAAATATCATACCCAAATCCGATTGGTTAACTGGTAGATTTCAGAATAGCAGCCGCTAGATTTGTAGAACAAACTGGGGACGCTGTTGACTGCGAGCCAACTAGTGGAATGGGTCAACCGCGTTGGCCTATTAATTATCAGCAACACGACTGACCGATCCACAAGCATGACTTCAGATAATACTGCGGAGTTGGCACATTCCTTGGTCGAGAAAGATGCTGTAAATTGTAAGCCAACTTGTAGAACCGACCAGCCGCGTTTGCATTATGTATCAGCAAAGCGACTGGTTGATCTCACGAGTGAGCTTGGTATAACATTGTAGAATTTTCACACATTCCTTGGTTGACGAGGATGCAATATATCACAGACCACCATGTGTAGTCGGCCGTCTACTTCGAATATAAAATACCATCGGAGCGGACGGACGATTACACAGATAGGCATGACAAGCGTTGTTGAAGTTTAGAGCTCCCCGTGAGGACGAAAACCGGAACGTAGACAAGAACACCCACCTCCTGAGCTCCAATACTTGTAACCAATCATAAAATTCACGGATACACGCGTTGGAGCGAAGGGGATGAATGCTTACCGTGTATGCACTTTATAGTTCTGACGTGATCACGGAACGACACTGTCGAATGAAGGCGAGGTCTTGACAATCATTCACTCAAAAGCTGATGATGCAGGCGACTTTGTTCGCAAACGACTGCACTCATAGCCAATGAAAAAATAAAAGTCGTAGTTAAGAGCGTCACTCTCATGACCGCTGACGACACAATCGAACGCAATTATAAACGAGTGCGTACATCACGGCCAGGGAAGCGACGTTTAGGTCCGAGAGCAGCATCCAAGATGAGCGTAGGGAAGTACAACCACCATTGCGATGGAGGTGCAGCGAACGAATGTGACAGAAGACGTGCGCTGCACTGCCATCGTAATGATAAAATGCCTTCGTTTCGTGTACCACACCGCCGTCCGACTGACGGAGAAGTCAACCGACGAATCGAGCGGGACGGGCCCAGACGAAACGCTGGGGTGAATAAAGGGAAATTCCTAAGAAGTATTCAATACGCGTTCTAGTAATAAAAACAAACAGGGCGTAACGCGAGAGGTGACGTTATTTGGTGTAAACAAAAGATCGTCGCGCAGGCCGTAAATCATCGGATCGTTAAAAAATAAAATTTTATTACCCTAGCGTAGTGTAATAATACTTGACTAAAAACAACGGAATTATAGATACGCGTGGCCACACAACGGGATTAGGATAACAAAGATATGGCTTGCCCAATTATGAAAATTATCAGAATAAATTTATTAAATTAGTATGAACGTAATAGTAGCATAGGTTTCGCATATGATTAGGGTAATTACCGCATATAGATGCAGCTAGGTGTTTAGGCGTACTAGGGGTGTAGAGTAGCATTAGGGCGGGAAAGAGAGATGACGAAGATAGGGGCATAGACTGTTCACTTCGAAAAAAAATCCAAAGCTAAGCAAAGATTTCAGTAGAAAAAAAAAAACCCAGATAATAAAATTAAGCCACATTTTAATACAGTTTTCTTAACAACGAATAAGCTAAACTCACGGTAAAGAAATTTTAAATGCCTGATTAGAGTAGTATGCATGGTAGACTCAAAATAAACAGGACAGAGCAGTTACCCTCACTGAGATAGTTAAGCGTGTAGGATACTGTAAATTAAAGTAGGTTATAAGACGGAATTGTGAATAATGTTGAGAATAGTTTAGAAACAGAAATGGATCTGTATCGAATAACTAGTGAGGTGTAATGGAATATGCTAACTGATAAGTGTTATTGGACGTTGCGGGGAAAGCCGTATGATCTGTGAGTTTCAGCTTTAGGTGGAAGTAACGCGGCGTCCGTTACGAATTGGGGAAGTACCACCGCCATCGATGGGCATCTAAAGGGGAACGCCGTAGTCTTACATTTTGTCTTAAATTTCGTCAAAATCTTAGCGTACCCACCAGGGTAATACAACAGTAACAGAACTTTACATGCCTAGAATCGCACATAATAGTAATCAATACACCAACCGCGATACCCTTTTAGATGCACGTAAAGGTTAGATTAACAAGAAGTTATGAAAAACCGAGATAGGTTGCCAATTTGGTGAAATTATATCAAAAATGCATAAAGAACACCGATTCTAGTAGTTTGATATGATGTCACCAGACGCGGTTTGTGCACTCCTGAGGGTACGTGGGCAAGCCTATTTAAGATTATATTAATAAGGAATTAACTATAGGGATAATAACGATAAGAAAGACAATAGACACAAATACAGTGACAAAGTGATAGTGAACAGTGCTTCAGAATAATACACGGCCTAGAACTATATACTAGCTGAAACCAGCTCAGAAGAAATAGGCAGAACATTAACTTAGACAAACCACACGCCGAGTACATAACACAAAATGTCGCAGCTGAGACTGAGTCCGAACGGAGGCAGGATATATGGGAGCAGGCACTACAGGAAACCAGCGGCGGACAATCAGGCGTTGGCCAGGGCCATTGTAATGGGAATACAGGAATCTTTAAAACCACTGTTGGATAATCGGTCGCTAGAGATCACCTCACCATCCACACCCGCTAGTAGCACCACTACTGTGCCAATCAACACAGAAAGTCCCAAGATAATGAACAACTACACCACGTATGTAGAGAAACCAGTCGCGCCAACTTTTGGCGGAACATCCAGTGAAAACCCGATACAGTTTATGAGGAAACTGAGAGCATACATACGGAAGATGCGCCACCAGGAGGAGGAAATTACTTTGGCACTAGAATGCCTAACTCCATCCGTAAGGTCGGTTCTGGAGATATTCAAACACCGTTGGGCGACGGTAGATGATTTCGAGAAGGAACTTTTAGAAATCTACTGGAATCTGACCACGCAAGACCGCGTACGAGAGAAAATCTTGAATGGAGTGTGGAGCCGAGAATCCGGTATTTCAAAGCTGGAATATTTCTCAAAGAAGCTGGACATGGCTCGGGGGCTTACATATCCTATCCCCGAGGTACATCTAATCAACACAATAATCAGACAACTGCCAGAGGCAGTACAAACGCAATGGATTTCTATCGAAAATCCTACATTAGAAAAAGCGGCTCTCTTCCTAAAGAACCACGACGGCTACGTCATCGAGGATGCAGTGAGGGTGAACACACGCGACACCAAATCCAAATCAGATGGCCAAACACGGGAATCCCGCCGAGACAAATCACATCATCGGTCCTCGACGAAGAAGAAGACCCAGCGCAGAGCAGTGAATAACGTCGAGGTCGAGCAGGAGGAGGCAGAGAACACCACGGCGAAGACACCGTCGGAAAACTGCTAGAGCACGACCGAAGACCAGGAACGCGTGCTACCACGGCATCAAAACCAGCGGAGCATAGGAGACGTCCGACTTCGGGGAATCGGCGATGCGTCGACACTAATATGACGGGGGTAGCAATACCTAAGAGGTTGGTGAGTAAAAATAAAATTAGTAATAGTAAAGGTAACCCTTTAAGAGGTAAGATAAAAGTAAGTAATAATATAGTGAACAACACACCTGTTGTGGAGGCCGGCGGGGCCGACACCGCTCAGAAGAGGAAACCAACACTTTTAGCCTTGTCGCAAATGCTGAAAGTGGGATGGAGACCAGGTAAAGGAATAGGCATGTTGGAACAAGGAAGGAGAAAACCCATAGAAGCACATACCGGTTGGTCTAAATATAAGGGAGTAGGCTACCAGGCGTGTCACAACATCAACCCTCTAGCTATGGGAAACATTATAACACGAGCATTCCATCACGTAGTAGAGGGGACGGATAATCACACAGAACCTCCACCTAGTACACATCCACTAACACTCAATATATTCGAGGAGAACAGTTACAACGAAAAACCGGACAAAGGTTACCTACCGACCTTGCCTGAGATCACTGCCAGAGTCGACAACTTTGATGTATGCTGTCTGGTAGACACAGGGAGCCAAATTACAGGTGTATCCTTAGAATTCTGGAAGGAGGTGGACCCGGAAGGGGTTAAATATTCATTAATGCCCATCCAAACACTCCAGTTAAGGGGCGCAATGGGAACCAAGAGCAAAAAGGTTACAAAAATGGTACTATTACCACTGACGTTTGGGACTGATACCATAAACACGCCACTTTTGATTGTGGACGGACTCATAAGACCCATAATATTGGGGTATGACTTCTTGGAAGCACATCAAGCGGTTATATATACACGGGGAAAGCCCGGTAGCATATTAGCGTTAAGATCTCGGAAATTGGCCATAGAATTTGACCGGTCAGATGTCAGTCGAGATGACACATCAACACAACCAGATCTTGAAGAAGTACCGTTGGCTGGGCACATCGATGCCACCACATCTAAGACACCCACCATAAAAGAACACATTTCTACTTTGGAACTTACATCAAACCAAAAGGAGGCTTTGGTTCAAATATTAGAAGACAACAGCAGAGTATTTAGCGATAGACCAGGTCGAACAAAATTATACCAACACGAAATCAAACTTCTAGATGAAAAACCGTTCACCGCTAGGGCTTATCCAATCCCTTTAGCTTACAGGGAGAAGGTCACCGCTAAACTGGACGAGATGCTCGAACAAGGTTTAATCGAGCGCAGATCCACAAATTATTCCAGTCCCATCACAGTTACACTGAAGAAGGAAGGAACTGTTAGAATATTATTAGATGCCAGGGAACTGAATAGCAAAATGGTAGGAGAGATCGAGACACCACCAGTCATATCAGATCTAATACAACGCTTTTATGGGGTAAAATACATTACGGTGTTGGATCTGAATAACGCTTATTTTCAGATTCCACTTCACCCAGATAGTGTCAAATATACGGGTTTCACATATAACGGTAAAGGTTTCGTATACAAAGTCTTACCACAGGGCCTAAAGACTTCTGTTGGCAGCTTCTCTAGGGCCATGGACATCATTCTAGGTCCTGAAGTGAGGGGATTTTGCTTAAATTATTTGGATGACCTTGCTATCTATACAACTGGGGATTTCACTGAACATTTACAACACTTAAACCAAGTCTTGTATAGACTACGACGAGCAGGCTTAACGTGCTCGTTGCCAAAATGCCACTTCCTGAAAACCCAAGTTAAACTACTGGGGTTTGATATTACGGTAGATGGTATAAAGATGTCGGAAGATAAGGTTGCCGCCATACAGGACTTTCCGTCACCCAAGAAACCTAAGCAATTACGGGCATTCTTGGGCCTGTGTAACTTCTATCGGAGGTTCGTGGATCGATATGGTGGATCGATAAAGCCTCTGTGCTCACTACTTCAAAAGAACACCAAATGGAAGTGGGGCGAAGAGCAGGAGACACAATTCAAAAAAATAAAGTCCTTATTTCTTAAGTCAGTCATGTTAGCACACCCAGACCCTAACAAACAATATTACCTACAATGTGACTCATCGGGGTATGCGTTAGGAGGTGAGCTTTATCAACTTGACGATGATGGTAACCATCATGTCATTGGGTTTTGCAGCAAGGGGTTAAATGCTGCTGAACTGAAGTGGTCCACTTCAGAGAAGGAGCTTTACGCAATTATTTATTGCCTAAGGAAATTTGAAACATTTGTTAGGGGCGTAAAAATAATAATACGGACGGACCATCAGTCATTAACGTTCATCAAGACTTGGAAGTTATATAGCGCAAAGGTCACTAGGTGGATTTTATTCCTAGACCAATTTGACCATACCATAGAGTATGTCAAGGGATGCGACAACATAGGAGCCGACATACTTTCCAGATATTCAGTGGGAGTGTCGCAACAAATTGGTGAAAGAGTGCTACACCCTGAGGTAGCATTATTCACTGTTGCACACAACAGGGAACTAACTAGGGATTTGAAAAACATAAAATTAGAACAGGGTAAAGACACCTTTTTGAAAAAGATCCAAACTCGGACAACAGGGAAGAAATTGAAAAACGAACCACTGGTAGAAAGATTATACAAAAATTACAAACGCATAAATGGAATCTGGTATTACCAAGGACCGAAACAGGAGGATGTTGTACTAGCACTACCTGACCGACTAGTAAAGGATGTAGTCTCATATTACCACGAAGAGTTAGGTCACTTCGGGACGTACAAGGTTCTGGCTGCATTAAAGAAGAGATTGTATTGGCCAAACATGAGGGACACCACACACAAAATAATACAAAAATGCCATATTTGCCAACTCACCAAAACAAATACTCGACCAATGGTAGGGGAGAGCCACCCAGTACAGACTAACAGAATAGGAGAGAAGGTCATGGTGGACTTCTATGGACCACTGCCCACAGGCAGAGGGGGCGCAGCATACATATTCGTTATACAGGACGCTTTTAGCAAATACGTCAAATTACATCCCATGAAGAAGGCGACAGGGAAGTCGGCCGCCAAGAAAGTTCTAGAGTTTGCAAAAACAATAACCCCTGAAGTCATTATCTCAGACAGAGGTAGCCAATTCACTTCAAGAGAATGGCAGAGGATTCTTCAGGCTGAAGAGATAAAGACACGTCACACCTCGATACGTAATCCACGGGCCAATATCACAGAGCGGGTCAATAAAGAGTTAGGAAGATTTTACCGAACGTTTTGCGAAAACAACCATCGGCGGTGGCCGAACATACTACAGCAAATAGAGGATTGTTATAACCAGTCAGTACACTGTAGCACCGGATTTACACCAAACGAAATTGTCTGGGGAAAACAGACGCTTCACAAGCTAGATAGAGCGATGCCACTACTGAAACCTAATTACGGACTGTCGGTAGGTGACATCCGCCAACAGGTAGTAAAGAACCTGCAAATTCAAGCAAATAACAGGAAAAGGACCTTTGACAAAACACACAAAATAGTCACATACCAAATTGGAGATTGGGTGAAACTCACCACCGCGCCAAAATCCATTAAAGAGAAAGGGGCGACGGCGAAATTCTCGAAACTATACGAGGGACCATACGTCATAGGGGCGGCACCATACGCCAACACATACACGCTGATATACCCGAATTCAAAGAAAATAAGGGGAAACTATAATGCTGTCAACCTAAGTCGATACTATCGCTGAGTGGTGCCGGTCTTGTTAGCCTTCCCACAGATTATTCAAACAAACACAATCTTTGGTATTGCTACATCCGAACACTATATTTAAGTCTTTGAATCGTTACCATACGCGTAGTACGGAAAAAAAAATTTTTGAATGTCATATTCACTGTTCAATTTCATGTGTGTAATCATATAACAATGAAAATTAATTAGATCGCCATAAGCGATACTAGCCATTAGAGTGGCTAGCCCTTGGATCTTTCCATTATAAATTTTCCACACTACGGAGTTTTCCACACACTTATTATCGGGAAAAATTTTGTGGGCACTGTTCTAACACTTGAAATCACACTAAATATAATACCATGTTAATTTTAACACTTTAGTCATAGGGGAACTCCTACCTTGGGTGAGCCGTCTGCGAACCCTATTAAAAAAAAAAAAAAAAAAAAAAAAAAAAAAAAATAACTTTAATATCATGGTCCCAATGTGACTTCCAACCTTTATAAGTAAAACGGTTAACCTTATGATCAAATAGACATAGTATATGTTGATAGGGAAAATTATACACCATATTAGATTATTAGTAAGTAAATAAATAGGCTATAACTCATTAAACTAGTTTAATTCAAAACCTCGGAATCAATTAAGATCATATTGAAAAAATAAATAAATAAAGAACACCAACATAGCCATTATGGCTATGACAAGGAGTGAAAGGATTATAGCTAGCTTTGCAAAACAATTTATATAAGGTTAGCCGGAGGCGATGTAGTATATAGGATTGATCGCCACGCGAGCACGGCGGAGAGTCAACCTTCGATGTTACGGATCACATAGCGGTGCGCTGGAGGGTCATCGACCAGAGGTCGAAGAACCACCACATAAACAATCATTACTGCTATGGGATTTGACTAACAGCGAATACACCCTTCAGGTTGGTTGCAGGGGCCGGAATCAGCTCACTATGTAACGAACCGGGTATTGAGACCATACTAAGTTAGACTTATGCAATAATATATGTAAGATAAGAATAATTTAAAGTTAGGCGGTAAGAGATGATTGTGAGGTGAGAAGTGAGGGTACAACTGCGACAAAATAAAGAGGAGGGATCCATTACACTTAACTACGAAAAAAAAGGAAGTATTATACAACATAACACTTATCCTTGATAGCATAGAACGATCAATATATTAGCAAATTAAAACAAATAAAATTCTTATCTATGATAGATAGGGTGACCATAATTAGAATAAGGGAATCGAAACAATCACATACAAAAGGAAAGTAGGGTGACCATGAAAAACAAAAGTAGGAAAAATTTTACGAGGGTAGGATGTCGATTTATAAAAGGCTTTCAGGGAAATTCATCCTTTTCCAAACGAAATCCTGGGCGATTGAGATAGCTCTACCCCGGGTGGAGCCAAATTTTTCGATTATATATATCAAACTAAACCAATACTGGAGGCCTATAAGGCTTATAAAGGGTTGTAGGCGCCGGAGGCTTAGGAAGTACTGAAGAGGGATGGTTTACGATGTAAAGAAGTGAACTGAAACAACTTCTGAAACTGAAATCGTGGACTGCTAGGGGTGGCCCAACATAAAACAACGGGGTGAATACATTGGAACCCAAAGAAGAAGAAGAAAACATGTCTATCTGCCATCACACAAGTTTGGAGATTGCTGAAAATAGCGCTGAAAGACATTAAAATTAGAAGCGTGAAAAAGCAATCTAGCTTTACGCGAAAGCAAACGATTAAATCCACCCTCCGGCCTGAGAACTAGATTAGACACAGCCAAAACTAGGATCCTGCAAAAACTGCATGTCGTGGGAACGAAAAGGTGACCGTAAATTTCGATAATAGCAGTGAGACAGCGACAACTCGCATTAATAACATTAAATAGCATAGATAAACAATGAAATTAGTATACTTGGACAAGAAATGAATTTTGCCTAATTCCTAGCGTACATGCAATGTCATGTCGATCCATTTTATAGAGGTAACATATACGGAAGCGACGTAATGAAGGATTACAAAGTATGCTATTTCATAGCGAGGTATAAGTCATAAAGATTAATCTATCACTAGAATGTAATATATAGACATGTAATATGGCTCCGAGTGCATATCTGACTGTAAACAAGAATGCATACAAAATGTTGCTATTTGAGTAAAGTGACCAATCCCACAATGCGACGAAATGAAAGGCAACCTAAATTCACACACACATGTTTAAAAATAGGATGTGCTTACAAGGAATTTTGAGATCTCGGACTGCAGACGAAAGCAGCCAATGAGGGACTTATATGCTAGCGATGTAAAATGAAGGATCCATATTTTAAAGCGATCTGATTGGTTAGAGGCATCATGTAGACGATAGTCACAACTTTTGAGAGGGGTAGGAGCCACCGTTCGAGTGAAAGGGAGATAAAATGACAAAGACAGACGCAGATGGGTGAGCTTTAGGCATGAAGGCGCTGAAGTCAGAGGGGCGTAGGGGGGAAGGCGAGTTTCTCTAAGATTTTATGCCGACGGCAAACGAACAATTAGATTTATTAAAAATGAGTATAAAAAATTCGAACGACGTATCAAAGCTCTGGAAATTTGACAAGGAATCTAAATCTACCACGTACATCCACGTATCATCAATATTTAAAGAGATATCAACTAATGAAAAACACATAATGAAAGATAATAAATATCTTATAGAAGACTAGAAACTCAAGGAATCGTAACACTGAGATTGTATAAGGGATCGGAGCTTACAAATATGTCATAATATTAAATAATCCTGGTATGTAGATATATAGAGACAAAACCATGGGAAAATACATGCATACATATGTATACATTATAAAACAATGACTAAAATTTAGTCAGAGACATTAATAAGTATCGATTAGGGAATTAAACAACGTTGTTGGATTAATACAATAACAGTAATACATAGAAATGACTAAATATTCAGGTAACTGGTAACCCACTGTATTATATTAACATTATATAGTTAAATTATAATATAGGGAGATATTACGAAACTATAGAGGTACTTAGATGTGATACAAAGTGCATATATATAAAGACAGGAAACTTAGGATTTAAATATCATATAGTACTAAAACCTTAGAGATAGTAGAACAGTGGAATGTCATTCTTCGTATAAAAATACTATATATGTAGATAGTGGAATAAACAAATATATAGATACCTTTGAGGATGAATGTGTAGATGTATATGTGTATATATTTATATACCTATAGGAAAGGAACTGAAGATGCGAAAGAGAGTAGTGAGATTAATATATAATTAAGTATAGGTTTAGAGAATAACTTAGCTGAAACATCATGTGGTTAGATTATAAATATACATAATAATCTAGATATAGATAGTTCATGATTGAGAAATACCATTCAGACTGAATTGGGGATATTTAAAATACTATATATATATTAATTTGATTGTACGTTTACGCAATTAGATCAGTTCAATAGAAGTTTAAAACTATATAAGCTAGGTATTTGATAATTAGATTACGTGACTGACTAGAGGTTGGATGGGGATAATATGTTACATGCATATGTTTGTTAGAAAGTGCACTATAAGAATGCTAGATAGAAAACGATTAATAATATAGTTAATACCATAGGTTAGGTACTAAAATAATGTATGAAAGGAAGTTAAGGTTGGTTTTATGTATAAACATGACTATATAAATAATGAAAACCAGTTTAGAGGTTGATGACATAACTTGGACTATTAAAGTACAATAAAAGTTGAGGTTATATATAGTATATATATAGAAGTAAAATAGTCATATACTCACATATGTGTAGACAGTGACGTTTAGCTATAGATTAGATAGTTTTCATATAGGAATATATATAATGATTTAATAACTTACTAATTAAAGTATAGAATCTTATTAGATTATTACTCAATAAATAAAGCTAAAAATAAGGAACACCTCCAGCGATAAAACGAAAGAATAACAATAAGAATTAGCGAATTGAGACAACAAAATATATATAGAAATTAATTAAAGATAGAAATAGTATCGCCAGGCCAGACAGAGTACTCTATCTAAAACACTAATAATACAGTCTAAAATAACCTTGTATAAGATTAATAAATTATGAGTTTTATAAAATTATAGTAAACAAATCTATAACAAACAAAAGACTTATCAAAGTTTAATCGATACTTATATATGCATAGGTGAAGTAGTAATAATTTGGCACCAACAAAATTCTAAATAAACTAATACTCATGAAGATAACTAGTGAAATCAACTTAAAGATATATTAAAATACAGATTGAGAACCGCTAAAAAGTCGCACCATAGCAAATCTAGGCCATCGGAATGGGCCAATCCATAAGACTTTTATGCATTTTCTTGACAAGGAACGGAAATCTAATAAATTCAACTACAATCGTAAACGTCAAAAAGGGTGCTTGAGAAACTTTTTCAAGATTTTCAAGATCGTGGGATTGTGAGAGAGAAACAACAACACTAAAATTTTGGGTGGAACCCTCTAACCACACCTCCAAAACGCTACCCCTATAAAATGGTGGGAGGGGAGGCAATCGGGATCAAACAGTGATTTTTACACGGGAACGCTGGACGTTAGAGACCGGTGCGCGATCGATTAGATTAACTTCAGTGGTGACTATTTTCTAAGTCGTGGGAAGACAAGTAAATTCAAATTAAGACCGGTATAAATTCATAGTATTTTAGAATCATTTTAAACAATATAAATTCGGATCATTCAGTTTATTTTTCGCGGAAACGCTGTTCATTTATGTAGCGCGGTGCGCGATCTTTTAAAATTACCTTCAGTGTCGGAATATCTTACAAATCGCGAGTGATCAGATTAAATTCATAATATTTTAGAATCGTTTTAAACATTATAAAATCGGTTAAAGTTAGTATCAGTGAAATTATATAAACCATGGGAAAATAACTCAAAACCCTTTAAATTTGGAATTGTCTTAAACAAAGTAAATCCGAATCATAAATCAGCTGATAAATTATTTTAGATCAAGTCGCGATAAATAATCAAAATCAATCCAAGTACAAATTAAATACGGACCAAGTGGCTTACGCCGATTTAAACCTGCGTCCAAATAAAATATACAAAAATCATAGATTGAGAAATAAATTACTATAAATCAACAGTAAATTCAAACTAATAATTAGCAAATTTAATATCCGTCAAGTAGGTTGCTCCCTTCAAAATTAGAGTTATAAAATTATCATAATACCAGAAACAATTAATAATTAATCACATTGTCGCACTGTTGAGCTAGATTAGTGTCATTGTAAATGCAGTAATATGCAAGTATAAACGATAACAAATTTAAAGGTAAATAGATGTGAATCTTGAAACCCAAAAATGATCCTAAATCACGTTTAATTATACAAATAAAAATCTAAATTAGCACACAGACAATACATACCTTCGATGTAAATAAATCCACAATTATTATTAAATAGCAGAAAATTAATATTTGAAATCAATAAACTCAGAAATATTATCGTATTACAAACATCAATATTTACATCTAATAAACTCAGTAATATCACCCAAAGGACAGACATTGGTGATCATATATCACAACCCAGAATAATCACAATAACCTCAAAGCTCTAATATCTAACCCTTTTAATATCATAATTTCCATAGCGACAAAGACAACAGCACCTTAGGTTAAAACAAACTCCTAACAGAATATTTAAAATTTTAGAAAGAGATATCATGACAGTCGCCTAATTAGTCCAGTGAGTTATAAAATCGTACAAAAGTGGAATTAATTCCATAATATATCATCAAACGTCGAAAGCACATTTAGTCACATTATAGGAAGAAAATCGGATAAAGACCACTAGCCTGGTATATCATTGTAATTTCGGCCCTATAATAATTATAATTATAATACAAAATAAGTTGTGGATTCATGGTTTCGGTAGAGGTGGTATTAGCAGTGTTCATGGTGGAAGTGTGGAATCTTTCAGAGTACAGAAAGTGAAGTGAATGTGTGAACGTGTTGAGGATCAGCTGCAGAGACCAAGAAAAACACCTGGAAAGCTCTCGCAGATCTGCAGGGTCGTAGCTGGTTTGTACCACTTCGAGGGTAAGTGTTTGTGTTACACAAATCACATGCTGGGATTCTAATTGTCGTCGTCCTCAAAGAAAGCCGACATGAGCAGCCGCCGATGTAATTCTCTATAATTGTGTGTTTATTATTTTGTATAAATCGTATTACAGGTGTACTAACTGCCTCCGTCTTCGAAGAAGATGCCAAGAGCAGACGTTGTTATAGCAGAGTCTGCGAATGTTTATTTTATTATTTTGTCTCTGAATGGAATTTGTACGTCTCATAACCATATGTTACCCTGACTCACCATCCGCGCTCGTCGCTCCTCACCCAATTTTACTCGTCCTACTACATGTCCCCTATCCATATTCTACCCTACGATCTATGACCTTAGTTAACCTTTTTTCCCATTCAATTAACCGTAGAGCGAAGGCGGGAGAGATATAATAATTATGTTTTATTCACGTATTTGTAGGTACAATTATGTCTCTGAAACACTATCACATCATAATACACTATATATGGTTTTTATATGTTATATATTCATAATATGCTTATATCCCTTCCCTGAAACAACAATCTATATTTATTTAACACTTATGAATCTCTTTTCCATCAATATTCGTAGTTAAGCAGGTATACATGTATATGGATATGTGTCTGTATATGTACACGTATGTATTTATGTATGTGTATATGTATATGTATATTATTCATACCTACTCTTATAGCACCACGGTTAATTATAACACGAACAACATATAATTAAGTCCATATTATATGTATTCGCATTTATATATGTATATATATATATATGTGTTTATCCTGCACATTTATTTGTTTATGCATGTGTATGTATGTATGTATATATGTATGTATGTATGTGTAGGTTTATATACCTGTATATAACTAAATTTTAGAGCCTTATACTTTATCCCGGCAAGTAGGCAAGGTTTATATGTGAAGGGGCACCTACATGTATTTATATGCTTTAATTATGTACTTATCTATAGGTGTCTACGTGTGTGTGTGACCATGTGTCCCACATTGCGAGCGTATGCCAGCAAGCCGGTGGCTTTTGCGCAATATTAATTACTTGCTCACCTGATTGCACTATACTGCCCATATTACATTATCATGTAACAAAATTCCTCATCTACTGCATACATTTACCAATATATCTCCACACAATTATATCCATAATCGCAATAGAGGAATACATAACTTCCGGTTTTAAGGAGCAAATGACTCTTTCAGATACCTCCTATGCAATCAGAATTTAGTAAAGTCTACTGCCTAACCGCCCAACATATGGAAGGGCGAACAAATTACATATAATCCTGTAAAGGTCTTACTATTGAAATAACTATAATAAAAGACACATTCTATGCTTAATAAAAGTGGAGAATTATACCATACTTTGGTAACCGATTTAAGACAAGGGTTTTAATCCTTTGAGAGGTTTTGGCGAGCACATGGCTTGATTAATTCTCATGACCCCGAGATAGGGCGAAATGAACAAACATACCTACATTCCTTTCCTCAACATCCTTTTTAGCCAACAAACAGGCCTTATTAACGTAGAATGAAAAACTTCCTGTCCGCTTAAGATCAACAAACTTCGATGCCCATCCAGTAAAATCATACCAACAATATTACTCGCCGTTTCGGCATATAATTAAGGTTAGGGATTACGTCTACTAAGAATTGTACTATCATCATCTCTATCATTACAACGCTGCTTCAAGGAAGACGAGTACTTCGCTGAAATTATAATATACAGAAACATAGATTGTGACGATGAGGCTTTCCGCACCTGAGACCTTCTGACTCGAAAGGGGTGTGGAACGCTTTGTTCAACCACAACGACCGGCTGAGTATTCCGCCTTTAAGAGCGGTTACTTGGAAGGAAAACCTTGAATTAAATCGACGCTTCTCGCCATTGGGCACAACAACATCAATCATTATAAATCAGAGGCTAGTGCTGTTTTCCGGAGCGACAACTTCAAGTAGTCAATGGCGTCATGATAAAGCCGCTGCTTGTGAGGATGGCGACTTTGCCCGCACTGCGGCTCATAACTGCCCTTTTTTCCTTACGCAGGTTTTTGTTTGACAAATTTGGCGAACGAGACATTCAATCTGACCTCAGCATTGTTAAATTTATTTGGCCGACACTAGTCTGAGAAGACTGTTACTGTCGCTGAATGATGCAAGGGTCGCCTACCCATTCGACAAAGCTGACTGTACTCAACCACAACGTGGATGAGGTCTTTCCATCAGTGTTGTTTGGATATACCAAGGAGGTGGCCAAGTGTTACCAATTACATAGCCTACACCGCTGCTTGCTACGGATGACAACCTGTACGCATGTGACTGTCCCTCCGGGCGACGCTGGCTTACATACCGTCCTGCTGCCCGTAACGCAGGTGTACGCCGGACGTATGACGTGGCATGAGAAAATCTAATTGGAATCCAACAACCACAAACTAAGGATCCACCAATCCTTTACGACAAACAGAAAGCGAGCTGCCACACAGTGGCCAGACTTCTTTCGATAGAGGTGTCTAAGGCTCCAACCAAGCATCCCTATTTGTACAATCCCTGTAGGCACAACACCATCTGTGGCAGGATATCTCCAAGATATCCCCATCTGTGCCATGTTGGAAGCGTGTCGAAAGGATTGAAGAGGCATCCATACCTTTTTGCTACCTGGTGATGGCACGTAGTGCTTATTCACGCACACACGAACAGCTTGAGTCTACAAAGACCACCCCAGTAGTGTTGTGTAAACGTCAGATCCCACATTAACTTGTTTGTACGAGACGTTCGCGAAAGGCCTTGGCTCTTTAGGTAAGGAGATAGAGGCGTCTATATGGGGTTATGGAGGAGGGCGCTTAAAAACCCAAAACCCAACCAAAAACCTTACCCAATATTCTTACATCCTTCAAACTATCCATCACCCAGAAAATGTTCATAAACCCATAATTTCGACATGAATTCGACTAATTATAATACTTCTATACCCTTTACACACTGTACCATGCAAGCACACACACATATATTGCCTTATTACACTTTACATATATAATTTATAATATTATCATAAGCATTATTATCATTCAGTCATAAGAAATTCTATACATCCTATACCTATAACCCTATAAACCAAACCATAATACTCATCATTGCATTACGAATTTAATGATATGTCACATCAATATTTCGTTCCTAACACCTCCCATCCGGTAGCTTCGTGAGGTAACAGTACCTACCCCTCCCCTCTCTTGTCAGATCAGCGAGCGCGATCTACCAGGTTCTAGGAATCGCCCCACAGCCTTAGAATCGATCCCATCCACCGCGGTCTTAATTATATCAAGGATCTTTATACTGTCAAGAATTGCAAACAATCTTTATGTAGCTTCGACATGACTTAACGTCATCATCAACCCTTCCACCGACCATCTAATCATTACATGACTCCTCCCAGAATGTACGCATGTACTTAAATAAGGCACCAAACGCCAATAGCGCCAACTACCTATAGAAACTTTAACCATTCGCCTCATAGAGGCCGTTCCCCCAATCAAACTCCGACCACAACACCCCTCTTTACGTCCTCACATAATCAGGCCCCTCCCATTTAAGGTACTACACAAACTTTCACCCCAGAGGGCCCTTACGTTATCATATCCACAATATAATCAATGTTCCCTCATGTCCCGTACTACAATCCAATTACATGCATTCAATCCTAGCAGCCACACCTCTACTCCCACTATACATCCCATACATCATCCCTTCCAAGCTCAATACACCCATCCACAACGGACATTTCTCTTTCTCCCACTCTTTCTTATGTATTACAGAGTCTTCGTATCCTGAAAGAAGATTACGTCATCTGAAGAGTATGGACACGCCTAATCAAGTAGGATCACTCTATTTATATTATAATTAACTGTTTTCAGGAACTACGCCCCTGCAGGCCACCTTCATCGACTAATCTACTATGATCGCTTATGTACCTCTTCCTAAACTATATATCCAAGCTTTTAACCATTCGGGTTTCGCGTGGGGCTAATAACTTACTATGAAAGGCGGGGCTAAGAAAATTAACGTATCAAGGAAAATCTATCATTAGTAATAAGCTTTATCAACCAATGACCGTATAGATAGGAGGGCCGTCCCTAAACTCAGGAAGACTTATATATTCAGCTCAGCTTAGGTATTATTGTTGTATCTATATATATATCTATGTATTTAAACTAGGGCTTTTCAGCTGTTCCATGGAGATTCCGTCTCTATGGGGCCCTGGATCGTCTCAAGCTGCAGAGCGGCGCGGGCACTACTCGCTCTTTTGAGCAAACAGTGCCCGCTCCTTTGGTGACCTTTTGGTCCATCCACTCAGTTTAGTAGTAAACAGTGAAAGAATTTGTCTGCCGCACGGAGAATTATTAAAGCACTTTGAAAATGTGTAATAGTTGGGTCGAAAAAGCGATCGCAAGTTTACGGGGATGGCTTTGGACCAAGCACATGAGCAAATGAGTGCCACATTAAAATGAGATGTACATAGGTAGGACCTATTTTTACACTTACATTCATCTTTACGCTAAATAGTTTGTGATTACTTCTTCATTATGCAACATAATATTATTTTACACGTCACAGAATTGATTGGTTTGACTGAAAACCCTGACTAAGTGGCTTCTCGCTGGACCTGAATTGGTATACCGTTTACAGTTTTGAGCTTAACATACCTTAAATACTTACGTAAGTATTATTTTTTCTGTAATCCCTGCTATTTCGTCGAAAAAATAATAGCAAGTAGTATATACAAGTACATACCTACCCATACCTACAGGATGTGGTATGGGTAGGTAAGATGTGGACACTCGCATGATGGTGCATGTATCTAACACTGTCACTCATGGCTTGACAAAAATTATGCTATTGACTATGGATACTGGCTTCGCAGACCAGCAGCAGCAGAAAGGCAAATTACCACAATTACCCAGCTTGAGAAGCTGTGGGTGCACAGAGGTACTGGAAAACACAAAGGTACTGGAAAGTACTTCTGCTGTCATGATATTGCGAATGCCTTAGGAACTAACGAACAAGTAGATAAAGTAAATAACTTGATTCTTTCAAAGATTGATGCGCCGACGAAAATATACTACTCGGTCGATACTGTTCTCGATTTGGAAGAAGCTGTTCATTTTCCTACAGAATTTCTAAACTCTTTGAACCCGTCTGGACTCCCTCCTCACAAAATGGTGTTGAAAGTAGGTTGTCCTGTTATTTTATTAAGAAACCTGAATCCACCTAAACTTTGCAATGGCACGCGTTTGCTGGTAAAATTATTGAAAACTTTCATAATAGAGTGCACAATACTCACAGGATGTGGTACCGGAGAAGATGTATTGATTCCCCGAATCCCTCTGATACCATCGGATTTACCCTTCCAATTTAAACGTTTACAGTTTCCGGTAAAGACATTTTTGCAATGACCATTAATAAATCGCAGGGTCAAACCTTCAACGTTGCAGGCTTAGATTTGAGCGCTGACTGTTTTTCACATGGACAACTGTATGTCGCTCTTTCAAGAGTGACCTCCAGAGAAAACATGTTTGTATTGTCTAATGACAAGAAAGCTGTGAACGTTGTTTATAAAGACATTCTGTAATATGTTGTAAAAATAAAATAAATAGTTAAAAATGTAAAAAGTAAATAAGTAAAAATGTAGTGTATGAATTTAGATATTCCAAAGATAGCAGGAAATCTTCATCGTATAGGGAAAGGGGGATTGTTTTACTCCAAATTTAACGCGTGCGGGCCACGGGCAGTAATGAATAAATCAAAACTACTGGATCGATTTTAATCACATAGGCTATATATTTTATACCCGTGCGAAGCCAGAGCGGGCCGCTATGTTTTTATATACAACGTTCACAGTTTTTCTGTACTGTATTTAGTATCAGCATTGCACCCGTGCGAAGCCGGGGCGGGTCGCTAGTTAAGTATATAACATACATAACATTTACGTCGTGTCCAATTGGTGGCTAAAAACCGCTCTTGGACGTGGCAAAATATTTGTATTAGGTAGTAAATCTAATTACTACTCTAATCTTTACGTAACATACATAGGTTGTTAATAATTTAGCTATTAGATTGGATAAATATTATCTTAGAAACATTGGAACCTACTAAAAGTTATTTATTGTAAAATCTTATTACAAAACCAAATAAAGGCTTAATAATTAAAAGAGTCAATAATGTTAATGGGTACCTACTAAGAGTCAATCATCATACTAACTAAAATAGTCAGTAAAAAATTAAATAATCAAAATAGAAGCCTAATAATTGAATTAGTCAATAATTCGAGTAGGTTCGAAAACGTACTAAAAGTTGTTGAAAGTACCCTAGGGGTAATATACAAAATAGTCAGTAAAGTGTTAAATAATAAGATTAAAGTTAATCATACATTTAAAAACTAAAAGTACAAATTCATCATCTAAATTGGTATAAAATTTGTAAAGTCATAGCCCATACATTTTTCACTTATAGGGCCACAAAAAGCGAGGTTGTTGCCCCTGTTTCACCTGAAATGAAATGAAAAAATTGAAAATAGGCATTCAAAAGAATAGCCAATTTTCAGTGTTTTAATAGTTTCTCCTAGCAATTAAGTAAGTATGGGTAGGTATGTGCTTATATCATATATATAATACTTACGATTATTTTTTCAACAAAGTGGTAGGGATTGCAGACAAATTAATACTTAGAGTATTTAAGGTATGTGCACAAATATCAGTTAGTGCGGTGTGTGAATGATGAATTATTTTTATTAAATAGTAAAAACAATAATAATATAGTTATCATAATAATAATAACGATTGTACTTCTTGTTTTTAACTCACTGGCCAATCGCAGAAACTAAATAATCCGATAAGTAAATATCTAACTTGGGTCGATGCCCGTCTCTACGTAACGGACGTAATACGCCGGTCTGCCGTGCGATGAATTATATTTTTTTTCACTCACATTTTACAATATCAGTCGAATAAAAAATATATGTCTGTAATTCAAGTAAGTGTGGCTGTCAGAATATATTTTTTTCATACCGATAACTCTTATGGTTAAAAAGTAAACTTCGTATAAGTAAAAAAAAGATGTCAACGATTTTTGGATTTTACCAATTATTTCATATATTTTCTATGGATAGGTATTTTTTTCTTCCAGAAATGAATTTGTTATCATTGAGTTACCCGAAAATGATATCTAACTTGCCCAAGTACTTATAGTCCGAAAGATAAAACGCTCAAAGTGACGCGCGGCGGAATCAAATTTCCACCCCCTCC
This sequence comes from Micropterix aruncella, assembly GCA_944548615.1. NCBI lineage: Eukaryota > Metazoa > Arthropoda > Insecta > Lepidoptera > Micropterigidae > Micropterix > Micropterix aruncella. The sequence goes on along the minus strand of OX155971.1, from coordinate 5,057,298 downwards.
CCCCGCCACCCGCGGGGTGGCCGCCGATGGCTCCCGGTCTAAATCCACTCAGGACCGCCTAAGGAACAATTGTGCCAAGTATGAGCCTTTAATCACAAAATGCAGGGTACATCGCACTAAATCCCCAGCTATAACAGATTGGCCCGAATTCAGTCTGGTCGCGCATTCGAAGTCGCTTGCGCTGTCTGTATATAAGGATTAAAGGCGCACGAGAAGGAGACGACTCGAGGCCATGGTCCCCACCACGCGGCTCAGCGAGCGACAGCACAGGCGGGATTGGCCGACCGCATCGAAAGCAACGATAACGAGGCAAACCTAAGAGAAAGCGGAGGCTGGTGCTGCGAGACGTCGATTAAAAAGCCATTTCGGCGATAGATCGTTAGTTAGGATTTGTTAGTTGAAGATGGCGGTCCTTAGTTTATAAGTTAATTCAGACATAACTTTAGTAAATTCGTTGTACATAAAATATTCAACGTATCTAACGGATCCGTGCAGCTGGTGGTTGTTGACCTGATGTCAGCTACATTTGAAACGATCTGTTGACCACCCGATCCCGTGTGATATTGACGGCCAAGGGCGCGGCTGTCCGCGGTAAATTGGAATTGAATTACCGCTAACATCAGGTAAAGACCGCGCAAACTACTTCGAATCTGTGACCAGACCGGACGATCGAGTAATCCGTTTAAATCCGGTAGCAACGGCCTGAGGTTGACCTCTGGTATTACTTTTCAGAGCCTCGCGGTAAGGCGTTGGACTCGTACAGGCTTTTGGCTTAGTTAGACTGTGGACTGTGTAAGTCACTAAGTGTCTGTTTTCACTCCTTAGAAGACAGAACGACACGATGTCGGTATAACTTCCTGGGGTGTCGGGTTCGTGCGTAGTAGTTGACAACAAGCAATGCGTAGTCTACGTGGTGGTGACCATATGGACGATGCACTTTGAGTAAAGACACAGAATGGATAGGATTTATAAGAATGAATTTCTACTATACATCCTGTCAATTCTCTATTACCACGTAAAGTTTTCTTTACCTTTAAAACATCCACATCCCTTGCGCAAGCTTCCAACTTCAGAAGTCCATTCTCCAGTCGGTTAACGTGCAATTTCATAGAAGACGTCTTCTCTCTTAACAATTTTGAATACAAGGTGATCTGCTCCAAGAAACTCTTCGGAGTTGTGTAGTTATAACGTCGTTCATTCTCGAAGTATACTTTTGAAATTTCATTGACGCTAATGTGGGCTTTGGACATGAAGCGAGACACAGATTCCACCAGTTGTATCTATTCGGAAAACATAAGTAGGTGAGTAAAACTGCTCTGTTATTTTTCCAATATTACATAAATTATGACAGGGTCCTGGATTTAAATGATTGCCTTAACTCAGTGGTTTCGATACGTGTTTCATTGGTGTTACTAAAAGGAAACGGTTTCGGATACTTTCCTAATATTACGTCAAAGACATTAACTGGAAAACAAATTTCTTCAATATTTCTCTTTTTATTTGATTTCAATTTAACAGGATAAGAGAAATTTTACGTGTTAAAAATTAAAGCACTTTGCAATTAAAATAAAAGGAGCTGTATTTTAGCAATTCTGGATACACATTTCCTTGGGAGATCCAGATTTGAATAAAAAAGCACAGATAAACTTTTAACCATTTCAACCTCGTATCTGAGCGAACAGGATATTTCAGATTTGACAAATATAAAAAGTATCAAACGCGAACGACTCCTATCAATCGAACAAGAAATGAGATTAAGAGGCCGTATACGAAATTTTGCGCATTTCGTGAATTTACGTAATTTTGCAGACGTGAATTTAATGTTAAAATACTGTATTTCTATAAGTTTTATTGCACAACATAAAAGATCATTTATATTATTGTCTAATGAGTGAGCTACTTTTCTTAAACATATTATAGAACTTTGATTAATTGACCTTAAACCGGCGACTGTTTGTGAATTTTTGCTGTCAGAGGTTTAGAATATAACATATTTACGAATCGTTTTGAAATCTAAACGGTATGAAAAAATTACAATGTATTGTTGTTAAAGTACTCTATATAATAAGTGAATCACTTTTTACTACTTTCATATAAAATTGTTGATAAAAAAATATTTAAATTTGTTAAATTTTTTAGAAAATATGCGAAGAATTGCTTTTGATTTTGGCCTTTTAGAACTCTCGTTCATAAAATTAAAACAACAGAAATAAACTTTAGTTCAATATCAATCCATTTCCTCAAAAAAAATGCAAAACATCAATTAAAATTGGCAATAATGTCTTTTAAAACAATCTAATTCTCGCGTTATGATACTCGCCTATGATACGGTTCACGCCTCAAGTCAGCTAGTCCCCGCCGAGCGCTTCCAAAGGGTGGACGTATCTCTTTGGCTCCAAAAATCCTACCTACCTATAGTTATATTATACCATTGATATAGATGTATCGCGGCCCACATCGATTTCGTACACGGCCTCTTAAGTCTGTCGGCAATTCGCACAGGAATACAATATCTCCGTACACTGCCTCAGGCCCAAATCTCACACCAAGTTTGCTACTATAGTCTTCGAAATACTATTTGACCAAAGTGTCGTTAAAATGTCATAAAATAAACAGTGATCCCCAACAAGTTGTAACCGTTTATTTTACTATAGAGATACGATTCTACCTGCGTGGAATACTTTAACAAACGCTTTAAAGGCACAAACTGACCGCTGCACCGGGTTCGATCATAACATCTTGAACTTTATACCACCAACGATCAGAGTAAATATTGCAGTATAGGTACCTAACAATAATTGTAAAATGTGAATTTCAGACAGATATATTAAAATACACACTAAATACTGATGATTTCGAAATCGAACTGTTACTGTTACACTAATTAATAGTCTTAATCGGTTAGCTACTTACCATATTAAATTCGGTGATTACCGATTTCGATTTTACTGTGTACTTCATACAGATATATTAAAATACACACTAATTACTAATGATTTCGAAATCAAACTGTTAGGGTTTCACTAATTATGTAATAGTCCTAATCGTTTAGCTGTTTAGCCTAGCGTCCTAATAATTTTGTTAGTTTTAACTACAATGAAGATTTTTCCTAAATTAATTCTATTGCTTATTCAGCTGTCATTGAAAGATTCGGAAGAAAATGTTATTATTAGTGTTTTTGCTTGAAAATTGATACTCATAAATAATTAATATTATTAAGCGATCAAGTCGATTTAGTCTAACCATATCAAGCCATTAGACATTCGACGATAGGTGTGAAAAAGTCTCGATCGTTGTGTGAGGAGCACACATACGATCCTCATCCGTATATCCTCGTAACTGCAGTCGCGCATCTATACACTCGCGTCAACGTAAACTATTCGGCAAGCGTTATAACTGGCAATATTCAAACCTTCGATCAATAAATTCCTTCTACTTCACATCAAAACCGCCTTTCAATAAGGAGATAACTCGTAAGTTGATACCACCACCTCACACCGAACAACCTGGAGTCTTGTGAGGGGTGGTCCCTCGCACTAGGTTTCGATTTACTAACTACTTCAAATATTAGGCTTCTATTTTGATTATTTATATTTATAGTTTGACAATCTAGTAGTTAATTATTGACTACCTATGTATGTTCAGTAAAGAGTAGTAACGAGACTTACTACCTAACCCAATTATTTTGACACGTCCAAGAGCGGTCTTTAGCCGTCAATTGGACAGGACGAAAATGTAAATGTAAATATAAACGTAAACGAGAAGCATACATTAAAAAAAACTTACCGGAAGAACATCCAGCTCAGATAGGAACTGCTTTGACACTGATTTTAAAGCTTGCTCTGGCCATTCATGGAACCAGTCGATAGACGTGCAGTTTACCACCGCTGGAAATTTCCGTGCTCTTATTCTTAGAGTAGAACCGACCGGAGAGAAGCATAGAATTACCTAGAAAAATAAAGGATGCTATTGCTTCTAAAAGTATTCTTTAATATTAGCCGTACCTTCAATTGTATCCTCACGCGATTGATGAAGAACTTCCAGCAGTTTTCTTTTGTGTCTAATATACCTGATGCTTTTGTCTGTAAATAAAATTACTTGTCATGGACTGGATTGATTGTTGCCATAATATGTTGTTAGGCGAGTCTCTACTGATGTTATATGTTTTAAAATGTATATATATTTATTTAATTTTGAACATAAGTGTTGGATGTGCTGTTTCCAGTTAAGGTTTTCATCAGTGAAAATATAACCCTTCTTTTGGCAGCCAGGAAATAAATCATAGCAATCAGTATTAACCGAACCACACTCATAATTTCATCACAAGTAAAAAGTTTTACCGCCCAACGAAGTGGGCACGGGTCAGCTAGTTTATAATAAGACTGTAAAAGCATTTTTTTATCGCTAAATTTCTTTTATTAACTTGAATGGGCATACTGGGACAGTTGCTAAAAATCCAGATAGATGCCTCTCTGCGCACACTTCAGAATAAATTAAAGCAAATTTTAAAAGATGCAAATGCTTGCCGATTTTTCAGTCTGACTGATTTTCATATTTGCGTCTCGCCAGACGCGCGCATTGCATTTACTGAAACGTTACATTGCACATTGCATTTGCTGTCATTGCTGACACTTAACCCAGGGCCTGGAGAAGCAATAATATAGCTAGATATTCGGTGCCGCAACAGCCTTGGAGCAAACTATCGCTGATTCACATGACCACTAACAAAACGGTGATTGTCAGGATGGCTGAACGTCCTACTATTTTTTTTTATTTGTTGAGTGGGGCTTTTCTAAGGTCTTTATGAACCTTGTAACACTGCGACCATTGCTGATCTATTGTGCTCGCCACCTAAAGCGTCCTACGCGTCCTACTAAAGCAAACGCTATATCTTTGGCTGAAATCACATTGACAGGAGAAAACCAAAGGTGTCAATTTCTTTGCCAATGGTAGTTTTGTGACTTGCCATTAATAAATTTAAATGTAATCGTATCGAAAATTATCGATATCGAAAATATTCGAGCGGCGGTTATTTTATATGACAAACATTAGTAAACAATCGATAAAATATTCCTTACTGGAATCAGCATTAAATGTAGAAGTTGTTAAATTCTGTGTCAGTTTTCTGTAATACGTTTTATAAGGTAGGTAACATTTATTCAAAACTAGATTTTACTTCTTAACCAATAATAGAATTTTACAAAAACATGTTTTTCTATGTAACACTATCTTACCTAAACTAACTGATTTTGTACTTATTTTTTTTTTAATAGTTTAAATCAGATGGCTGTCTTATCGCTATGGCGATATCTTACAGTCAACCATTTAAATAATATTTGGTTTTATGAGTTAGTTATCAATATTATCATGTTTAGGTCCTAAATGTTCTAAGTCGTCATTAAGTCAAAGTAAAAGTAATGGGTATGGAAAATAGGATAAAAATCGAATTTATCACGTAAAGTTTGTTGCATCCGACGTTTCGGCGATGTTGCAACAGTAGGGTAGACTCTCTGTAGACTGTAATCTTATCAAAGATCTATCATCGTCATCATCAAACGCAATTGCTAGCGTCCATATTACTGCATATTTTTAAAGTACCTACCTCTCCTCTTACAGCGTTAATGATACTATCAATTTCCTCGTCGGGGAACAACTCTGGTATCTCACCAGATGTCAGTAGATCGTTGATTAAAACAAGAAATCGCTCATCTTCGACTTGAGCATCTGTCATGAGGAAGACACAACCGATATTTTTCAAGCCGGTCTTAACGTACAAGCTACCTGTAAAAAGAACTATCATTTGATATTATGAAATGGCATAGCTAGAGTATGGCATAGATGGAGTATGGGGAGTATTTAAGAGCCGTATTACAAAATAGCGTAGGTATTCTTTTAAAATGAGTTGAAAAAATGAACGCATTTTTTTCTGGGTGTAACTATAAAAGATAGGATAAATAAATAAATAAATAACTATTCAACCCTGGGAGAAAAACCGCGGCACTGAGCGCTCTTCTCTTGCGCAAGCAAATATATACACAATTTCTAATTGTTTTTTGCAGTGTTTTCTCCTTTCTAATGACAATAATTTATATTATGTCGTATTGCTAAAAGAGTGAACTTTAATATAGTATAAGTATTATATAAGAATCTTATTTTATTTCTGAGAAAATTAGAATGATACAGGAAGATTTTTTTTTAATTTTGTTTAATTGTAAGTAATGTATACCTTGGATATGTGGTCAAAAAACGAAAAAATAAAGCCGTAGTGTACATCAAGAATACATGACGGACATAAAAAAAAATAGTATACGGTTTTCGTTGTAGTGATATTACTGTATTAAGGAGCTCAAAGTTTGCCTTCCGAGCGTTTTACGAATAACGACTTTCGGGAAATGGGCTGAATAAGTAAATAATATTCGTTACATCTAAAATTAAAGGCCGCTATGGTCAACATCAAGAAATGGTCCAGGTAATTCAGTAATTAAAGTTTGTAGAAATCTCTTTATTTCTTGGAATTAGAACGCCAAAAATCCACTTTTCTTGCCTTTCTGGAAAAAATATGTGAACGGGCTCTTAAGGATCTTGCTCATGAATTAGATTTTATAAAATGTCTGGATTAGGTAACATCAAAATTATTATAATGCCCGATATAGTAATAATATGCTTGAGGCCGTCACAAATTTAAGCATTGGCGACAATGAGTGTAACTCGATCCGGCCATGTTATAACCTGATGGAAAGCCACTGGAAAACGTTCGGTATCCCACATATTCCCTAACCGACGCCGTTCACTTCGTAGAAAAAACAAACTGTTTCCTCACTTTCCTCCGAATTTCGAAGTTGCGCAATTTTCAGTTGAGACAGCTTATTTGGTAGCGAACGGTTTCGTGCCACTTGGGCCGCGAGATCCATTTTGTTCTCGGATCAGCTCAACTCACGATTCAGCTCCTCGTGCGGAAGGCTACCCCGGGTAAGACAGCGTCCGAAGCTGTTGGACCAGTATCTCCTGGTGGGATTGCATCCCGCTACTGGACGGTTTGCGCACCGTTCGGCGACGCCAATTGGTTGTGCACTCTGACTAATTGCTGAAGGAGTCTGGAGACTATGAAAATATATACTGTCTCCCAAGCAGCGGGGGTGGATGTTGACCTGCTGTCATGACAATCTCGAAATGACCTTGAGCCACCCGATCCCGTGTGGCGCTACGGGCAAAGGACGCACAGGTCTGCGATACATTCAAATTGAATTACCGCTGTAATGCAGCAGGTAGAGGCCGCGTAAGCGACTTCGGACCCGTAAGGGTTAACTCTAGACGGAGATGTCCTACCAAAACTGGTTGTTAAGGGCGAGGCTGCCCGCTGGGTACCTTACCTTGTGCCTCGCCGTAAGGCGTTCAGTATATTCTCTTGGCTCTAAGTATTCTACGATCATCTCACGGCTGAAACAACGATCACATATAGTTATACCAGCCTGGGGTGACGGGTTCCCCGTTGTAGTCGACACCGGCCTACTAGCTTATGTGAGAGTTTCCTTGTTTTGGCCTTACAAAAATGCAATTATTTTCCGGATTTTCTACAAGCATCGTATTCGATAACAAACGTAGGCAGCCGTGGTTGGCAATTTGATTCACTGATTTTAAATATTTGAATTATCAATTTTATATTTTTATATGTTCCAACATGGTGGACGGGGATATGTTTCATATATGCTATCATGATAGTTCATACGCTTTGTGTCATTTTTCTAGCAGGGGTTTAAATTAGTATCGGGTAGGTTATGTCAGTTTAGGTTAGGAAGTAGATATATTAATTTAGTGGGAAATCATTTATTTACTGTAAATATTAATAAGTGTATATTCAGCTAGTTATTATAGGAAATATAGGTTAGTTTAAGTTAGGTTAGGAAATAAATACATCTACTTTACTTAAAAAGTTATAATAGTTAATATAAATATAATAGGTTATAGATAATATAAGTCAGATAGGAACACATTATTATTAGTTACCCACTAAAAAGGCACTAGCCTTAGTAGGGAACTGTGACATGTAATTTGTATCTTTTTTATTAATAAAGACTACTACCAAAAAATACTACACAATGATCTTTATCGCCACCAATCCACCCCGGAACAATTTGTTCAATAAAAATTCACATAATTTATTATTTTACAAATTATAATCATTTCTAGTCAAAACCATTTTTTTACATTTAACATATTAATACAAAACAGTAATGAATACACAAAAACTATACAACTAGTAAATTATAAAAAGGAATTAAACAGCCGCTGTGAAATTATGGTCGATACGGCAAGAAATTCAAATTCAAAATTCAAATTCAAAATTCTTTATTTATCAATAATATTACATCATTTTTTATAATTCAAAGCCATCCTAACTAGGCCTCGCCTGTACTAAGGTAGGCTTAATATAAAAAAAAGTATAGTGGTTTACGTAACTAGCTGTAATACATCTTTGTATATTTTTATGGTACATTTGAGAAGTTAAAAATAGAATAAGAAAGCGTAATAATATTAAATTTTGGGACATACATATATATACATATATATATATATATATATATATATATATATATATATATATATATATATATATATATATATATATATATATATATATATATATATATATATATGTATATATATATATATATATATATATATATATATATATATATATATATATATATATATATATATATATATATATATATATATATATATATATATATATATATATATATATATATATATATATATATATATATATATATATATATATATATATATATATATATATATATATATATATATATATATATATATATATATATATATATATATATATATATATATATATATATATATATATATATATACATACATATATAAATACATATATACTTTATAGATAAATATAAAATAATACTATATATATACTATATCTCACAAATCGTGCACTATTTTAATATATATGTTATTAATGTCTCCGTTTCTTGTCGACCCATTCCGAGTAACCAGTTATTCTTATAATTTTTATTTTATTTTATTATTTTATTTTATAATTGGTCCAAAGTCCAGCTTAGTGTAGCAGATTGTAGCATTAGCATTGTATAGATTGATTCCCTACTAGCCTTAGTAGGGAACTGTGACATGTAATTTGTATCTTTTTTATTAATAAAGACTACTACCAAAAAAATACTACACAATGATCTTTATCGCCACCAATCCACCCTGGAACAATTTGTTCAATAAAAATTCACATAATTTATTATTTTACAAATTATAATCATTTCTAGTCAAAATCATTTGTTTACATTTAATACATTAAAACAAAACAGTAATGAATACACAAAAACTATACAACTAGTAAATTATAAAAAGGAATTAAACAGCCGCTGTGAAATTATGGTCGATACGGCAATAAATCCCCAGTAACCAGTTATTATTATAATTTTTATTTTATTTTATAATTGGTCCAAAGTCCAGCTTAGGGTAGCAGATCGGAAACCCACTGATGTGGTTACTGACCGCATCCAAAGGGTTCCTTTTGGCTTTCGATAAAACCAGTTATCAGGCTTTCGACAAAACAATATTAACCCATTTACAACTACCGATCTTTATAAAGATCAATAAAAAGTATGGGGAATACCCTTAATTTAAAAATATTACCGAGCAGATAACTTTTGCTTATTGTTTACCAATCGCCGCAGCGATCGTTTGACAGTGTTTCGGTACATAGATAATTATCTTATTAACATAATTTTGAAGTGCTTTTCTATTTTAATTCGTATTAGCGTAATTAACTTTCACTATGTCTTCAAAACGGTAAGTGTTTACAAATAAGCTTGTGATTGACATTTATTTTATGCACATTTTTTATAAATGTATGACCTAGATAGATATAGATTATATAGATTTATATAGATATATAGAAAACAAAGTGTCATGTCATGTCATGTCAAACTGGGTGTCACTATGGATGCAACATTGACATGGAAGCAACATGTAAGCAACCTAGCCACAAGAACAAGGAAACTCGCCTACGTGTTTAGAGAGCTTCGAAATATTCTACCAAAGCCCCTTCTCAAAACTGTGTATATGGCGTTGTGCCAAAGCCTGTGGTCCTATGGCACAATCGCATGGGGTGGTTGCACCACACAAGTGCTCCTTCCTTTGATCAATGCGCAGAAGCTGATTTTAAAGGTCATCAATAAAAAAACCCCTAGATACCCCTCAGCGAAACTCTTTACAGAATATGGAGTACTTGATGTGAGGCAATTATTCATAAAACAATTACTAATTGAGTTTCACAGAATCAAGGATCAGCAGACAAGAAGCCAACAAACTAAAAACACAAGGCAAGCTACTGGGTCGAATTATAATAATCTGATTGTAAAGTCCTCATTTGCCCAAAGGCATTTTTACTTCCTTGCGCCGAGATTTTATAATAATTTAAATGAGAGTTTTAAGAATGCAAACAACTTAAATTCATTCAAAATACTTATAAAGAAGTACCTGCTTGAAAGGGGTCCAATGTATGCGGAGTCTCAATTGCTCTCGCTAATAATTTAAGTTGTTTTATTAAATTATATATTACTAACTAATATCAAATCTCGTGTATTATTTGCTATGTATATATATGTGTAGGTATGTATATATATATTTATGTATGTGTGTATGTATGCGTATGTATATATGTATATATTCTTATGTATTATGTAATGCAACTTAAGTTCATAATATCAAAAGAGTCAGCTCGTCGATACAATTAAACAAAAATCAGCATCCCTAGATACGGGTCTCTGACCTAGTTAGGAATGCGGATAAACATTTTCACCATAGGATGTGCTCAATCTCTCCCAACTCAACCATATTATGTAAATGGTGTTTATATGACATATTACATGAAGTTATTGTAAATTAATAAAATAAATAAATAAATAAATAAAAGCCTATTTCATACTAAAAACCGTGTTTCTTTAATTTAAAATAGGATACAATCGATAAAGTAGTAGTTATATGAGCGTGAACCTACCTGCCTATCACTACTGATCGTTAAAACGATCCGTATTTTTCGAGCTTTCCTGAAAACTCAGATTATTTTGGTATTTTTGCATGTTTACTATATGCATCAAGGTAATAATACTAAAAAACTACTGCGATACGAGATAAAAAAAAGGTTCACTAACAACTGGGTTAACGTCTTACCTAGGTCACCTTTGAGATCGGGTATGGAGTAGTCTTTCTTGAGTTGCAATTGAAATACTTCTAAACTAGATATGAAGGAGGAGAGACGAGAGAGCGACTGCTTTCCAGAACCTCCTACTCCAACAAGGAGAGCGTTTCCTCGTGGTGCTTCCAAAATTCGGTTTATCCTGGGAAAAAAAGATATTTGTTGCAATCAAGTGAAGGTCGGAAGAGAAATCGGCTGCCTGAGCGCACATTATTTAATCTGTGATTTAGGCAGATCGCTTGTCCCAGCGCCGACAGCGAAACCCGTTTGCCTATTTCATAATTTTGCCGAGAGTAGTCGAAAACGCCTCTTATGCGATAAATAAAATGACGATGATCACTAATACTATATTATTTTCCAGGCTACCAACCACGGGGGATATAAAATATTGGTAACGCACAAAATTTATTTTTTGAGATGATGACGGAAATATCCATTTTGAACCACCCTGAGGCGATTAAGACTATTTACAGATGGAAATACGTCTGTGTGTCTGTGTGTATTCCTCCACGATAGCGCCCAAACGCATAATCTGATTAAGCTGAAATTTTGCAGGCAGGCACCATTTAGTCATTGCTAGAGTTGAAAAGATGAACCAGGGGGCTTAATAGTCATATTTCAGTCTCGAAATACTGGATTTATATACTTAAAAATTAGTAGAAATATCTCGTTGGGCCGAAAATACATTGAATGTTTTCTGTTTATTTGCGTAAACGATTGAATCGAACGTGTTTAATGCGTTGTATACTCACTATCCGCGCTCGTCGCAGACGAACGGTTCGCGTCTATGACAATCGACATATTCGACATTGCATCACCGTATGGTGTGAGTTCTTCTTGTCAAAAATCTACACCACGCTTAAATTCTTCGATAAGTCTGTGCCGACTTCGCCACAACTAGAGTTGTCGACTACAACGGGCAAGCCCGTCACCTCAGGAAGTTTAAACGTTTAGTCGTTCTATAACCCTGGAGTGAGCGCAGGAGACTTGGGCAAAGCAGTCCGCCACTAACCCGTAAGAGGCCAACGCCTTAACCGCGAGATAGCCAGGAGTGTTACTCAGCGGGCTTACACTCACGCCCTTACTTCCAATTGCGACCAGATTACTTCAGTCTCTTGATTGGTTACGAGTTCGAGGTCGCTTGCGCGGTCCTCTCCCTTACGAAGCGGTGAAACGGTGAAACGACTTCTCCACAACAAATTGTGCACCCCAGAGATCATATTCAAATATGCGCGACTGGCCAGCAAAATAATATGGCCATACATGACGGCAGAAAATTTTGCCAGTGCAATTAACACGCAAACAGAGAGGACAGACGGTTCGCTCATTCAGTTATAATCATTATCTTAAGTTATATCGTGAGTGTGAGCCCGCCGGGTAACATACCTGGTTATCTCGCGGATAAGGCGTTGGCCTCTTACAGGCATGTGGCGAAGCCACATGCCTCGCCATGTCTTCTCCATTCACTTCACGGGAGATATTTAAAACTTCCTGAGGTGACGGGTTCGCCCGTTGTAGTTAACAGCTCTATTTTTATCTTTGTTTATAATTAAATTATAATTAATTAAATTTTGTGAGAGCGTGGAAACAGCCTCCGAAGCTTCCAGGCTCAACAAGATCCTCAGCTCTAACAACCGCCCCAAGCTGGGATGCCTTAAACGACCAGAGGGGGGGCACACAAGCGACACCAAGGAAACCTTGAAGCTCCTAATGGAAACACACTTTCCGGGCTTCCAGGAATCCTCACACCTAATTGCCGCAGGGGAGAACTCCAAGAGGCTCCACAAGCCCAGGGAGTGGGCCCTTGCAGCCAAGATAGTTAATCCAAAAGCAGTAGAATGGGCCGTGAGCACCTTCGACCCCTACAAATCACCTGGACCGGATGGAATATACCCAGTCCTACTACAAAAAGGGCTAAGCCAGCTGCTGGGCCCTCTAACAAAGGTACTCAGAGCGAGCGTAGCCCTCAGACACATCCCTCATGCCTGGAGCAGCGCAAGAGTCACGTTCATTCCAAAGGCAGGCAGGAACGGCCACATCTTTGCCAAAGACTACAGACCCATTAGCCTCACCTCCTTTCTCCTGAAATCACTGGAGAGACTAGTTGACGGCTACTTGAAAACCAACTACCTAGCTCTTCAACCGAATCGCTCAGTATGCCTATAGGGAGGGCAGATCTACGGACACTGCCCTACATCACCTGGTGAGTACAATAGAGACACAGTTAGCGGCGAAAGGTTACGCTCTGGGAGTATTCCTGGACATCGAAGGAGCATTTGACACCACTTCATATGCAACTATAAAAAACGCTATGCACAGACGAGGAATACCAGAGACCATCATTGACTGGACATTGAGTATGCTATCAAATAGGAAACTGACCGTCTATCAAGGCGACACCTCTATCACGGGAATCCCTGTCAAGGGCTGTCCACAGGGTGGAGTCATCTCCCCCCTCTTGTGGAGCATCGTTGTAGACGAACTCCTAACAGATCTACAAAACCTAGGCTTCTCTGTCTACGGCTACGCTGATGACGTGGCCATAGTAGTCAGAGGAAACTTCCTATCAATACTTAAGGAGCTCATGGACAAAGCACTTAAGACCACCCAAGACTAGTGCCAGGCCAGAGGTCTATCCGCAAATCCAAGCAAGACTAAGGCCATGATTTTCACCAGAAAATACAAACCCGAACCCGTTGAGTGTCTCAAGCTCTGGGATAAGGAGAAAGAATACGCTACAGTAGTCAAATACCTTGGAGTCTATCTAGACCCAAAGCTCAATTGGAAGCACAACCTCGAGCGCAAGAGAACAACCTTCTATGCCTCTTTGTGGACGTGCAAAAGAGTCATGGGAAAAACCTGGGGGTTCAAACCCAGGGTCGCCTTATGGCTCTACAGGGCAGTACTGCTTCCTAGACTAACCTATGCTGCAATAGTCTGGTGGTCCAGGGTGAAAAAGCTTGAGACATTAAAAACGCTTAAAAGCCTTCAAGGTGACTACCTGAGGGCTGCAACTGGCGTCATGAAGACCACCCCAACAGCGGGATTAGAGGTGGCACTCTGCTGCCCGCCTCTGGACAAGCTCATCATCCACTCCGCCAGACTTACAGCATACAGACTGAAGTGTTTGGGCGAGTGGAAGCGAGGAGGGCACAATCATCCTGAGCTAAACCTCCTCCACAAAAGCCCATTCACTCTGACCCAGGATCGACTACGGAAAAAAATTTCGGTAGAGAAATCCTATAAAATCCTAATGCCCACCAGGAAAGAATGGAAAAATCCGCAGTGGCTTCAAAGCCACAACGCAGACGCCTGGTTCACCGACGGCTCAGGAACAAATGGACGTTTTGGGGCAGGCGTGTACGGACCCAAAACCAACCACAGAATCAGCATCCCCCTTGAACAATACGCTACGGTTTTCCAAGCCGAGGTACTTGCCATATTGGAATACATAAAACTACAAAGTCGACTTGAGGTAAAAAACAGACAAATCCTCATCTGCTCTGACAGCAGAGCAGCACTGGACGCTCTGGCTAAAGCCACCACAGAATCTTCTGTGGTCTGGGACTGCATGCAGGAGCTCAACAAATTGGGAAAATCCAACAAAATCACCCTAATATGGATACCGGGTCTCCAAGGCATACCCGGAAACGAAGAGGCCGACAGACTGGCAAAACTGGGCACACTGGATTGCCCAACGGAGCCAGCTGTAGGGGTCCCCTTCGCTACAGGTAAGAAAATCATCAGGGACTTCTTGGAGCAGGAACATCGGGCTTCCTGGAAACAGAGTCAGGGATATGTCGCCAGGCAAAAGCCATGATGGAGCAACCACTACAGAAGAAAATCAAGGCCCTACTTGACATGAGCAAGAAGAACCTTAGAACCACTATCGGTCTCCTCACCGGACACACGACCCTTAGAGCTCATCTATTCAACCTTTGTTTGACTGAGAGCAAGGATTGCCGAATATGTGGCGAGGAACCTGAAGACAGCATACACATTGTTGGTCGCTGTCCAGGGCTCGCCGCCAAAAGACACAGTTTACTGGGACGAGCCTTTCTCGAACCCAGCGATCTGCCCAACTTGAAGGTCAGTGACCTACTTGGACTGGTAAGAAGTACCGGGATACTAGCTGATCACTGACCTAACCACACAGTGTGTAGTTACAAAAGACCTTACAGATCTAGTTGACATCAAGGGCTGGAAACAAGCCCCCCACTCCATCTACTACAACTACTACTACTATAATTAAATACTCATACGGAGCAGACACGGCGTTTTTATATTGCCGCACCGCTGCGCGCGCCCGTGGTCACCGATTCTCCTTGGGCGCGGTCTCTCGCAAATCGATTAAATATTGATTTAAATTAGGCCTCCTTGCGTCTTCTTACAAGTCCTTGGCTACTTACCGGGATAGTTTAGGGGATGTTTTAGCAACCGCAAAATGTGCTTTCTGTTGACATGAAATAAACTACTATTAAAGCACTGCCCAGCATGTATCAGGTAACGCCCAGGACCTCATGCAGAGCATACTTCAGTAAGGCAAAGATAATGACCATGTATTCGGCGTTCATATACCAGTGCTTAATGTATGCCAGACAGCACCTAACAGAAACCGCAACTAGAGCGGACATCCACTCTCACCATAAACACGGTAATTCCCTTTTATGCGTGCCCCGAACAAGACTGGCAAAAATACAAAAGAGCTACTTATACCTTAGCATTAAATTCTACAATTTCTCCCTACCACTATCAACCAACTAGAGGACAAACAATTTACAAAAAAACAATAATAAGGAGATGCTGATAGGCCACCCTTTCTGTAATCTGACCGTATTCGAGGGCCATGACTTTGCAAATATTGTACCAATTTGACTGAAAATTATATGAATGCATGATTGTAAAAACCCACCTCAGACCACTTTTTCCGAAATACCGTTTATTGCGGATTTGTATTCTCTATGGCAAGACAAACTGTTTGAGTGTAAAAACACACCTCAGTCATGTAAGCATCCCACAGTTATAGAAGCGCGAATATTTCAATGAGTGTAAAAATCCACCTTATCCTGGATGAGGTGTTTTTTTACAACCAAACATGTGGCAACACCTGAAAATATCAGCTCTCAATATTGACGTTTCTAACGTTATTTTGAACGACTGAGGTGACTGTAACGGACACGGATTACTTGTATTACACAAATTAAATTAAAATTTGCTGCGTACTGGTGAAAACGAGTGCTGAAATGGAGGAAAACCCAGGTGAGTCCTCTTTGGGTGAAACACGCACTTAAAAACGACGTGACAACTCTGCTGATTATTCTCGGAATAAGATCAAACAAGCACGTATTCATGGGCAAACTTATGTGACGGCGAAAAATAAAACTGTACAGGCTAAGACAATAGGACCTCCATGCAAGTGTGCTAAAAAATGCTGGGAAATCATATCCGAAAATGACAAATTAGAAAACCTTGCCAAATTATATAACTTGACGACTAAAAATGAACAAGATATCTATCTCCAGGGGTTAATATCCTGTAAGGACATAAAACGACGCCGAGTGCTGAAGGAAACCCCATTGAGACAGAAAGTGTTTACATACACCGTTCAAATTGGTAATGAGAAGAAAGATGTATGCCATTCGGCTTTTCTTAGCTTGTTTGGTATTACTAAGGACCGTGTTAAGAGGCTTCGTGACTTGTTGGTCTTGGGTAAAATACCGGAAGACAAGAGAGGGAAATCGAAAACGGTCAATGCGATGTCTAGTGATGAAATCACTGCAGTGATCTCTCATATTTCCTGTTTTCCGGCAAAAGAGAGCCACTATTCTTCTGGCATAATAAAGTATCTTCCTGCTGACTTATCAGTAAAAAAAATGTTTCGACTTTATAAGGAAAAATACCCAGGAACTAGGATTAAGTACGAATATTATAATAAAATATTCAAGGAGAACTTCGCTCTTCGCTTTGGGCGCCCAGCAGTAGATACGTGCTGCCTCTGCGAGAGTCTAGACTTGAGAATCAATTCGAAAACCCTGAACGACGTAGCTAAAAAGGTAGCTTTGGCCGAAAAGCTAGTACACAAAAAGAGGGCTAAGAAGTTCTATAATAAACTTCAAGAAGCAAGGCAAAGATCTCAAGAAGATGAAACATTTTTGGGAATTTGCTACGATTACATGCAGAATGTGTCACTGCCAATGATTCCAGTGCAAGAAATATTTTATTTGCGGCAACTGAGCATCTCTATCTTCTGCATCCATAATTTGAAAACGGGTAAAAATGTCCTGTTCGTATATCATGAAGGGCAAGCAAAAAAGGGACCAAACGAAGTATGCTCGTTTATTATGACATACATTAAAGAGTACGTTGACAAAAAAGTGGTGGAACTAATGCTCTTTTCTGATAACTGCGCCGGTCAGAATAAAAACAATACATCGGTACGAATGAATATGGCCCTAGTTGACAGTGGGCGTTTCAAAAAAATTCAACAGATCTTTCCGATGCGTGGTCATTCTTTTCTGCCGTGTGATAGAGCATTTGGTATTATAAAAAGAAGCCTTCGTCGTAAAGAAAGGCTGTACAGTGTACAGGAACTTATGGAATTGATCGTATCTTCGAGCAGGCAGAGTGATTTTTTTACAGTTCACTTAGTCAGCGGAGAGGATGTGATAGAATTTAAAAAATGGTGGGTTCAACATTTCAAAAAGACTGCACTATCCCTCGAAACAAAGGATCGGCGAATTCCGAGAACGGAGAAAGTAAGCTTCAGTATCTCAAAGTTCCATCACCTCACTTTCAAAAAGATTGGCAGTGACGTGCCGGTAAAAACGCAGGAATTCATTGATGGACTGACAAAGCATACGTTCTTGTTGAAAATAAGGCCACAGATTACCGTATCGCTACCGAATGAACCTGCATATGGATCAAGGCAGCTCTGCATTAATGCAAAGAAGATGCAGGACCTGAAAAAATGTGTTCAGTTTGTACCTGAAGACGAAAAAATTAAGTTCTGGGACGAAATATTGCAATGGCCAACAGCTGAAAATGTCGAAGATGAAGAATTAGATTAATTCTGTTAGTTTTTTATGAAAATAAATATTGTTTAACATTGGTACAAATTGGACTTTGATTGTAAAAACACACCTTGTACACGATGACTGTAAAAATCCACCTTATCCCAAAACTTAAAAAAATCAAATAAAAATATCTATGAATATATTATGCTACCACTTTTTAACATATCATATATTAAATATTTTTCAACGTAAATAGTAAATAAAGAAAAACATGGACTTAATTTTTTTTTACACCAGACAGTTTTCATTGATTTTCTGAAACTTTTGCATTTGGTCTGAAGTGGGTTTTTACAATCATGCATTCATATATGTACTTTTAGTATTTAAATGTAAGATTTAGCTTTAGTTTGATTATTTAACAATTTACTTACTACTTTGGATGTTACTATGTACAGTGTTTAGTACGTATATATTCGATTTATTGACTATTTAAATTGTTAGGCTTCTGCTTTAATTATTCAACTTTTTAACTGACTATGTAATTATTGTGTGTTTAGTAGGTAGCCATTAGAATTATTGACTATTTTATTAAATAAGCCTTTGTTTTGTAATACGATTCTACAATGAATAACTTTTAGTAGGTTCCAAAATTTCGTAGATGCTATATATATATATTTTAATTAATATATGTATGTTAAGTAAAGATTAAAGAAGTAATGATACTTACTACTTAATACACAAATATTTTGACGCGTCCAAGAGCGGTTTTTAGCCGCCAATTGGACACGACGTAAATGTAATGTAATGTAATGTATTCATGCTAATCTTATTCCGTTGTCAGGTACCGTTAACCGTAAATTAAAATTGGAAGATCACATTAATCACGACTAGTAATCGGATTTCATTGGCACTATCTAAGATAATAAAGTAACAAAATATGACTAGATACCTGCAAATATGATACATGGCATCATCAAAAAGCACCAAATTCATTGAGGCCACCATGTCATTGTAAGACGACAACGCCCCTTCTAGTAGCTTTTTCAAATGAGACCATGCCTTGATTGGCATGTACTTTGCATCTCCTATGCCATCAGCGAAGTGACAGTAGATTAGCGGTTTAGCTATCAGGATATCTTCATCTATTTCCTAAACAAATAACGTCAACTATTTGATTAATTCCTATATTTATGTTTCTTCCGTTAGTACGAGTATATATGACACATTCAACAGAAATAAATGCGCTTTGAAATTATGGAGTATTGTGCCGTCGTAAATGAAATTTACTTAAAAAAAACTTCATTTACTGTGTTTATATAAGTTTGGTTCTTTAAAATCACGAGTTGAAGTACTATAAGGCCATTTTTTCGGTTTGTCTGTCGATGGATAGTTACCGAGATACCTTCGATAAAAACACAGTATTTAAAAAAATGCAGAATATTTTTAATAAAAAACACAGTATGTAGATTTTTTTAAGTTAAAATACAGTAACCTATTATTTACTGTAATCTTCTTAATACTTATAAGCATTTAAGAAATATTTTTGTTTGGTTACAACACGGCTTCTTCAGATACTGTGGTTTTAGGTAAAATTTTGTTAAAAGTTAATTTATTAATACACGAATTACTTAATCACAGTATCACAATTACTGTGTTTAAGGTGCCTGCAGTTTTTTATTTATTTAAAATATATATATATATTTTACATGGTTAGAACACAGAAATGGGTAAAATTTACCTATAACACAGTAACCGCTCAGTTACGGTGTTATAGCTTATAAATATATAATATATCAAATGATTTTCCTAATTTAATACACAATGTCTAATTTAATTAATTAAACAATTATAATATAATATATATTTGTATGCAGAATTGATGTTCTAACTATTTTTTAACATTAAAGATTAAAAGAAATAATCTATATTGATTACTTTGATCATGAAAACAAATATTTAACAACTGAACTTTTACCGCGTTTTTTTCAAAACGTCTTTTTTCAAGTTACTGTGTTTTCATTTACGACGGCAGTATTGTGTTAGATAGTAGGCTTAGAGCAGTGTGTTGCATCCAGTCAGAAAAACAAACTAAGGGATTTCTATTTGGAGATAATATTTTGAGGGTTAATGGGGTGTCTGGAAGCAGTACTGTTTCCTATAGAGCGGGGGTGGTTGCGGACCTTTCGGCGACTGCTCTTTAAACGACCATCGGCCATCCGATCCTGAGTGAACAGCCGGGCAAAGGACGCTGTGGTCCGCGATAGATTCGGTATACACCGTTTCACCGCTTCGTAGGGGAGAGGTCCGCGCAAGCGACCTCGAACTCGGAACCAATCGAGAGACCGGAGTAATCTGGTCACAATTTGGAAGTAAGGGCGTGAGTGTCGGCCCGCCAGGTAACATTCCTGGCTATCTCGCGGCTGAGGCGTTGGCCTCTTACGGGCTTGTGACGTAGCTAGATGGTGGACTGTTTCTTCTACGTTCACTCGAGGGAGATAGAACGACTAATCTTTAAAACTTCCTGAGGTGACGGGCTCGCCCGTTGTAGTCGACAACCCATGTTGCGCTTCGCCTTATCGCCCGGATTGCTGCCACATATGCCACCAAAAAATGAACGCAAAAATAAAACCAACACAACGCAAAATATAAACAGCCCGTTAAATACAAACAGCATCTAGGTTAAGCACACAAGCGCGGCATCATACACACACGGGAGCATGCAGGAGCAACCGATATACCTGGGGAGGCGGACATGACCCAATGGAACTAGGCGATGTAGGCGGGCGAGAGTGACGATTTAGGGTCGGCGTAGCAGCGCCGTAGGGGTATTAAACTTCTATATCTACGCAAAGTTTCTACTGCATGCACACTTACCGCTAAAGTTTTCTTGGATATTTCATTCATTAATTTATTGAATGTATCAGAATCTGATGTTTCAATGAGCTTATCGCGGTAAACTCGAGTAGCTTCGTGCATCCAAAGTCTTAGAAAATGCGTTGGGGTTGGAACGGCATCTCCATTTGTGAATAAAATACCCTGGATTAAAAAAGCACAGTTATTCAGAATCATTAAAGGAACCTATAACGGACCTAAGTCCATTACATGCGATCAACAAATGCATCGATTTAATATAGTGAAAGCGACAGACACAACTCAGCTATTATTTTGACTCGTGCAGCTATGAATCGATGAAACAATACTTTTACTCGGAATATTTTTGGATTGCATCATTACACGGCCTATATAAACCGGCGAAAAAGCAACCAAATTATCATTCCCCGAGTGATCACCGAGAATGCCTTCCCCCAAGGTTGCGAAGGCATTCAGCACTCTCTCTCTCACGAGTTAGGTCAACGAATCCGGCTCTTTGGTTTCCTTTCCTCATTCTCCCTGAGTCTCGAAGCATCAGTCTGTAATCCCACAGACTCGAGCCGTGCCCAGTACAAGATACTAGGAGCACACGCACAATCCTCATCCACTACTCCCACATAAACTCCGTCGCGCAACCATCGCGTCTCGATAAAGTAATTCGCGCATCTATACACTCACGTCAACGTAAACTACTCGGCAAGCGTTATAACTGGCAATATTCAAACCTTCGATCAATAAATTCCTTCTACTTCATTCAAAACCGCCTTTCAATATGGAGATAACTCGTAAGTTGATACCACCACCTCACACCGAACAATTTGGAGTATTGTGAGGGGTGGTCCCTCACAAACCCTACTAGTCTAAATCGTAAGGTTCCATACATTGGCGCAATTGTTTTTTTTTTTGTTTTAATATCGGAATTAATAAGAAATACAATACAATCAACATGATATGTGGAGTAGGTGCAGCAATTTATATAATGTTATGATTTTCTAAGAAATAAAAAAAGCCACCATAGTCAACTTTCCTATCTGGCAAGTACCTGTGTTGACATTGGTAAAAAAAGTTTAGAGGATTAAATACATTATTTAGTCTAATTGAACAGAGATTTTTGTTACTAATGTAGTGATATTAGACTAGGTTATAACTTACAACATTAAAAAAATATGACCTCGATCAATGTGCATAAGAGACATAACTCTGTCCACGGTTTTGTTTTTTATTTTTGACGTGACAACTATAATTCGATGGAGCTGGCTGCACGCACGAAAAAACATGACTCATGCGGCGTTACGTCGATCTGAGGCGTTCCATTTATGATATTTATTATTCAATATAAATGCTGCCATCTACCGGTTGCGAAAGAATTATTTACTAACCTCAGTCTAAAATAGTACCTATGAAAATCACTAGATTGATTTGAATTCTTGACATAATTTTATATGTATTCTTGATATACGGAATGTTATTACTGAACGGACAATTTTCTTGTGGGTACAACAAAGTGCAACAATATAAGCAACTTTAATTAAAAAAAAAAAGTATGAAAAGCTATCATTACGATGCGCTATCTAGCGGTTGGTAAAATGTCGCTGATATTGTTTATTTACGACGTATTACCTACCGCTAGATGGCGCAGCGTGCTCAATCGCTTCTCAAACCGTTATTTAATAGTTTGAGATTTCAAACTTTCAAATTAAAAAAACAATAAACTTTAAACAATAAACAATTATACAATTATACTGCTATACAATAATAGTACATTTACATGTTGTAGTCAAATCGGTTAGTATAAAAGCATATATTTTTGGGTGTTTGTAATAAACAATATCAGAATCTTAAATGAAACTGCTTCAAATGCAACCATTCCATCAGTATTTTCTTATGAGGTTGTCACGTTCAACTATCGTCAGTAAACCGACTTTACAGACAACCGATTTTTTTTATATAAAGTTGAAAAGAGGTTTGCTCGAGGATTACTTTTGCAATTGATTGTTTGTGTCTCCTCTAAAGCATCAAAAAAGCAGAAACAATAGTTAACTATATTGAGGGAGATACCTATTCAACGTGTGCTCTATTTTATTTTACCGGTCGACAAACCGACGAGGCGGGAAAGTATTGTAAACGTGCAAATGATTTTTTCGAGATGTAGACGGAAATATTCATTTTGAGCCCCGTGAGACGATTAAGATTATTAACACGCTTTTATTAGGTCGACCTGTATGTAACCAACTATGTAATGGAATCTAAGGTAACGAATTTAACCATCTTACAAGGATCGTAGCGTCAAGAAAATTGGCAGCTGTATGCAGTTCTGATGACAATACAATAATATGGTAGTGTCAAACTGATCTGATGATGGAGTCGGAAGATATGAACTGGAACTTCATGATAGAACATCGTATCATAGCTGTGTTTGGACTTGTTAGAAAAGTCTTGGAATGAACTTTGACCACGATTAGGTTTCAAGATCTGATGATGAAGCCGGAAGATAGGCACTGGCATTCCATGATGGAATATCGTATCATAGCCGTGTTTGGGCTTGTTAGAAATGTCTTGTAATGAACTTTGACTAAGATTAAGTTTCAAGGTCTGATGATGAAGCCGGAAGACAGGAACTGGCATTCCATGATGGAATATCCTATCATAGTCGTGTTTGCACTTGTGAGAAAGGTCACGTAATGTACTTTTTAACACGATCAGGTTTCAAGGTTATAACAAACCTATTATATATTGACTTGTTAATATTGAGTGTAAATAGTGTAAATATTGACATAGGTGCCTGAATAAAAAGGAATATAGACCTGTACATGGAGAGTGTAAATAGAATAATATTGATATATCTATATACGATGTATATTGCAGTGTAAATAGGGTAGTAGGTTATTAAAGTTCCCACCCAAGCCAAGGCGAGAAACGTGCCGAGGACTGAATGGGATGAGGGTGGTTAATAATATCATGTCGCTAGCGTCACCTTAGGGAACCGATTTTTTGGTTTTTACGTGCATTTATAAAAGCTTGTTTTCAGTGTTTTTTTTAAACTATTAATTTATTTTTAAATGGAAGCCTCTCTGTGTGTGCATGTGTGTGTGTATGCGTGTGTGAGGGTGTGTTTGTGTGTGTGTGTGTGTGTGTGTGTGAGAGAGAGAGAGAGAGAGAGAGAGAGAGATCTCTCTGTGTACTCTCTCTGTACTCTACTCTACTGTACTCTATCGTGTACTCTCTCTCGAGAGAGAGAGAGTACACGATATCACCCAAATGCTTAATCCGATTGAGCTGAAAATTCGCATGCAGGCATAATTTGGTCATGGCAAGAGATGAAAAAGCTGTGGTTGAAATCTTTCCACCAGGGGCACACTAGTCATATTTCTATCTCGAAATATTGGACTTCCGGACTTGAATTTATTACACATCTGTTTAATAAATTTCAAATCTTTTGAAATGTATTACACAGCTGTGTAGTTCAAATCGGCCAAACAAGGTTTCTGCTTTATTGGGTCGAAATTATATTGTGAAATACAATTGGCTGGATTGCCTCTGGAAATATTGGATTGCAAATGACTAAATGATCGTGAAAAAAATATAACACAAAAAATTTCATCCGATGAAAACTTAGATGCGCGACCCTGGAATAATGCTCGCCAACAATACTTAAACTTCAATTTTAATCAGGTCAGCCTCCTGCGCAAATTGTCATCACTCTCAAACTCCTTCCATTAGTACCTACTTAGCTATTTACCAGGAAAGTTTTGGGTTGACATAATCAATTTTTATATTTGGGATGATTTATATTTGGGATTCATGATATGCAACGACGGAAACTGCGAAAAGGAGGTCTCACGCAGAAGCCGATGGCAAGATCGGCCATGAGCAAGCTAGAAAGGCTGT
The DNA here is from genome assembly GCA_944548615.1 of Micropterix aruncella. Lineage (NCBI taxonomy): Eukaryota > Metazoa > Arthropoda > Insecta > Lepidoptera > Micropterigidae > Micropterix > Micropterix aruncella. The sequence goes on along the minus strand of OX155971.1, from coordinate 5,032,272 downwards.
GGAAGAATCGGGGTATAAGTAAGCGGACTAAGGTCAGGCTGGTTTGAGCTCTGGTTTTCTCGATCTTTCTCTATGCATCGGAGATATGGACCCTGAAGGCTCGTATACGCACCAAAATAGATGCACTGGAGATGTGGTGTTGGCGTAAAATGCTAGGAATCCCATGGACAGCACGCCGCACCAACAAATCTGTCCTGGAAGAACTCGGCATCCAAGTGAGGCTCTCCACCGTATGCATGAGAAGGGTCCTGCAGTTCTTCGGTCATGTTGCCAGGAGAAACCCAGAGAATCTAGGGAAAATTCTTTCCGGGGGTCAAGTGGAGGGAAGAAGAAGCAGAGGCAGATCACCGGCCAGATGAAACGACCTCATCAAAGAAGTTACAAAAGGGTCAATACAATCTTCGACCCGCCATGCAGAAGACAGGTCGAAGTGGAGGAGCCTCGTAGGCAAACTGTTGTCTAGTGACCACGATCCTCAGTAATGAGAGAACGACGGAGAAGAAGAATCAATTTTTTTAATGGTTGACTGTAAGATATCGCTATAGCGACATTGCCACCTTGTAATGTATGCACTAGTGTTCAACACCAGTTGCATTCATTTATTAACCCTTCGAGTAGCGGCATAATTTCATGGCACACCGCGGTAATTTAATGGAATTTCTTGCAATATCGCCGCGCTCGACAAAGAGTAATATAATAGTATCTAATTTTGTAAAATAATTAGATAATTATGTATTAATATGAGAAAGACAAAAAAGTGAAAAAAACTCGGCATTTCTAACTTGTACTTGCCTTACGGAAAAATACGGAACCCTATTTAGAAATTGTAAATACTGATCTTGAAATTGTGATCTTTATTAGATTCTCTATCAAAGATAATATTTCGTTTAGCTTATTTACGTACAAAAATATTTAGATATTAGCTCATAAAAAGCAATAAAAATGTTGATTTCTCGAAAAAAAAAAATATATATGTTTGACAATGGAATTTTACCAGAAATATCCGCGAAATGACGCGCGAAATTATTCTCGCGGCCGTCTATGTAACTATAGTAATCATACGTATTTGGTATGGATTTTAGGATGCGTTCGAATTGGAAAATAATATTATTGTGCGCTCCGGGAGCAAGCCGCCAATATTGGTCGTTCGGTAGCCGTGCTACCAAATTTGGTCGTTACGTAGCCGAAGGGTCCCATCGGCTACGTAATATTTTTATAGCACAATAAAATTATTTAATTCTATTCTAATCAATTTTTTCATCAGCTAGATATAATCTAAAATTTCTACCACCTTACCTGGAATATATTTGTCAAATCTCTCAAATTAAATATATAGTGAAACTTGAAAGCAGTCGGCAGAAAAATCGTTTGAAGTCTTGAATGCAGTGATAGTGTCGCATTCACTATGTCCTCTCCGCATTTTCGTACTAGAATCGAGTACTTATTTATGGAGTTCTCCAAGTGCTGTTGTAGTATTTCATGATAGATTTGGAAAGTCGATTCGTGCGATGGGTAACTGTTAATAAAATTCCACTTTTTGGTTCACAATAAGTTTGGAGGATTTGTAAGAACTTAAAATAAAATAACAATATGGGTCTGTAAACTCAGTAGATTCCTGGCATCAAAAAGAGATGCAATAATGGACGTATAAATGCAGATAGGTGATTTTATTGAGAATGTGAGCTCTGATGGATGCCTCTTGAATGGCTATTATGAAAACATGCAGAAAATCACTATTGATAGAAAACATCGACTTATGCCAAAGTCACATGCAAAGAGGTCGAAGGATGATGATGATTAAAAAATAAAAGTGTATGTTCCTCAGATACTTTTTTAGTACTTCGAATTTTATGTTCTTCTTCTAATTTCTTTCAGTCCAAATCAACCACATTTTTAAAGGAAAGAAATAATAAGCTTGCTGGAAGATAGGAGAAGGTTATGCATAATAGTGGTGAATGCATAATAAATTATTACTATTTTGTCATTTAATGAAAGGAAAATAAATGTCGGATAAAAAAAGGGAAGGTATTTATGACTCAACAATATTCTGCTATTGCTCATAGGCGTGTTTACCGCATTAACTACCTACTAGTTTAAAATATCTATTTCTTAAACAGCTTTCTTTAAGATGTAAGTATGTATACACTAAAAATCAAATCTACCTTATTGATTTCAAAATATTACCTGACAGCAAATACGCAAAAATGTCTTTGTAGCCTTGAATCAACGGTAAAAGAGCCAGCCGTTGGATTCATACATGATACAAATTGACAGTTGAGAATTTCTTTTGGCTGTAGCTTTACTCTGTCATACCTATAAAATAAGTAAATATCAACATTATTAGCTTTCCATACTTATTTTTTAAAGTTTGTTGGTACTTCGCCCAACATATCGAGTCAACAAAAGAATTAGATTCTAGGAATCCATAACCGCAAAAACACTTAAATATTACACGCGCCAACTGACATTGAATTCCATATAATTTCGGCAATTAATGCAGACACAGCCGATGACTAATATCATTTCTCCTGATCGATTCAATCGGACATACTCACTTCCCCCACGCCTACTGCATTGCATCATTTAACGCGCTATATAAACCCATACATTCGATCGATTATTTATCATCCTCTGGCCAGTCAGCCACACGCATAGTACACGCTCTTCATCATCCTCTAGTAGACGGCCATCGCGCTCACTCATTATCATCATCCTCTAGTGGACGGCTACCGCGATCACTCATCATCATCATCCTCTGGCGACTCTCAACCACGCATAGTACACGCGCTCTTCATTATCTTCGAGTCGACAATCGCCGCGCTTATACCTCGCTATCATCATCATCGAGCAGTCACTTCACACTATCTACACACACCGCGACTTATCATTCGAAGCGTTACAACTGGCAAGCATCAAACACCTTCTGCAATAAACTACTTCAACTGCAACAAGACGCCTTTTATTACGGAGAAAACCTCTGATGACACCACACCCTCACTCACGAGCAATTGGAGTCTAGTGAGGGGTGGTCCCTCACATTGGTGACCCCGACGTGATGGTGAAGGCGCGTTATGTCCAAAGTTCATTTTGCTCTAGTAACGGCGACTACTATCAGTAAAAGGTCCTTGTCCAATCTGTCAAAAGCCTCTTTGAGATTTTAGTACACCACATCTACCTGGTTTCTCGGTCTAGTGTCCAGCTTATTTGCCGCATAATAAGTAAAGACGGAAATAATGCCATAGTACGGGCCAAAGGAACGTTCCGCTGAGGCAATAAATCATTAGGCCGCCCCGCCCCTTTTTACTACCTGCTTGTAGGGATGCGTGTCGCAACCGTGTGATGCCTGTGAGAATCGATGCGTTTCAGCACATCGACATCGAAGTCGTCCAAATTAGTCACAGGTGCCGGAACCATTGTCTTCCTTGGTGTAGAAGGAAGCCCTTCTTGTAAAACTTCTTTCTTGATTTTTCCGAAGTTCCTCACTCTTACTCCAGAAATCAACGCATTAATTTCTTGATGTTTATTGAGATTGAGCAGCGAAACTTTTGTCGGGTCATTTTTCAGTGCTTCAAAAAATGACAAAATGTTATGTATAAGGCACCGAGCCTGCATGTTAATATTACCCTTCAACTTCAATAGCTCCAGGTTAGAAAATATGGTCTCCATTGCTCAACTGGTAGGCAAGTAATGATGTTTTATCCGCGCAGCATTTTATATTATACATATGTATTTGGGAATCATTATTACAAAATGCCACGATAACATTTTACTTATGACTGTTTAGAAATTAATAATGACCTATGATATGCCATGCTATGATAGTCAGTTACCTATTAAGTACTCATTTAATAACTCTCATCAGATAATTAGGTCATTATTTAATTACTCTAATTCTAAAATAATACTTAAACCGAAAATATTAATAAATATAGGAGTCGCTATCTACTATAATAAATGCAGATGTATAATACTGTTTCATCGAGCAAGCTTAATTCATCGATAAGCAATATCGACGTGAGCCGCATCCTTGGTGACAGCTCGGTTTATTACCCCCATCGGAACGTTCCTTTGGCCCGTACTAGACGACGACAGGGACGAAACCCGTGCTGGGCGTCCGACAGCTTTCTGCATACTTGGGTGTAAATATACCGGTGGAGTATTTTCTCGAATAGTTTAGGAAGACGGATAACACCGCTATAGGCCTGCTATTATAATTTTCCCTTGTCGCCACTTTTGTGAACGAGTGCCACCCTGGAAACCTTCCACAAACCGGGATACATCGCAGATTCCAAGAAACGCTTGAAAATATGCCTGAGAGGCTTTATCAAATAATCTGCAAACGCATTGCTAATATACGCTAGAACTCCATCGAGGCCGATTGTATGCAAAGGCTTACATTTTCAAGGCCAAATTGAATACCTGTCTGCTATATAGGGCACAGTTAAAGTGGTTGCCAATACGCCAAAGAAGAAATGTTCATATACTGGCTCTCCTATATCGTGTACTTACCCAACTTATACCATCCTATCTCCAGGAGCTTTTTGAACCACTAAGTTCCCACGGTCTCGTACTTCGGTCAGCCTCTGACAGTTTATTAAAAAATCCGAGTCATAATAGTGATTTCTATTCCTATTCTTTCTGTGTCCATGGTGCAAGACTCTGGAACGATCTCCCAGCAAATATACGAAACTCGCCTTCTTTACCGTCGTTTAAGACTCACCTTAAGGATTACTACCTTTCTAAGAAGTAACCAGTTTTTCCCTTTCTCTCCTGTTCCTCCCCCAATTTCCTCTCCTCGGGCACTATTAGTCTTAAATTCTTCCACTTGTCTGTATGTTATGTAATAATCTTTATTTTCACAATGCGCGCATGTACCACTATGTTTAGGTTAGCTGTAAGACATTGCCATGTGGCAATAAGCTCGACTTTTTTGTATACTTTTTAAGTGCAAATAAAGAGTTAATATTATTATTATTATTATATTGTGAGGATGCTTATGCAGAAAGCGTACGCATCGCATGTGTCTACACCGGATTCAACGCTAGTGGTATCTAAGGTCGCCGCATTCTGAATAAAAACAGATGAGAAATAATCGGCTCTGTTAAAAGCCTTTTTTGAAATCCAAGTACACCTACATGTTATGACTATGATCCAAACAATTCTGGATGATAAGGTAGGCGTCAGAAATCTAGTTTCCATTAGGATATTGCAAGATTTCGATATCGATCGACGATGCGATCTTAAGGCCAGACAACCGACCTCTCCCTAACAACTACCTGGATGGCTGGCGCAACGCAATGCAGTCGCACGACCTCATCTCCAGATCGTACCATCAGACACAATTATGTATACATATACACAGTATATAGTCTTTTCCAGTACACGACATATTACCATATTAATAAAGGAAATACTAATACATACCAATGCTGATAATCGAAAAACTGTCTTATAAGCGTATGAGGCTGGACAGTTCCATAGGGGTCGATTTCCGGCATATTCAAATCGTCAACGAAATATATCATTGCTTTGTTACTGGGCGGTCCGAAGTTTCTACCAGATTTCTTCTCGAGTTGTTTCTCTAGAATCCGTTGTAGCATATCTATAGAAATAAATTATATATACCTGTTTATATAATTCCGATTTTATTTCAGGAAGAAACAATATCGGGCCGATTGAACAAGAACCTAAAAAAATAGCATATTCTGCTCTTTGAGCATTGCGCAGCTTGTCGAGGTATTTCGAAGCTGCAAACTACCTATCAAGATGTTAATGAATTACCACTACATGACTTGTGAGATCTGGTGTGTAAATTGGCTATCTTGTTATGAAAGAAAAATTATTATTAACCTGATGTAGTATAGAAGTTCAGCGGTACATTAGTCACTGCATAACGGTCTGAGAGATTGTTCAATTTATCTGCCATAATTACAGTCTTTCCAGTACCCGCCCCTCCTATCAACATGACTGGATGTTTTACCGGTATAAGCAGATCCAGGAAATATTTCACTCGAATAGTTTCCTGGGTAGATACGAGAATTTGCTGTGAAAAGAGAAAACAAAGGTTTAAACAATGTATGTACTTTCTATATTTTAATTTTAATAGGAGTTAATTTCAATAAAACATTGATCTTTACTACATAAATATTACGAACCGACTGGAAAAACCGTAATCCCATGCGTATTTGATTTTGTCACCCAACTGAGACTAAACTTTTCTAAGTTGGACGAGCTTTAAAAGGATATTAAATTATTTAAAAGTTTAATTAAAATGCTCATACAAGTAAATTGGATTAAAATGTGGTCCAATCGCGATTTAAATATCAGCATCAAAAATGAACATAAGATATCGTTAAATAGAGGGAAACAAATAAAATAGACTTAAAACCAAAAGAAGAAAAAAATATGATAATAGAAAACAAATAAAAAGAAAAAGAATGATATAGGAAATCTAATTAATATGAAACTTACTGAAACCCGTCTATATTGACTGTCAGTTTATGGACAGCAATGTTTAAAAAATAAACGGAAACATCTTATTTATGTACAAATATGATTTCTTTGGATTAATTCGATTATGTTGCGGTGCCTTGCTCATTTGATCTACGATCATGTATATCACCAAGGTCTTGGAGAAAACGGACAGCAATAATCGAAGAGCGACGCGTACTTGATATGACGTCAGACAGAAAGTTTCTTGCCAATTCAGCTTACTTTAGCAACCATACGCTAGCGTCTAGATGGCGGTGAAATGATTGAAATCTTTAAAAATTGTTTATAACTATATTGAGAAAAAAAAAATGCCACCCCTAGGGCTACCCCTAGACTTTTCCCCCCTGCAACCCCCCTCAACTACCACCCCCCCCCTACCCAACTTTCTCCACCCTCCCCCAACCTTCCCCCAACCCTCCCTCTTTCCAACCCTTTACCCCTCTCCCTCCCAATCACCCTCTACCCTTCTCCCTCCCAACCACCCTATACCTACCCTCTCTCCACCCCACCTTAACCCTGCTTTCTCTCTCTTTCTCCCCCTTCTCCCTCCCGACCTCCCTCTTCCTACCCCTTCTCCAACTCCCCCCAACCCTCCCTCTCTCTCTTTCTCCCCATTTTCCCCCCAGTCCCCCTCTTTCAACCCCTACTCTTACTCAACCCTCTCACCCCCCTTAAAGTACCCCCACCTCCCACCGCTCCTTCACCCCCTCTATCTTTTTCCAACCCCCCCCCCCCCCCCTCCCCCACGCGGAAATCCAGCAGATGGCACTATCATTTTACGATCAAGAGCTTTTTTTAGACACCTCAACCAAATTTTTACACCTAGCTGTTCTCTCAATATGGCCGTTACAGAAAAAATCTCTTTTCAAATTAATATATAGATATATAAGTACCTAATATAATTTTTTATACAATAATACCTAGTGAAAATAAATAGAAAGCATTGTTAAAACGGTAAATAAAAAATATTTAAGAATTTTTGGTATTAATAGTTAACGATGGGACTATGTTTTTCACACTCCAAAAGCTCTTGCAACAAACTTATTTCGATCCATAAAAATTGTAACAATACCGTGAATTTATTTGTGTTATTTTATAAAGTGGTGATATCATACCAGTCGATAGTCAATGTATTTCTCTAATTATTTTGTCATGAGTTTCCAGTTGATAGGGTAGAAAGACCATGCGTTTGAATCAATTTCCGTATGGTTTGCTACTAAACTAAAATATAATCTGCCCCCGATAGTAAAAAGGGCGCATCTAACGTTTTTTCCGAAATAGAGTTATATATATATTGCCGTGATCAGCAAAAAAAGACGCATCTGCTCATATTTTTTATATTTTTCTAGCTCGACTATACACGAAGTTACAGTAACGTCAAAGGACGCAAGTACATGTATTTTTCTACGAATACTGAGCTAAAAGGACGCATTTAATGTAAACTAGAATGAAAAGGCTTATTTGCGTATATGTGTTCTTTTCTCTTGGAAAATTTCCATCAGTTCAGAAATTAAAAAGACGCATTTTCTTCTGTACTAAGTAGGTAAGACTTTAGTGATCACTTGCGTCTTTGCAATCTATTAATTCACTAAGTAGTTTAGGCGCATGTGGCAAATGGGCCTTTTATATTTAGTAATTCCTTTAGATGTTTGGACGCTTAATTTAGAATAGGAATATTGTAAGTACCTATAACCAATACTACATTAAAAAGGCGCAAGTAGCCAATTGCGACCTTTTAACTTAAGAAAAATCTAGTGAGAACTCATGAACACTAAAAATAAAAGCAGTTCATGGACTATGCTTAGTTAAAAAGACGTAAATGGCTATTTACGACTTTTCAACCTAATATCAAGTATTTTCCTAATTTTTTTTTACTAAGATGAAAAGGAAAATTGTTAGTAATTCAATAAATAATTAGGATATAGAAAAATTATAAATCACACATTATAGTTGAAACGCAAACCCAATGTATTGCATTAACAGAATGCGTCTATAGTTTTTCTTTATGATGCAGCAAGCATTTAAATAATTTTTACACAAAACATTTTTTATCTCGGTTTAGACTTTATGCTACATGCGCCCTTCTTATTATCGGGGGCAGTATTTCTGATGAACAAATAATATTATTATGCACACCTGCAGTGGTATATCCGCGTCAAACTCAAACGCTGGCACCAGGTTTGTCCATGGTAGGAACTTCTTTGTCTCATGGTCCAAGAAGTAGTTGAATACAGTACCATTTTTAGGAAACTCGACAGACTTAAATTCGTTAATGACCCATTTGTGAAATTCGATTCGCCAGTCGCATTGTTGATCTTGGTAGAGAGCAGAGCCGAATCCCCACACGCAAGAGAATGCGAAGTAGATTTCATACCTAAAATAAAAAATAATCATGGAGGTGAAATGTTTGATCTTCTGACCATTTCATTATATATTCATTATTTCATCATATATATTTTCATTATATATTTACACATGCCTCATTTCGGCATTATTCATTTACTAAATCAACTGTCTTCTTTACCGTAAATAACAGAGCGGAGTACAATAAATAACAGATTAAGCGGAGAGCGAGGCAATCATTCCCAGGATCTCTGATGATACTGTGCTCATGGTAGATGATGCTTGATGACAGTGAAGGGGTTGTACAGGTTAGGTTGCCTCTCATCACTGCGACAAGTCCTGATCTTTTGTCATATACCCTGTTTCTATTTTACTCAGTCCAACACGAGCCTTTTAATAAATCTCACCATTCTACTGGCTGTGATGTTTTTGACCTCGTCAAATGTTGATATCATATTATATAAACGTCTTCTTTACCATAAATAACAGAACGGAATACAATAAATAACAGATTAAGCGGAGAGCGAGGCAATCATTTCCAGGATCTCTGATGATACTGTGCTCATGGTAGATAATGCTTGATGACAGTGAAGGGGTTGTACAGGTTAGGTTGCCTCTCATCACTGCGACAAGTCCTGATCTTTTGTCATATACCCTGTTTCTAATTTACACAGTCCAACACGAGGCTTTTAATAAATCGTTATGTTTTTGATAAATCGTGATGTTTTTGACCTCGTCAAATGTTGATATCATATTATATAATGTCTTCTTTACCATAAATAACAGAACGGAATACAATAAATAACAGATTAAGCGGAGAGCGAGGCAATCATTTCCAGGATCTCTGATGATACTGTGCTCATGGTAGATGATGCTTGATGACAGTGAAGGGGTTGTACGGGTTATGTTGCCTCTCATCACTGCGACAAGTCCTGATCTTTTGTCATATACCCTGTTTCTAATTTACTCAGTCCAACACGAGCCTTTTAATAAATCTCACCATTCTACTTGCTGTGATGTTTTAAACCTCGTCAAATGGTAATATCATATTATATAGATGACAGAGTCAATGACAAACAGAATGATATTGACACATTCTTAACTTACCATTCCTTCGGAGACTCGTGCGGTATGTTCGCCTTCACCAGAAAGCAATCTAGAAGGTAGCATACCATTTGTATCTGCTGTAGATCGGTCAACGGGGTGATCTTCTTGAACCTTTTGGTAGCAGTCAGGAGCGAGGGTATATATTTTTCGAACAGCATTGTTAAAATATTCTTTTCAGTGTCGTCTATTCTGTTATCGATCCAAGAAGCCACCATTCTGAATACAAATATAAGACGAGAAGCATGATAATAGGTATATGAACTTACTTGCGCTATTATGATTTAACTTAAAATTATTTAAAATGAAACCAATAAAATCTAAACTATTATAAATTTTAAAATATACCTACGCAATTGTTTTTTTAACCCTAATTTATAGCGTATTAACGTTTTTCCACTAATGGGTTTAATATTTTTACAAAACGTTTTTACGGCAGAGGTCAACATTTTTACCAGTCTTAATGTTTTTAGCTTAGGGATCGTCCATTAATCACGTGATGTATTTTAGCAACATTTTAACACCTCCCTCCCCCTGGTGATACGTGGTGAGGTTTTAGACTATCCCCCCCCCCCTACCCAAAACCAAGTGTATTTTTCGGTACAAAGCATCTTAAACATTCAGAATATTATCTTAAAATACAGGTATAATTTAATTTAATTCTGGAAAAATAAGCACAGTGATAAAAATGTTCAGACAGACATTAAGTTTGCAGGTTGTTTCTGACTGGCATAAAAAAATAAAGGTAAGGTGTAATCATGAAAAAAACATATGATTGTACAGGTACATGAATTATCCACCTCCGTTCGGCGTCTCAGTTGAAACGTGGTCATCGATTCTGTACACCGACCACATCGGTAAAGACTGATAAATTTCGTAACGAATCGGTATCTCAAAAAGGCGAAACAATTGGATAAGCTCGCGACGATAAAACGAGTGATATTGGAATACTTAGACTACATTATGAGCGGCAATAAGTACATCACTGTGCAACTTATTATCCAGGACAAAATACAAGAATGGAGAGGCCCAGGAAGACGCCGAAATTCTGAGCTCAAAAAATTTGGGCATTCGTTTAGAAAGAGCACTCATTTTTTGTTACGGGCAGCAGCATCAAAAGTTGAGATAATTTTAATGATAAACAACCTCAGACGAAAAGGAGGCACCTGAAGAATAAAACCCCTATCTATTCAATTTTATATAATAATATTGTACTTACGGATTCCATCCTAAATCCTGGGGGTTTATGTAAAGAATACCAGCTCTGGAGACAGTTGCAGGAGTGGCTGTTCTCAAGTTGCTGATTTCGAAAAGAAGTCGCATGGAACCGGTTAAGGCGATGCGTTCATTGCTAGCAAGAGTTAAAACCTACAAATTAATAATATTTTATTATTGTTAGCTTTATAGGCAAGCGAGAAACGAGGACAGAGAAAGATCTAAAAAGCAAGCTGTGTAGAGCGAATTGTTTAAAAGAATGTTTGTATGTGCGGCCATTGGTGACCCATTAGTATTTTTTTGCCGATTGCACATTAAACTCGATTAACATTTTTTTTAATGCTTTTAATTTATTTTTAACTTGTTAGTGTGCTAGTACAATGACTGGAGTAATTTCTCGTGTAATACTTTACCAATTCCAAGCCAACTAGTCGCCAATTCTCATGGTATAAGCAGATTGAATTACTGCAGCATCAGAACTGAGGAGTTGGAACCCGACCTCAATGACAAAGTCCCTTCTTGATGCCAAGAATACAAAGTTAAAACCAGCAAATCGTCATATATTGTTATTTATGGAGGCCGGACCAATACAGCATCAGAACTATGGACTTGGAATTCGGAGTTCAATGCCAGTCTCTGCTTAGGACCCACAATACCAATTTGAAATCAGCAGATCATTATTTATGGTGGTTTAGTTCTATTAAATTATAAGGATTTGAGGATCAAATATTGATTTTATGTTTTTTTATTGCTATCATTAAAACAAAGTCTTGTGTAACAATTTTTATGGAAATCTGAAAATTACTTAAAAATTAAACTCAATATGTAAACTATACCGAACCAGAAACTATATATATTAAGCCTTTTATTATAGTATACCAATGCTAGACATGATATTGTCACAATTCTAATTATAAAATAATCCCACCTTATTGTCATCCATTAAAGTATTTAAGCTCTCAATCCACATGGGATCGATGTCTCCGTCCAAAATGATCCACTTTGGACCATCGCCGTTCATGTTTGCCATGTCTCTCATGATCACGGAAAAGAGGCCGTCCTTCCATTCTCTGGTAGAGCGATTTATAACTCCGAACAACTCGTCATTCGTGACAGCTTTAGGATCCAAATCTGTGTAGATCGGCTTCTTCTTCATTAGCTGAAAGATAATAATTCCGTTTTAATCAAAAATTAAATTAACTTGATATAATTATATTCAATGGGAATAATACGGACTGGAACGAATGTTACTATATCAAAATACCCTAATTCAAGAGTTGATAAATTATCAATATACTGCGATAAAGACAAATAATTCATGCAATTACCAGGATTCAACCAACATGGGATAAATTTTAGTGTGGTTTATCTCTAATGAATTAAATTTAAAACTTACCAAATCGAACCTAACTGTGCTTAAATAGTAAATCGCCTAACCTGGTAAGTCCTATAAAGGCATTTCCAAACGCATGACTTTCCGGTACCAGCAAAACCGTCGATGAATACTGAATGACGAACCGCAAACAACTCCACCAACTGTATTATCTAAAATTATAATGATTATAAATATAATTAAAATTCTAATTTCTGAACATTAAAATCAATGAAACTTATTATCTTAAGCCCTTTCAAAACGCAGGCGACTATCCTTAGTAGCAGTTACTCCACTTCGATGGTGGATACAAATACAATCCCAAAGGTTGCATCAGTGCGGATCAGGTATATATCAGTTCAAAGCTTAAAACCTCGTTGTCAACATGGGTGAGAACTTCTCGTGGCGTCTCAGTAAATGAGGAATACGAAGCAAACTCTTCAGCCTAATTTACTCGTTGAATAGGCTAAAGAGTATCCTCCCAAAGGTTAGTAAAAATACGATTTATTAGTCTGCTCTGGATTATGGAAATATCGCATTTCTCAACCTCACGGAGGGGTTAGCCACTATGGTTTATCATCTTCAAAACACTTACATTCGATTCATACATGACCTCAGAAAGTTTTACCACATCACGAAGCTCAAAGAAAACCTTTGCTGACTGACGATCCAGGAGGAAAGAGACATGACAGTTCTCTGCCTGCTCTCCAGTATCTGGGATGGCGTCACACTCGATTATCTCACCAGCATTTTACTACACTATCGGCATTCTGAGATCTGAAAATAACCTGCTGCTCTCAATTCCTGGTCATGAAGTCCATCTATGCCGCAAAGTAGCCGCTCTGGGCACCCTGCGGGAGAGCAGCCATCCGAATTCGCATAGTTGACCCAAAATATAGACAACGGAAAGAAAGTTGTCAGTGTACTCTAGCGCAAAAAAAAACCTTCTTGTCTAGATATGTAAATATGTTGTCGTTAGCAGGTGACAATCATTCGCTGCGATATTTAGCACAAAGATACATAATTATCACATTGTGTTTGAAATAAGTGATTAAGTTATCGTTGCTTACATTTAAGGACACCGGCCTTAAGCAGTACATTTAGGAATAGAGTGTAGAATTAACATGTAGTTAAAGTAATTTAAGATGATATGATGTAACGCGGGTCATAAATTAAATAAATAAGGTAAGATTGAATCAAGGCTATTAAGTACAAAGTAGTTCAAAATCAGGCTCAGAATCAGACAACAAAACAGAGTTCAATACCCAAGTAGTTTTTACATGATCTGCCAAAAATATGAATTGTTATTTACCTTCAGAATGAATCCTGATTCCGGTTGTAGCCCGATATCGACTGCGGCTCTTTGGCACATCTCTTCCAGCTCCATTTCTCGTTTTCTAGGAACGTTCAATGCTGGAAAGAGATCTCCGATCAGGCCCATGAAGACTGGAACGTCATCAGTGACGATCTTCGGTACGTTGAAATCTCGGAGAGCTCGCATCAAGACTTGATCTTCTGGCCTCTGCCTATCTCCACGCTGTGACAAAATCATAAAACGATTCTTCTATAACTGGTTCTTCTGTGACTAGTTGATGCGAGGCAATGCCAAAATTAGGTAAATTTGCATCAGTAGAGATAATGGTGAGATACTCCAACAACATTCCACCCCTAGCGAATCTGAATTAGAAATGTAATCATAACGTTATTCAGCTATGCCGATGATGTTGCTGTAGATGCCTAAGGTAATTAGGATTTTACTGAGCTGTGTCTTGTGTCACAGTATCCCATTAGAAATGAAATTGGTATAAAACTCATTCTATCCAATCAGACTTGTAATTTCTGATCAGCAATTGTAACTGAGGATTAAGTGCAACTTTTTGAATGGAAACCCTGCATTTTATGACTAAAGGATCATACTTGGCATGGGTGGCTTCTAGGTGCCTTGATTTAACGCTTAGAGTTCATCAAATTTAACTTGGCGTCACATGATTTCCCACAGTGTTCGTCAACGCAGATAAGAATCAAACCATATAATACTTTCATCAGGATTGCTAAGAGAGCGCAGCAGCTCCAAAATCAAGTCAAATTCGACGGAATTAAATGAGCTACTGAAATCAAGCAATGAGAGAATAGTGAGTTTCCTGTCTTCCATAATGCATCGAATAACGTCAGTGACCTTGACAAGGACTGTGGTGGTGCTATGGCCCGGCCGAAAACTAGACTGAAAGGGATCGAGCAGATTATGTGAATTAACAAACTGACTGATTGGGGCTTGGACTACTCTTTCTAACACGTTTGAAAAATGTAATTACATATAGAAATTGGGCGAAAATATTTCGCTATTTGTGGGGCGGGTAATTTGGGCAAATCAATAACTTGAGCTTCTTTCCAGAACACTAGGTACACTACGTACATACTAGGAACATATTTTTTGACAATTAAAAAGCAATGAGATGGGTAACATTGGGAAGCACTGCCTTACGAATAGGAAGAATTAGATTTACGTTGAAATCATTGCACCCAGTTACTTTGAATGTAATGCTTTTAAGAATGCGTCTTAAAACCTTAGTCCGTATGAAGTCGAATAAGACTGTATCGGGTCTAGGTTCTCTACAGATCTTCACAGATGGCTCTAGAGTAGTAGGGATACTACAAATTGGCATTGAACAGTACTACGAGCGTTGTGATTTACTACTGGCGTTGTGAACTACTACGGAAGAATACCAGCCACTCCAGACTCTTATAACAAAATTAAATTATTATTTTTCCCATGAAGTGAACACAGAGACTTAGGTACAACACAGTCTATCGTCTTAATATGCCAACAATCCCGCGTGACTCCAACGCCTTTCCGTGAGGCACTGGAAAGTGGACACAGCGGACCGACCTCACGCCCTCACTATCAGATTAGGCCGGAATTCTCTATCCTCTCCTCTATTCTTTATTCTCTAATTCTCTATTCTCTATCCCTCCTCCGGTTCGATCACGGATTCGAGTTCGCTCGTACGGCCTCCTCTGACGTAAGCGGTAATTCAGTGCAAATTTAGCGCAGACCGTGGCGCCCTTCATGTCACTCGGGATCGTGCCAATGATAGATGAGTCGACAATTACCACCGCTGCATAATAAACGTACATTTCCAGACTTCCCTGTTTATTCGCCGGATTGCGTAAGCGCTGCTGACAGCCTGGTACACAAAACGTCCAGCTCCGCCCTAGGTATTCCCCGAATTCGCATTTTTTTAATCCCAACCACCTCCGACTGCATGTTACAGCCGCAGGCAGAGGCCCTGACACAGCAAGTCCTCCTTTGAGGAGGCTACCGGATGAGAGCTGAACTGTGGGAAGGGGGTGGGCCAAGGTTACCCAAAATTAGCTGTCACCATTTAAGCTGCGCGGAGCGATTAAGAACATTTGGCATTGAACAAAAAACAATATAGTTCAACATTAGACCCAATATGACAACTTGGACTTAGCCACACCAAAAGAATGGAGAATTTATAAATTAAGACCAATACCGCTCCAAAAGAGTTATTAATAAAATTAAATAATTGATGTAAGTACAACAAATTTCCAAGTTTGACCCTGTCTGACTTGATATTGAGTTTTGTATAATATGCAAAATGACCATATTCAACGATTTGTTGTGTGTCTCTCAAGTAGTCTGCGAATATTTTTGTCTCGGAGCAACAAACACACACAAAACCCACCTACTCAAAGTACTATAAAAGGAAAGGACCGGAAGAAGACTCCACCCGAAAGCGGCAGGAAATGGTATCGCCGAGATGCAATAGCAACACCGAAAATAAGGAGATGGCGATATGCAATGCCATCACTAGGAATACCTACCCAACGCCCAATAATCAAATGCATCTTAAGTGCCTCCAACGAGGCGTTTATATTATCATCACAAACAAGCCGTCAACGAGAAGCTAAAGCAATCATCGAAATCAGTGGAAGAAAGCAGTACAAACCGTCGCGAATATATCCGCCGTGTTTCGCACGCAAAGGTCACGAAGAAAACAAACGAAAACCTTCTCGGCGACTTCTCAGCAGAGAGCTTTTCATCTTATACCACGGCAGCCCGAAGACTGGTGGCGAAGGGGAAGGTAACAACTGAGGGCGCCGCGACGGAGCATAAACTCAAAAACACGAAGGAACTACCGCGGCAAACACGAATCACTTCTGGCGACTTTCCAGTCCAGAGCCTTTCATCCGGTGGCTACTCGAAGTAGGTCGGGGGAGGGTAACGACTGGTGGCGTCCAGAAGCTAAAAACGTGCGAAATTAAATGTGCGAAACATGACACAACCGAAGCTCAAGCGCCGCCCGAGGAACGTCAACACACGGGGGCAGACGGCAGGCGACTGGCGTGTCGCGCGCCGGGCCGGGGTATATCTAGCGCCCGACCGCGAGTGAAGGAGACGGCGCGAGGCGCGAGGGAGACGAGGCGACCGCGGCCACGACGAATAATATATATAGGCGATAGTATGTAAGAAAATTATTCAAGTTGTACCTACTCCGCATTTTGGAACGAAATAAACGACTACTGCAATTCAAACATCGATCGCGAGTTTCATTCTGAACGAGGGAAACCCTCGCGAAAGTTTCAAATGGTTATTTAAAAACCCGACTATAGCCAGTCACCGAGCAATGCATCATAACATTACATTTGGGAAATATATGAAACTCGGAGGACGAATGCATTCTTTTACAATTTCACATGTATAGTAAAACCAGTCCTTTTGACGTCCCTGTAATAAATATATCCTATATCTGGGGAGTTTATCCTACTCTGCTTTAATATCTACTGCAAAACCTACCTTCAAAGATCCAGCCACAACCAGCACGGATTTTATGGCTCTGAGCCCCCAGTCGTAGTGGTCTTGTTTGGAGAGCAGCTCCTTACAGAGCATGTATAGTGTGATGAACTTCCTCGCTAGCAATCTGGCTTCTTGGAAACCTTCAGCAATTAGCATGATTTCGCAGATCAGCTCGAAATCCGGAACTACCATAGCACAAGGTCTAAAACATAGAAAAATAATATTGATCTCAGTTAACCCCACTGGCGCCCTGCATTTTAGATTTTAATAGTAGATACTGTCAATTCCAATTTGTTTTTTCACTTCTAAATGACCCTGGCGATAATATCATTGTTCAGGGCTTACGAATAAATGTACCCAAAATGCCTGTGATCCACTGGCTTGACGTTGGATATTAAATGTAAATGTAAATGCATAAGCATTAGTACTCAAGAGCATAATACTGTTGTTCGCCTACGGACACTGTAGTGCGTAAAGAAATAAAAATATTTTTTTGTTGCTACCATACATATTCTGGACATAACTGTTCTTGAAATAACATGTTCATCTCATTTTCTCTTAAAAATGCAAACGTTTACCTTTTGGAGCGCTGCATTCGCATCGAATAAAAAATCGAATCGGGAAAGCATTTTAAACCGATCAGCGGATTATCTCCGCACTGTCTTAATTATTATAATATAATATTAACGCTGCTAGGCAAAGTACCCAATTCTCAGGGCCTTATTATTTTAACCGCCTACCAGGTAGCATCAAAGACAATAGCAATCTCAGAACGTTCCAAAAACTTTTAAAGGATTTTTTTACAACCAATACGTTTTACTCTATTGAGGAATTTATAAAGTTTACAAAATGACTTTTTTTACAGCCCCTTTATTTTAATGTAATGCGTATACTGATTATTTCATTTGTTGATTGTTTTAACTTGAATTAATAATTTTATTGATTGTTTTAGTTATATGGTATCTTATATTTAAATGTAATTACAATGTATTTAGATTCTTCTTCGACAAAACATTATAAAAATTAGTTTGATTGATTATGTGATTATTTATGATTATTGCTTGTGTTTGATCATTTCTGATATTGATTATTTTAATTGTTGATAGTTTTAGTTTTACTGATTGCGCCTTATATAGCTTCTTATTAATGAAGTTTCTTCTGAAACAAAATGTTGTATGCTCTCTGGGCAGTTTGTTAATTAAACATTGTATGTTTTTTAAAAATTCCCACAATAAAGAACTCAAAGAACTCAAAGAAGTCAAAGAACTCTATTTAATTTGTTTGTTTATTTTTAATGATTTTCTTTGATATAATATAAAATGTTGACTATCATTTTATTTTAATGTGAGTGTTAGAATGTTATCAAACTGACGATTGCGGTTGACTCACAACATGACCCTTTTTAAAATCTATCTACATAAAATATATCTAAAATATATAAACATAGGCAATCTATAATTGCGTCAAATCCTTCAAATAGGCGGACATTCAGAATCGCCTACCTCATTTTATTAAAAGCTAAATGGCACAATCTTTTCATTTACCGATAGTTAACTACGCTGATGTGGCCTACCTAGACGCGAATCAAGAACTACTCGATAAGCTAGAAAGGATTCAAAACGCGTGTATTCGCTTTGTTTATTCCCTGAAGAAGTTTGATCACATATCGATCTTTCGCAAGCAAATAGAGTGGCTTCCCATTAGACAATGTCGGGATTTTCACATACTTGCCCTACTCTTTCGTGTAGTATAGTCAAATAGGGCTACATATTTGTATAATCTCTTCTCACCGCTTTCATCCCATGGCCTTCCATTGCGCTCTCAGGAAAATCTATTACTGGCTATACCTCAGAATTCGTCAACTCTCATTTCCAAGTCTTTCGCGGTGCAGGTGGCCCGACTCTGGAATTCCGTGCCTTTGCCCATAAGATAACTTAAAAACCCGAGCGGGTTTAAAAAATCTCTAAAGATACATTTACTCAACTCATGAATACTCCCTCCCCTTCCGTCCCCTCTGCTTGTCCTTATATTCCATTCCTTTCATTCGCTACTAATCTCTGTTTTATATGTTATACTATGATGACTATTACGTAAGTGTGTTCATTTATGACTTGTAAATCAATTTGCCCACATAAACCTTTAGTCACAATAACCCTGGCGGTATGGCCGAAAAATATTACCACTTGGCAATAGGTTCACCACATTTTACTCTATTTTGTGTGCAATAAAGTTTTTTAAACAGACAATATAATGACCAATAAATGTGTGATGAAAACACCACATGATTTTCTGTTTAATTATGTTTTATTAAAAACAAACGACTGTTTCGGATGACTCGTATTCCGAACTCACAACGAAAACAAATACCACCAAATATTTTATATATTGCATGAACAGAAATCCTATTTTGGCGTATTAGTTTGGTTGGCAAACTGTGACAGTAAAAAGTCATGAAGCACATATGCGCCATTTTGATTGGCAAACCGTGATAGTAATAAGACGTAAGCGACATACACGCCAGTTTGATTGGAAAACTGTGAAAATGAAAAGACGTAAGCCATATACGCACCAGTTTGGTGAGTAAACTGTGATGAAAAGATATAAGCCACATATAGGCCAAAGAAAACTAATGATAGGGTATGTTCGATTGCATTGGGTTGATGTGACCTTGAGAAAAGAATTAAATTCCGCTGTTATCGACCGTAAATCTATTATGACTTTAGTAAGTTAGGCAATTAATAAAAAATGTTAAAACCACAAGAACATATTTACCTAAGTATGGCAAAATATTGTATTTTTAGAATAAATCTGTGTATTATTGTCGTCTATAATAATATGTAATTAATTAATAGTTTGGTAAAGTGGATGACTGGTAAGATTAAAATTTATTTCAACAGAAAATTATTATTATTCTGAATAAATCCATAAAGCATCATATTTCATGGATTTTTTCTTCAAGTACTAAAACCACAGATTACTCTATTGAATGGATAAATCAAGTGAGTAATGAGATAATTCACATTATTCTATCTTTTGAAATCTTCGACGGAATGTTGAGTAGATAGTGAACAGTTTCAATTAAACAACCAATAACAACTCCAAAACGAGGTCAATTATAAAAAAATATATTTAACATCTTTATGAAATGACGGCCCGTGAGGCCTTGTCGCTAAATAGGAACAATCTACGCATACTGGTGAGGGCGCTCACGGGGCATTGTGGCCTGAACAAACACATGTTCAGCCTCAAGCTCAGAGACATAAAAATGTGCAGGTTCTGCCAAGGAGCAGAGGAAACTCCCCAGCACCTCATGTGCGAGTGTGGCCCGCTGATGCGTAAAAGATACACCCACTTGGGTGGTCATTACCTCCAACCTGAGGAGGTAAAACAATCAGGCGCCAAAGCACAAGGCTTAGCGCAGAACTATAGTAGGTGGCAAACACAATAGATCAGCAATGGTCGCAGTGTTACAAGGCTCATAAAGAACTTAGAAAGCCCCACTCAACAAATAAAAAAAAATCCTAAATAACGATTAAATATTTTTTTTTTCGAAAATAACGGTAAAAAAGACAGTTTTTTTTTATTTCAAACGAAATTTTAAAATGCTAATATATCAAACTAGATCATTTCATTACACTTACAAGGCGACGATATAGGATTTACCGGATGTTTAAAATCACAAGGTCGCGTGCAACTTTTCGCATATACCGAAAAATCGTATGGCACAGTATCGGATAGACCTGGTAACTGTGTTTGTGCAGTTTCTTCAACAGATCCTTCAAAACTAGTATTGATTATGCCCAACTAAGGTTGTCGACTACAGCGGGCGAGCCCGTCACCTCAGGAAGTTTTAACGATTAGTCGTTCTATCTCCCTGGAGTGAGCGCAGAAGACTTGGACAAAACAGTCCACCGTCCAGCTCCGCCACAAACCCGCTAGAGGCCAACGCCTTAACCGCGAGATAGCCAGGAGTGTTACCCGGCAGGAGTGTTACTCACACCCTTACTTCCAATTGTGACCAGATTACTCCAGTCTCTCGATTGGTTACGAGTTCAAGGTCGCTTGCGCGGTCTTCTCCCTTACGAAGCGGTGAAACGGTGTTTACCGAATCTATCGCGGACCACAGCATCCTTTGCCCGGCTGTTTACCCAGGATCGGGTAGCCGATGGTTGTTTCAAGAGCAGTCGCCGTAAGGTCCGCAACCACCTTCCTACCCAGGCTCGCACTTTATGCGTGGAGGCCGTCGGATAGGTGTTGACCCGTGAGTTTGACCAACCCTGAACAGAATGGGTCTTCGTGGCCAACTCAGCAAGGGCCCATTAACTCTCATTGATTATGCCCAACAGAATATAATGCAACAGATCCACAATAGTAAAACAACTTCCTACCTGAATAATAACTTTAAATTTTCCGGTAACTCTGTACGTCCCGCATATCCTGGATTCATTGTGATAAATAACCCTATTGTAGGAACAAGAGCAATGACTTCTCCGAAGAAATCAAATAGCTTCTTCTTCTTTTTTAAGGCGTCCTGTATGCACTTGACTTGCATGGCTACCACTGAGAGAACGTCTATGGAGATGCGGTTGAACTCGTCGAAGCAGCCCCAAGCGCCAGTTTGCGATAGACCTGTAACAAGAGACTCAATTTGTACGAAGAATCGCCACGATGGTGTTCCGGCTCGACCATGTCGCAAATAGTCCTTGCACATCACTACTGCCTACGTGGAGATACGACTTCGACTGCCCTCCTCGCCTACGCTCTTCGCTTCGGTTTAATCATCAACCGCCGAACTTCAAACATTTCGCAACTCCCTAAAGCCAGTAACAGTTATTTCTTACATGCTCTCGCTCCTTAGCACTGATTATATTATTATAACTATTTAGGAGCCAATTCTAAATTTCTAACATTCTGAAGAAGCGTATCATATGTGTATTACTATAATGGGAATTTCTAATTTCAAATATATTTTTTTCATTTCAACTTTACATTAGTTATAATTCACAATAATCAACACCTAACTAGTCATCTTGAGAAATATATTATACTAGATGACCCGGTGAACTTCATACCACCTAAAATTTATTTAATTGTAACTCTTCATAAGCGTGTATTGATCCTAATCAACCTTCCAAATCCAATTCATTGAAATCTATAATATGGCCGAATCATGTACGGTTTGAGTTTCGTTTGGTGATTAAATGAAAGTCGTTTGTAATTAAAATAAACTAAACGTATTTAATTTACATGATGAAATATGCTTTTTCGACTTTTTCGACGTTTTCGACCTTTTCGACTTTTTTGACTTTTTTGACTTATTCGACTCTTTCGATTTTTTCGACTTTTTGACTTTTTGAAATTTTACACAATGGCACGGAATCAATAACAGTTATGGATGGCGCAGCTGTGAAACAATAGGATCGCCGAGAACGCCATCTATTGAAAGCGGCCCATTTCCCAAAATAACCAATTTCGATTTTTTTCGATTTTCAGTTGTATCTTCAACTTTTCCTAATTATTTTTTTTGTAAACCACCCCTAAATCAGGGCAAACAAAACAAAAAATAATAATTCAAATCGGTCTAGTCATTTTCGAGATCTTGAGAGACTAACACACGGCGATTCATTTTTATATATAAGAAAAAGAAGATTAACGTTATATAAATAAATATTATATTACTTAATTATTTTTTAATACCTTAATTACCTACAACTATTAATTACCTAAAACTATTAAAATTATCAAAACTTTAAATTATTTAAAAAAATCGTTGTAAGTACCTGATTAAAAATGTATCGAAAAATAAATAATCATAAATAATAATCTTAATACAAGTTCAAAAGTATAATAATTATTTAAAAAATAGTCAATAATAATCCAGAATGTAATCAAGATAATGAATGATAATAAAATAATAATAACGAAAAAAAACTATTCAAACAAATGCACACGGGTAAAATATTTTAATACATAATCACTACATTACTTCAATTTATTTTTAATTGTATTTATTTAAAATATTTTTTTGTTTTCATACCTACTGATACCTATGTTTTTATTTTATATGTCTGATTATCAAACAAGCTGTTTAATCCCTGCTGTCGTATAATTTAGACGCTATGCGCTCAAACTATTTTTAATGGGTATCCAATTTTAATGTCTTTAATTTAGCGATATTTCTCTTTTCGGCAAAAATCAAGATGCTAGAAATGGATTTTGTACGAGGAAAGACCTGAGTACGGTGAAAAACTTATTATTCCTTTTCAATTACCATGTCGACCCTGAAGGCGTTTAGAAAGCTGTAACGGTTATATGGTCGATAATACTATCTATCAGCAGCCTCTTGACAGAAACAATCAATAATTGACATATCTACGTCACCAATACCGATTGCGACTACTGCCTACCCTTCGGCTACGTAACGACCAAATTTGATTGCACATCAGAACACAGTTGACTACATAACGACCAATATTGGCGGTTTGATCCCGGAGGGCACATTAATATTATTTTCTAATTCGAACGCATCTTAAAATCCATACCAAATATCCCATTATTACCATAGATACATAGAAGGCCGCCAGAATAATTTCGGGCGTCATTTCGCAGATATTTCTGATAAAATTCCATTGTCAAACATCATTATATTTTTTTTCGAGTTATCATCAATTTCTTTTTTTTACCTAAATATTTTTGTATGTACATAAGCAAAACGATAGATAAAAGCCTTTGATAGATAATCTAATAAAGATCACGACAGTATTTACAATTTCTAAATAGGGTTCCGTATTTTTCCATAAGACAAGTACAAGTTGGAAATGCCGAGTTTTTTTCTTTACTTTTTCGACTTTCTCATATTTATTCATAATTATCTAATTGTTTTACAAAATGAGATTTCAATATTCATACGAAATGCCAATGCTATCATTGCATAGTTATTCTTTTAATGATTGCTATAGTAGTTCCATAGTTATAGTACTTTTTGTCGAGCGCGGCGATATTACAAGAAATTCCAATAAATTGCCGTGGTCTGCCATGAAATTGTGCCGTTATTCGAAGTGTTACTTACGATATGCCATATTCGAAAAATAGGTAACGATACTCTTTTCAATAACTTAAGTATCATCACAAATCCATGTACCTTTATAAATATTTCCGCATGATTTATAATCCATTTGCTCTGAGCAGTTGAACACGTATACCATAATTCCGAGAGCACGGCCTAAGTCCTTTGTAGTCTCAGTCTTGCCCGTACCAGCTGGTCCAGCAGGAGCTCCGCCCATTATAAGATGGAGACTCTGAAAGTAATTTAATTCAATTCTTTATTTTGGAAATCACACAGTATTACAGCAAATATTGAAAGTAAAAAATACGCTTTAACAAAAAAATAAACCTCTTACGGATTTCAATAAATAAACGGCCAAATCACGGTTCAACTCCTATCCGGTAGCCTCCTCGAAGAGGTACTAATCTGGAAAGGCCTCTGTGAACTCTGCATACGGCTGTTGGTGCAGTCGTTGGCAGTTGAGAACTTAGGTTTGATCTGGGGGAACACCTCAATCGGTTCTGGGCGGTTTGCACTCCGTGCGGCCTTAGCAAATCGACTGTGCACTCCAGTCCACAGCGGCCCGGTGGCATAGTGGTTAAGTCGCCTGATCTTACAAGGTAAGTTCCCGGATTGGATTCCCGGCTGTGTCACCATTTTTCGTTGGGATCTAATTAACGGAATTGCATTTTCAATTCTGTCGATCGAATACAATAACAAGACACACACTTACAGACATATTACACGAACACGTACATATAACACGTCATAGTAGGGTTGCTTGTAAGAGATTGTCATATGACAATAAACTCGCCCATTGTGACATTTTCACAATAAAGAGTATAAACAAACAAACAAGTGGATAACCGGGGAGTCTGGAAACGTACGTATGCTAACCAGCGGGGGTTGTTGCTGACCTGATGTCAGCCACTATTGAAACGATACGTTAATCACCCAATCCCGTGTGATATTGACGGGCAAAGGGCGAACAGTCTACGATAAATTCGAAACGAATTACCGCCGGCATCAGGTGGAGGCCGCGCAAGCGACATCGAATCTGTGATCAGATTGGAGGATCAAGGGAGCGAGGTTTGCCCGCTGGTTCCACTTCCAGGTGCCTCGGTGTAAGGCGTTGGACTCTTACGTAGCGTAGCTTGACTTTGGATTGTTTTTGTCTGCAATAGTCTTTTACGCTCACTCCATGGAAGACAGAAAGACACAAGGCCGTTCTATCTCTCTGGGGTGATAGGTTACCGTTCTCATTGACATCCTGTACCTACTGGGGTAAATCATATATTGAGTTGTCAACCACAACGGGCGAACCCGTCACCGCAGGACGTTTTAACGATTGTTCGTTCTATCGACCGTGCAGTGAGCGTAGAAGACTTGGGACATAACAAATCCGACGTCTAGCTACGCCACAACCCGTTAGAGACCAACGCCTTACCGCGAGTAGCCAGGTATGTTACCTGGCGGGCGGCACTCGCGCCCTAACTACCAATTGTGACCAGATTTCTCCGGTCTCTCGATTGGTTCCGAGTTCGAGGTCGCTTGCGCGGTCCTCTCCCTTACGAAGCGGTGAAACGGAGTGCACCGAATCTGTCGCGGACCAAGCCGTCCTTTGCCCGACTCTGAACCGGGATCGGATGGCCAATGGTCATTTCAAGAGCAGTCGCCGTAAGGTAGACAACTATCCCCGCTCTATAGGAAACAATACAGTTCCCAGACTCCCCCGATTGTTAGTCGGAGAGCACAATCGATTGGCTTGCGCCGCTCGGTGCGCAGACCGTCCAGGAGCGCCAGAGGATTGTTCCCAGGGGAGACTGGTTGACCCAGTGTCCTACCCAGGCTCGCACCCCATGCGTGGAGGCCATCGGATGGGTGTTGACCCGTGAGTGTGACCGACCCTGAAACAGAATGGGTCTTCGTGGCCAACTCAGCAAGAGCCCATTAGCTCCCGGGTAAATCATATGTACTGAAGTTCATTGCCACTTTTCAAAAAGAAGAAAAAGATAGAATTAGAATGTTCCATCATAATTTAAGCCTCCTTCCAACCGGCCTATTAATTACAATATGTATATGATGTCTCGGTTCTTTAAATCTGTGTTGAGTTATGGTTGTCAAAAAAATATTTTCGGGTGTTTTATAATTTATATTCGCGTTTATGTTGCATTTCTTTTATAATGTTGTAAAAATAAACATAAAATTTTGATTTTCTTCCATGGAGTAGATATTTAATAGATGAAAAGGTAATATTATATTGAAATATACTAAAATCTGGGAAGCAGTCTAAAAAATCAAAGAGTTGAAGCATTCAGATTTAGGCTGGCTATTCAAATTACAAACCTGAGTCAAGGTGATGTAGCATCTATCAGTCAAGGGTGTTATGACAAGTCG
Source organism: Micropterix aruncella (assembly GCA_944548615.1). Taxonomy (NCBI): domain Eukaryota; kingdom Metazoa; phylum Arthropoda; class Insecta; order Lepidoptera; family Micropterigidae; genus Micropterix; species Micropterix aruncella. Next base: position 5,005,485 of record OX155971.1, on the reverse strand, counting down.
AGGAGTATTTCCAAGGTATTCATATTCATACCTAAATTGAGCGTCACAAATGTCGCAAAAACAGTCACTCACGATGTTATCCCATCTGCAAAATTAACATTAAAACCATTATTAAATCTAATTGGTCCAGTTAAGGATTTTCCACCATATGATTATTATCTAAATAGGATGCAAGTACTAAATTAAACAAGAAACCAAACCTAGCTGGAAAGGTCTCAGGAAAAAAACATATCTATCTATAACAGGCAACTTCTGGGCTCCCCGAAGCATTAGCGAGTTTCTCAAAATATGACTTACCTACGTATTGATACGCGCGATATCTGAGAGCAAAGCTTTATTCTTTTTTTTTTCATGTATATTTACTTAGATATAAAATAATATATAATTTAAATTTGCAAACTTCTAAGGTAAAATGTCAAATAAATATAATTGTTATAATAAGTAGAACTTAATCTTTCATGGAGTCAAAATCTCTTTAAAATGGAGATAAAGCTGTAGATTAGCAATAATTCAAACAAGGCAGAAAGAAAACTTACCTATGTCTCAATTGACTCTGCCACATGAAGGATAATGCAGAGTCGACTTTAGCTAGAATCATTTTAGCAACGACATCTCTGGAATGTACGTCGATGGTGCAGATAGTCATGATTTTCTGTCGATCGCCAACGCTTAGTTCCCCGAGTAATAAACCAATTAAAGCGTTCAACTCGTTTATCTGTCTCTTTAGGTAGTCTTTCAATGCGTTCTCATGACCTGAATATTAAAAAAAGGTCATGGTAAAATATCAATATCTTTCGTGGATGTTTTGAACAATTCTGTACCTAAAACAGAACTTGCGTTAAGTGCATTTTACTCGCTTTTCAGTTTTTATTGAATTATATCCCATATGGTGGGTTCTGCAACGTGGCATATTACTTTATATACGAGTAGCTAGTATTTTTAATTCAATGATAGTTCTTCGGTATATTTATTTATTTATTTATTTATTATAAAAGGTACACAAACAATACTCTAATATTACATGGCTATCGCTAACATTTTTACTTTGTTTCTAATTAGGGTATAATATTATATGCGTACTCCGCATGCTTAATTTGTAATTGCGTATGTGCCGTATCTCATGATTTACAAAATTATCAAAATTATCAAAATTATCAAAAATTATCAGTACAAAAATTAATATCCTTAAAAATTATCAAAACAAAAATTAAAAATTTTATAAATAAGTTTACAGTGAATTCTGAAAAACAATTAAACAATGAAATGGTAAAAAATAGATCAAATATTGTCTGGAATAAAATAATAAAAACATAAAAATTATCAAAACAAAAATTAAAAATTTTAGAAATAAGTTTATAGTGAATTCTGAAAAACAGTTAAACAATTAAATGGTAAAAAAAAAAAAAAAAAAAATAGATCGAATAATGTCTGGAATAAAATAATAAAAACATACGGTAAATTATCAATTTGTTTCATAATACGTTATTTATAATGGACTTAACTACTAATGGTCCCAGGTTGAAGAAATCAATGTTATCGGTTATAGTGTTGTATAACCGGCATGTACGTGAGATAGGATTGTGGAAAGATTGATTTGTCTGCGAAGTGGGAAGGTGATTATACTCTATATATGTCATTATACTCTGTATATAGGTTCGAGGTGAACGGATTTATATCCCACACAACAAATTCTGATAAAAAATGGCACTAAGTGACTTAGCACAGTTTACCTCTGGGGTACATGATGATATTAATATTTAAATTATTGAGTTTAAACATTTATCGTTTTTGGATTGGTTTTCCTTTTACTCGTTTGGTTTAACCTACATTGTTATTTGATTAATACATTATTAATATTTTCATAAGATTATACATTTGATTTTGATGATTCTGAGCCTACCTTAGTGCGGACGTCTCGTGCGATCCAGTTAGGTTAGGTTTAATTCATTTGTAACTAATACTATGATTTTTTGTAAATAAAGAATTTGAATTTGAATTTGAATTTCAATTTATAGTACATTTTTTCTTTATTCTGACTTTTTCATTTATATTTGAACTCTGTGATGGCTTTGGAAATTATATTTTTTTACTGTGATTACCACATTTTAGTTTTGATTTTTTGGTACTTATTTTGGTATTATGTCTTTTTTATTTTTATTTATTTTTGTTTATTCACTTATTACTAATCAACATAACAGTAAAACCAAGGCATTGAGATGTAAAATTAATAAAGATTTTACCATAACTATACAAATAGAATGACACTTATAATACTAGCTATCATGTAAGAATAAATAATTAATAGCTTGCAATTTAAACAAGTGAGGGTTGGCGGTAAAATTATCGAAATCTGGTGCCATCGAGTGAATTTCATTTAAGCGCCGCAAAGCACGCGCCAACAAGTTCCACCTCAAAAGGTCAGTGCGCGAGAACGGCTCCGCGAAAAGATGGTGCGAACGAGCACGGAGATAATTATTTGGTATGAATAGATCCACCTTGGCTAGTAAGCTAGGGTTATCAGTTTTACCACGAATTAGATTGAAAACATAGGACATGGTCAGCATTTCTCTTCTGAGACAGAGAGAATTATAGCCAACCATGCCTGTGATAAATGCAGTCGGATACAAAAATGGATAATATCCGTACTGCTTGAAGTACAGAAATCTCAAAAAACACTTCTGTACCTTTTCCAGCATGAGGGTATAAGTATCTTCATGTGGATTCCAAGTGCCATAGTTCTGATACTTCAATTTACATACGTATAATATGCATTACAAGAAAAAGAAAATTATGTACACCTTAAACTGTAAAGCACAAAGTAGTACATGTAGATTTTGTACCACCTACATTATTTAATAATAAATGGAACTACAAAATAATATTTTTTTGAATAATATTAATATTATTAGGTTGTTTGCTACCGAATACCGGATACAAGATCCAGAGACAAATACCAGATCCAGCGGATGCTAAGATTTTCGCTATCCTGTGAAGAGGATAAGAGCTCCAAAGACTTTTATTCTGATCTCAGTGGAATTAAGAAACACATTTTCTATCATTAATTTTCATTTAAATATTTTTAAACAATGCACAAAGTAGCTCAAGGGGTATTGACCCTGTGAGAGTGGCCACCCTTCACTAGACTCCAATTGATTGTGAGCGAAGGGTGGGTCTCATCATGAAGTTTTCTCCTAGAATGAAAGTCGTGGATGTCGAAGTAGAAGTATTTAATCAGAAGGTTGAAGTGAGTCGCCAGTTCTTAACGCCTTGATTGTTGTTTCGCCGTTGTGTAGTAGTGTGGGCGCGAGGTGAAGCCGTAGTAGGGTTCCGAAGTGTGTAGTCGAGGAGCGTGGCTTGACGATCGGTATCGCGGATAATGCAGGTAATGCTTGATAATGAAGCGTAGTCGCGATAACTGTCCACTGAGAGGACGATGTATAGAGCGCGGTAACTATCCGCCAAAGGAATGATTGTAGTCGTGTACTTGTCCACCAAGGGAATGATATCGATCGATTGAAATGTACTACGTTTTATACCGTGAGCGGTGATGTAATAGCTATGAGTGGGGTGTGACATGTGACGCTTGCCTGTGCATAAATTGCCGAATTTAGTTGGAAATTAACTGCAGCTGGCTCGTATAGGTTTGAGCGAGTTTGCGGTTTCATTCTGTGGAAATTACTTTTTTGTTGTGGGTATGTTGGGCGACAGGGCTCCAACAACCCTAATATATGTACATAGTAGGTACTGCCGATACATTCGTAGTCAGTTCAAAGAGTGTTGATTCTTTATTTTTCTCATAAACAAATGAAGCATGGGAAGCGTTCTTGCTTTTTTACAGCCGCTGAAACAATTTCTAGCTAGAAACCCCCTACCTTTAATAGGATATCATGTATCCCTATGAAGTCAATCAATTAAACCGTATTCCCAGAAAATGTTGTATACTGGATTTCAGCGTTTTGTTATTTGAGGACAGTAAATCCAACAGAGGGATACAAAGTCTGATGAGTTAAACTTAAGTAATACCTTCTTCCAACTTAGCAAAAGCCTCATTGGTCCGCGTGGTTCCCCAGATCTGAGTACCGACGAGAGCCACTTGTGCAGGCCAGTCAAATAGCCACACTTCTCTAGGTTTTTCTTCGTAGGTGAATATGGCCGAGGAGAAAAGTGTATGAAGAGTGGATCTCATGCAACCAGTCACGCGGTTCAACCATATCTCCACCTTAAATAAGAGAAACTTCGATTTTATGGGAAATCTTTTGAATGAAATCTTTTATAGGAGAATTTTTTGATGTTGAAATAAAAATAATAAAAGCTACTCACATAGCAACGATGGACTTCCCGGATTGGATTGGGAAATGCTTTTGTTTAAATGAGATGTTTGTATGGATGTGCCCAAATTTCGACTGTGTTTTGTCGGTTTAATGGGAGTCTATTTGTCATCATTAAACGGTCACCCTTCGCCCATCCATCTCGAAAAAAAAGATTATCCCTTTGCAAAATAGAATCCCTCAAATAGAGTCGAATTCCCTCGAATAGAAGCGGAAAACAGTCAAGTTCAGCGCTGTAGGATACGAAACTTGATATGTTGGCAATCTTGTCGTCTTGCCAAACCACCACTAATATTCTCAGTAACGGAAAATTAACTCGAGGAGTTAATAGGCCGTGTACGAAATCGATGTGGATCGTGATACCTCTATAATCAATGGTATAATATAACTATAGGTAGGTAGGATTTTCGGAGCCAAAGAGATACGTCTACCCTTTGGAAGCGCTCGGCGGGGACTAGCTGACTTGAGGCGTGAATCGTATCATAGGCGAGTATCATAACGCGAGAATTAGATTGTTTTAAGAGACTTTATTGCCAATTTTAATTAATATTTTGCATTTTTTTTTCTGAAAATGGATTGATATTGAACTAAAGTTTATTTCTGTTGTTTTTATTTTATGAACGAGAGTTCCAAAAGGCCAAAATCAAAAGCAATTCTCCGCCCATTTTCTAAAAAATTTGACAAAGTTAAATATTTTTTTTATCAACAATTTTATACGAAAGTAGTAAAAACTGATTCACTTATTATATAGAGTACTTTCATAACAATACATTGTAATTTTTTCATACCTTTTAGATGTCAAAACGATTCGTAAATATGTTATATTCTAAACCTCTTACAGCAAAAATTCACAAACAGTCGCCGGTTTAAGGTCAATTAATCAAAATTCTATAATAATTTTCAAAAAAGTAGCTCACTCATTAGACAATAATATAAATGATCTTTTATGTTGTGCAATAAAACTTATAGAAATACAGTATTTTAACCTTAAATTCACGTCTGCAAAATTACGTAAATTCACGAAATGCGCAATATTTCGTGTACGGCCTCTTAATACAAAATGAAGAATCAAATTTAACATTCACTCAACTCCCTTGTCACACTCAGGCGGCTGAAAGGTGTGTGAAATTCGCGAATAAAGTTTCAGGAGCAATATAACAACGCATAATTGCAGATAGAATCATCCAAACCAGGAAGGAACCAAAAAAAATATTGCCTTAATTCGAAAGCAAATTTCAAAAAGTCGCAAATAAGGGCAAAAAGTGTTTAGTAAAACAATATTTAAAATAAAAACTATTTTTCGCAACATGCTATTAATCTTTACAAAAATGTTTCTCTCTTTAGCTTAAGGATCTATGTAGATTTAGTGTAGTTTTCTTTTCTTTTCCTTTTCATGTCTTTCCTTTTCTTTTCTATTTCTTTTTATTTTACTGAGTAGGTATCAGTTTATTATTATTATTATTTCCATTTTTATTTATATACTCGATTATTTAATGACATTTGAAACATGTTATTTTTACATTTTTTTGGACTATTTGTTCACGATTTCATTTTTAATTTCCATTAAATTTTTATATTTCTACTAACACCCTCTTAAGATAATTTTGAAAATGTAATTCAAATATTTATTAATTTGACATATTGTTAATTTTTTAAACTAGTTCTTTAATTTTCATTCCTTCTTTAAAATATTTTTTTAATGATATTTCATTATTTTTAAGCTATTGCATAGCTTTTATCGCCAGCGCGGCGACCGAATGAAGAAATTTCTTAACGAAAATTAATGATTTTAAACTAATAATTACGTCTAAACGAGTACTGCTTACGACTTAAAAAAATATATGTTAAACAAGAACAATTTCCTAATATTCATAGCTTTGAATATTTTAGATTTTGTTTATATTACATAGTGTAATTAATTTGTGAAATTAGATCTAACCGAACACAAAAACGACTACTACGCAAATACTATCTGGCGTATTATTATGAAACCTGCACCATTTTAAAGATAATTTAATTATCTATCTATTTATCTACGATTTTTTTCGAATAATCCGATTTTTTTGATTTATCGAATAAAAAAATCGTGCGCGGCGCTCTATCGGAAGACGTTTTAATTATTCCGAATCATTTGCTACCGCAGCCGCAAATGATTCGGAATAATTTCAACGTTTTCCGATAGAGCGCAGTTATCTGATATCAGAAAAAATACAATAAATAAATAATTATAATTGCATAAGTTTTTAAAAATGCTATGCAATAGCTTTACCGCGGCAGTCCCCGAGTGCCACACGTATTTTTTTTAAATGCGTATGAATACCCAATTTCATTTTTTTTTTTCATTTTAACTAAACGTGTGCACAGATAAAATATTTTCTGGTACGCCTGCCTTAGATAGGCTTAGACCTAGTTAGGCGGTGTTGACGTAGTGCCCAAGATGCTGGAGTGTGCTTTATTTTTCGCTACTGGTCCAAACACGATTTTTTTTTGTAATGCTGCAGAAATGTATATCCCGTGCTTTACTTTTAATAAATAAATAAAATTATTAAATGTGTCCTTTGCAGTATATAGTTATCATCTGAGGAGTTACTGGTTTTAAAAGCCTGTGTAGTAAGGCGCCGCGAGAAACAGCGTATTGTGAATGTTTCTCTCATTCTCTTATATACAACTTTACGCGGCCCTTCCCTTGTATTTTCAAAGACCTAATTTATACATATTGGCATACGGAAGTAAGGCAGCACACATAGTACACAGAGGAATTCTATCAAACACAGTGTAAGAATGCCCATCTGCTGTAGTAGTTTATTTTAGTATATCGAATTGAACCTAACAGTATATTTATATCTTAGTTACTGACCTGTCCAGAGCAGTCGCAGAATGGCAATTCAAAGGAGACGTGTTCGTCGTTTTCTTTCGATATCATTTCCACAGCGCATTTATCTGCTTCTGAGCTAAACACCAACTTGGCGAGATTGTCGTAAAGCTTCGGTAAGTGCCTGCAGACCATTTGGGGATTATTCCCATTCGATAAAATATCTAAAATGACGAACGCAATATAATACATTATTTTGGGATTTTTGCGTGCCTTGGTAGTTATGAAACATCCTATAAACATATAAGTATAAAAATATAGTATATTCAGAGTCGTAATTAAAATTAGTGATTTAATACAATTTCGTCTTATATCTGCTGAGCCGCGACTATCTTCTTTCTGCCTACTCTTCTTTCCCAATCGGCCTTCTTGCAGGACAGCAGTGCCTTTCGTGCAGTCCTTGTCTTTCTAAACTAAAAATGTGCGCACCTTGACTCTCTCCGATCACGCGCCAGTCCCCGATCCGCCTTGCTAGTGGCCTTGCCCGCGGACGATCGCGTCCCGAGCCGCGTACTTGTCGGTCGCCGATGTCTCTGTTGACCGGCAGCAAATATAATTGTTTATCAGCACGTGTTACGTGATCCTCGTACAACCGACGGCTATCTACTACAGTCCTGGATAAAATGCTGGACCCTAACCGCCAGGAACCTGATAAAACCTGCTGTCGGTTCGTTAGATGGGTCGTGGCAGTCTCGTTGATCCGTTGCCAGTTTACTTACGGTTTCGAGTTGTGCGTTTGCACAGTGCCTCCTGTATTGATTTTGTATAGCTACACCATATTATGTTATTGCTTATTTGTGACACAATGAATTTCGCGTTAGAGGCGCTAAATTAGACATCTTTTTTGTGTTGCTTAACGGGGTAGCTCCTGCTATGCGGTAAAATGATGATGCGTCCGCTGCCTTTGTATGTAACCTTTCTACTCATCCGGCTATTGTCTCCGCTACTCCTCAACTCTTTATCGGCGGGTTTCTTGCAGGTTCTACACTAGTCTAAAATAATCCCTCGGGCGACTGACTGAAAAATGATAAAGCTCTGTATTGGCTATAGCCGAAATACCACAATCACACTAACACACAGACAGGCTTCTATCTGAAAATGTTCTTAATCTTTTAAGTGGGTCTCAAAATAGATATTTCCGTATTCTCCACATAAAAAATGTAGCGTTTTCACAATACTTTCACTCCTCGTTTGTTGGTAAGCCGGAAAAGTAATATAATCCTAACCCGAATCGTTTAGGTCGACAATACACGTCAGACTTTCCTATACGATAGTCGCATCTGATAGTCTCATCAGACTACCGGATCCAACAATCGTATAGAAAAATCTGACGTGTACTGCTGGCCTTAAATATCAATGGAATTTTGAATGGTATTGGCACAGAAGGCAGAGAAAAAAAATGTCATAGGAGGAAATACTGTGAATTAACCCTTATTTCCAGTGCCATATCTTTTAAAAATAATAATATTTATTAACCACCATATCATCTAAATATGTTAATATGAGACTCAACGCTATGAAAATTTAAATTTCAAACGCGCGTCATTTCATTCAATTTAAAAATCAAATTCAAAAGCGGGTCGCCATGAGCCTCCGAATTCGAACTTCGATAGAGCCACGCATCGTAATCATGGCCGCTTTTAATGGTCTTATTATTTAACTAATGTTTAGCGGGCTCTAAAATGTTATTTGCCTCACTTGTATAAATGATATTCCAACCAAACTGACTAAGCCGAATTCAAAATGTGATCTCGGTCCAACTAGGCACCTGGATACCGAATTCCAAGTCTCTAAGTCCAATATTTCAAGATTGAAATACGACTATCGCGCCCTCTAGTGGACTGATTTAAGCCACAATCTTTTCAACTCTTGCTATGACCAAATGATACCTCCATGCCAAAGCGGAATCGGATGGAGCGTTTGGGGGCTATCGTGGATGAATACACATACCCACACAGTGTGATCACACCCACACCACGTAATGTAAATCAGCATAAAATAAAAATTTCGGGAAAATTCTCTTTCCTGCGATAGTTTTTCTCCCCCTTGTAATATATTTTTCTCCGAGTAAAAGTATATTTTTTGCTTACCCAAAAGATCGGCCGAACTCACAAAATAGAACCGTGGATATGCAAGCCTCTTTGTCTCCAAGTAATCGTTCAAAGCTTTCTCACAGTGAGTTAACATCACCATTAGATCGTCCAATTTGTCATACAGCCCATCTTCGTTAGTTGCTTCAATCACGTTCGAGTTTTCTTTGATAAAAGTCAGGAGCTCCTGCGCAAATATCATGTTTTAAATATCATTATGTGTAGCACAACAAAATTCCTGTGGAATTTCAGATTTTGTGGTATTACTCGTAAATGTTCACCGTTTACTGTTACATGACTAACAAGATAAGGTTTGTTTGTTTGTCTAAAAAACTTTATTGCACACACAATTGGCCCGTATTCCGTTTCTCGCAGGTGCTTGAATTGAGGTCTAAAAAGGCGCTAAAACGACGCTTAATTTTGAAGTGACGTTTTGGTATTCCCTTTCATGGGTCCTAACTGACGCGTGCTTATGTAGATATCGTCGAGACCCTTTTTGGTATTCCGTTTCTACAACTGTCATGGCGGATGGGTCTTGTTCGGGGTCTTTTCTAAGAACGGTCTAAAATCGATCAGTCTTCGTCTGACAGCCGTGTAACTTGTTTTTGCTTGTGATTCCGAAGACTTTACGTGTTGCAATTTTAAAAGATGTTTGCTTAGCATTGGCTTTTAAATCGAAGAAGGGATGAGGAGCGCAGATTTTCCTAAGTAATCGTTTATTAATATCTATATCTTGACCTGAAAATCCTGTCTATTTTTTTGTAGGTTATGATAAATCGCCCTGTATATTCTTGTTTATTGTTTCATTTTATTGCCATATTATTTCAAAACAAACGAAAACGCGAATCGACACAAAAACACGAAACTGCACGGCGCGCGTCGAGCGATCGGCGACTGGCCGGGCGGCGAGCTGTCAAAATTAAGACCCCCGCTTTAGAACGGCCATAGACAAAACGGAAATTTTAAGATTTAAGACCGGTTCTTAATTTTGATAAAACGGAATACCAACAAAATAGCGAAGGTGCTTAAGTTCTTAATTTTTAGCACCAACTTAGTTTAAGACCGCGAGAAACGGAATATGGGTCAATAAAGTTCAACATGGTAGGCCTATTGCCAGGTGGCAATAGGCCACCAATCTTGCGATCATACGACCAGATTTATCGTGACTAAAATTTTATGTTGACAAATCAATAAGTGTATTTTTTGTAAAGTAGTGGTCATTGTAAATGAGTGCACTTACATAAAAATAAAATTATGTAATACTATAATATAATATATAAAATAATACAAAATAAAATAAATAAATAAAATAAATCATATAAAAATAAATTATACAGCATGATTTCTATTTAACCAGCATCCTTATAGGAGATGAATGAGTACAAGCATGTAAGCAACTTAAAAATAATAAGTTTATAAAAAAAATGTTTTGAAAAATTTTCAAACATATTTTTTTTTTTAAAATAGCATAAAAAGCGTTGAGCATAATGCGCTATCTGTTGGTAGCTAAAATATCGCTAATATTGTTTATTAGCGATATTTTACCAACAGCTAATGGCGCAGCGCGCTCATACCTTTGTCACAAAGGTATGGGCGCATAAAGGTATGAGCGAATAATAAAAAAAAAACAAAAAGTCTTTTATTTTGGTTTTATCCAATTTTTATTTTAAATGTTGCTTATCTGATCGTACGGATGCAGCTCAATAAAAACACAATGTATAATATAATATGATATAATTACATTTTTTTAAAATATGAAAAATAACATTAAAAAGATTAATATATGTCATTTCAATATCTACTGGAGAAATGAGAAATAAGGACAAGCTAGGAGACGGTGGAGGTGGGGCTCCGGGGAGGGTATTCATAAGTTAAGTAAATGTCACTTGATAGATTTTTTGAACCTGTTCAGATTTTCAAGTTGCCACACGGCCATAAGAACATGGTTCTATTTTCAGGCCGACTTCAATGCAAATGACTTAGACAGGAAATTTGATGAATGTTGAGGCGAACATTCATTCATCGAATGTTGAGGCCAGTAATAGATTTCCCTGGGAGCGAAATGGAAGGCCATGGGATGAAGGCGGTGAGAAGAGATTATAGAAATATGGAAACCTGTTTGGATGAAGTACACGAAAGAGTAGGATGAGTATGTGAAAACCCCGACATCGTCTAATGGGGAGCCACTCCTTTGCCTACGAAATCGATATATGATGAAAGGTCTTCAGGGATTAAACAAATCTAATACAATCGTTTTGAATCTTTAACATTTCACTGAGTAACTCCTTACTCGTGTCTATGTAAGTCATATCAGCGTAACGAATTATTGGTAATATGGAAGATAAAGCTATTAGGCGTTTACTACAAAAAGATAACGCACCAACAAATATGTAGTAAGAACTCGACATCCAAGTGAGTCTCTTCACCGTATGCAGAAGGTCCTGCAGTACTTCGGTCATGTAGAGAATCCGGAGAAAATGCTTTCCGGGAAGTCAAGTGGAGGGAAGAAGACGCATAGACAGATCACCGGTAACGACCTCATCACAGAAGTAACAAAAGGGTCTATACAATCTGCGACCCACCATGCAGGAAACAGGTTGAAGTGGAGGAGCCTCGTGTGCAAACTGTTGTCTAGTAGCCACGATCCTCAGTAATGAGAGACAAAGAGATAAGAAATTCTGCACTCGTTTAAAACAATGGGCAAACACTTTACGACTGTCCATCAATATAAGTTTTTATCAATGATCAAGCCCAGGTCTCTTAAATTAGGTGCTAATTTAATAATTATGATTATAAAAGAAAAAGAATGATATAGATGTGATGTGTGGCATCAATTTAGAGAACATTTCATTCAATTTGGCTGAAGAGTCAAAAGAACAATAGTAACTAACATACTATTTAACTAAATTAACCATATCCTTAGAGTGGCACAATATGAAGAGCCATAGATGCAATAATCAGGTTATCAGATAAATGACGACGACAATCGCTAAATAGTGAAAAGGAGCCAGAAACAATCCAAGCCCAATCCAATCATAATGTAAAGACACTGTTTGAAGAATGCTTGACGATTTGTAATGGTTGAAGCATCTCTCAGCTTTATTTTGTCGAAATGTACGGTAATGAGGTTCACTAGATCAATCGCCCCACTCATTTATGACTACTTGCTATCGGAGAGCAAATTCCTATGGGAAAGGGCGAAAGGGCAAAGCTGTGAAAATTGTGAAATCATTTAACTACCTTGAATTTATAATCGATGTTATCGAACTGCTTCGAATCTTCTGGCAGCTGCTTACGTATATCTTCAGATCCAATAAAAATACTCTCTAGATACATCCATTTCCTTTGCACCTCAAACCAAATATCTATTATCTGGTCTGCGTTAGATAATTTCCTTTGCCATTCTAGGACTTCCTTCTCAAAATATCCAATAAACTTCGACGACGCCATCGCTTGTATTTGAACCTAGATTTTTAAAGAAAATAGTAAATGTGCCATTTGCGTCAATTTTTAGATTTGCCGCAATTACTGATATTATTTAGCATTTAAATATTTATTACGCACTTAATATTATAGATATTATTAGGCAATCGATTTATTAGGCACTTTTTTAAAACTTGAAAATCTTGAAGATAAACTTGATAATCTTGAAGATTTAGTATTGAAGATTCCTCTTCAATACTATAATCAATAATGTTTTCTACAATACATATCTGATTGAAAAGATATCTATTCTGGATTCTGCTGGCATTATTCGAGACTTGCGCCTGTTTTATACAAAGTTATACAACTTTAACTATACCAAGCACTACCTAATAGAGTTATGACAATGTACAATGATTGGTTTGGATAGGTTAACATTTTTGCATCCGATAAAAATCATCTCAAGAAAACCATTAGATAATCATTTTAGACCTTGGCTTCCACCTTCCACATCTAATACTTTATCAATCGCATAAAGTTTTTTTTTATATCATCAGTGTTTTTCTTTTTTCCTGAATAATAAAATCATCGCTAAATAAATATGTGTAAGATTAATTGTGTAAATATTTAATTAGTCATAGTATTATTTTTATCTTTTGCGATTGTTAATTAACGCTCTTTACCAAATAAAATAAATTTAAATAATAAAGAATTTAAATATTATGAAAATACCTTTGATGTTAGTAAATTATATTTTGTATTGCATGCAGCAGTTTACGATTCGATAAATAAATCGAAATGAAATAATAAATTACCTCTTTATTGAAGAATTTTAATATCGCCTACCTGGTTTTCCTCGAGGGTCTCGACCAGACCCTCGCTAGCTTTCGGTATTGTATATTCGCTTCTTGTGTGCAGCCCAAAATCGAATGACATCGTCGTCCAAGTATTATTGAGATCACTGTGAAAAGAAGAAAACATGTAAATGGAAGCCGGAAATCAGATGAAACAGTTAATTGACCAACCTGAGCATCTTCTCCATCGCCGATTCTTTAATGGATTTATCCACTATCAGCTTTACTTCGTCTTGATACAAGTGCAAGTTCAGGACTAAGAGATGCTTTAATTTTGTGTTGTCGTCAAGAGTGAACCTAACCTAAAATTGAGCCCGTTAGTTGATAGCTTCATAATAAAGAACTCTATTATTTTTTTTACTGCTGTTTCCAACGCTTTTTATATTACCACCAAGTTGTTGACTCGAGATTTTATTTTCTAACAGGATTAAGTGCTGAATAAAATAGCATTATTCTCAATTTTTATATCTTTCTTTAATATATATGTAAACACCGTTTAATATAAAATCAAAATACATTATAGTCGAAACATTTTTTTTGGGAATCAAAATATCTTAATCTTATCTTAATCACAATATATGTAGCAAGCATAAGTGGAAAGAACATTGTGATAATCTGGCGAACAAATTTTATAGTGCGTGCTATATTCATTATGAAATTTGCGATGTATTTTAGATGACAGTCAAATTAAAATTGTGTACTCTTGTTATTTTGAGATACCAGATATTTATTTTACCAAAGCAAACAGAATAAATATAAAAGTACTTTGTAGAGATGTATGTCGTCCACTATTCAAGGGCCTCAAATATATTAAAATAATAACAGCAATGTTTTAAAAATTCGTTTGTTACTATATTATAATTTTATACCATATATGCGTGTTAAGAGCGCCATCTACAGTACGCATCCATACTGTTATATCACGAAAATCGCCATATTGAAGGCTAGACCCATGCCCACTTCGTTGGGCGGTAAACATTTTTACTTGTGATGAAATTATGACTGTGGTTCTGTTAGTACTGAGTGCTATGATTTATTTCCTGACTGCCAAAAGGAGGGTTATATTTTTACTGCATATGTATGTATGTATTTGCATGTCAATTTGACTATATTATCGTGTTTCAAATGAGTGAATGAAATTATTATGATTGAATAAATTATGTTTATTTTAATTGTTCAAAACTTCTCTGTACACTATATTAGATGTAATGTTATTATTTGGAACCAAAATATATTGTCTTTCAGGAGTTCCAACCCGCGATACGGTCGCGGTTCCATACCTATTTCGTATTATCTCTTTAACCATTTATGCGGTAAAAGGGAAATTATATGCAGTAAAAGGGAAAAGAATTTTGTTTTAAACACTTGAGACGATAAATTTACTTTGATTTGATAAGAATTCATAATGGAGAATGTTCACTACTTTTTATTTTTAGCTCTCCGTATTGCCTTCTAAATATAAAAAAAATCGTATGAAAAAATTATTTCGATACGTCCATTAGTTTTCGAGATATGGAATTTTAAATATAGATGCGCAACGCTATTAAAACTATTTTATAGTTTCTTCCGCCGGCGCTCGCTGCGTGTGACGTCACAGTTCAACACTCGCTCAGTCCGTCGCGCGCCACCGTACGGTTTACAAGGTTTCATTAGAAGATTACGCTAATATCTTTTGAAATGTCTATTCCAAATAGTAGAAAATTGTGCTTTGTGCCAAAATGTAAAACCACAACCACCAATGAATCGATAAAGTTGTTTTTTCTTGTTCCAATGGATGTCAAAATGCGAAAAAACGTTTAGTACATCTGTCCGTTTCACTGTTTTCGCAATAAGTCAAATTAGAATAATTAGGTATGTAGGTATTAACATTTTTATATTTATATATTACACAAAGCTTAAAAGATTTGGTACTTGTGCTGCGTTTGCGAAATTGGTTATTATATGGTATTCGTTAAATTAAATTTTTAAAATAGCTATGTTAAGCGGCCGACAGGTATATTAACTTACTTTTGCATTATTACTCCTCGCATTTCGGCGGCAAAAAACACTATTATTCGAAAAATAATGGGCAACCATAAATATATCTATTTTAGGTAGATTATCCGATTGCCCTTTTTCAAATCCTTCGTCCATTGTACTGAACTTAATTAATTGAATACACTCTATGAACGTAACAGTATAATGCTCGGACGAAACAAAACAAAATGAAATCCATTGTCGAGTAGATTTCGTTAATTCATAGCAAAATACACGGTGCAACCGCTGTCAACCGGCAGTACTCTAGTAACGAGAGCGCGCGAGCGATCGGAGTGTTGGAAAATGACGTCACACAGTAGCCGGCCGCCCTAGCGCCGGATTCGATATTTACGGGAGTTTTAAATGTGTGCAAAACAAAAACTAATTGGTATTTTTGAATGAAACAAAAACTAATGTATTTGTATACATATAAGCTCTAATAAGACTAAGTTTCAAGCGAATTTGAAGACCCAGTAACATTCTCCATTGTTGATAATATGACCAATAAACATGACGTAACCATTAAAATTATTTTTTTAATATAAAAAACTACTTTTTCTGACTTAAATATAAAAGTTGCATACGCTGACTTTTTTGTAGGCATTATCAAGCTCTACAACTTCTCTCTAGAACTCGATCATACATCTTTCATCGTTAAGGCAGCATTCGTAAGAAACGTTTTCATTCGACCGTTTTTCTCCGACTTACTTTGCAAATCCGACTACCACGAAAAAGGCTTTTAATTTTTCGGATTAATATATAGCCTATGACACTCAAAAATAATGTGGCTTGCTATTGGTAAAAAAAAAATCCAATAGAATCAAAATCGGTTCAGTAGCTCCAGAGATAACTCTCTACAACCTCACAACCTCACAAACTTTACCTCTTTATAATATTAGTATAGATAATAATTCATATTAATAAATTTATTCATTCAAAAACATAAATTTACAATTGTATTAGTTGCAGAATCTACCTAACTAGGCCATAGCTTGTACCAAGGAAAACTCTATGTATGGCAAAGATTTATTCATGTGCACATAATATTATTGTCTTTAATATTAGATGTCTTTTTCTTCAAATTTTCTTAATTATGTTGCAAAAAAAAATTATTTTTTATTTTAACCAAAAATTTATAAAAAATTGTTCTATGTAACAAATATAAGTGTGGTATCACTCCAGAACAGACTGTAGTCTAGTGGAGCTGATAAAATCCATCAAATCTGTACTTTCTTTGCTTCACAAACAATGACTAAGTATTTGCTCTTTTTTACACTGTGTTATTTATGTCAACATTGTAAATTTTTATTTTGGATTTAAATAAATAAATTAAAAAAAAAAAAAAAAAATATATTTAAATGAAAAATACAAAATATACCTAATAAAATATAAAATTGATAAGCGAATGCAAATTAAACTTATAATTATATTTAAAATATTGATATAGCATGGTCATGGAAATAAAAAAAATACGTGTGGCACTCGGGGACTGCCGCGGTAAAGCTATTGCATAGCATTTTTAACAACTTATGCAATTATAATTATTTTTTTTATTTTTTTTTTTTTTCTGATATCAGATAACTGCGCTCCATCGAAAAACGTTGAAATTATCCCGAATCATTTGCGGCTGCGGTAGCAAATGATTCGGAATAATTTAAATGGCTTCCGATAGAGCGCCGCGCACAAATTTTTTATTCGATAAAGCAAAAAAACGGATTATTCGAAAAAAAACGTAGATAAAAAGATAGATACCTAAATAATCTTTAAAATGGTGGAGGTTTCATAATAATATGCGAGATAGTATTTGCGTAGTAGTCGTTTTTGTGTTCGGTTAGACCTAATTTCACAAATTAATTACGTTATGTAATATAAATAAAATCTAAAATATTCAAAGCAATGAATATTAGGAAAATATTCTTGTTTAACATATATTTTTTTCGAATCGTAAGCAGTAGTCGTTTAGACGTAATTATCAGTTTAAAATCATTAATTTTCGTTAAGAAATTTCTTCATTCGGTCGCCGCGCTGGCCTAGGCCCGCGATAAAAGCTATGCAATAGCTTAAAAAACGTAAAATGTCGTAATATGAAGTTTGTAAAACAAATAAATAAATAGTATTAAAATATAAAGTGTAGTGCAATGGTATGACAATAATAATAATGCAGACCTTTACTTTAAAATATGACTTATTGCCTTTTCCACCTCATTTCTACCAAGTTGAAGTAAATGTTGTGTAATTTTAGATTTTATTTGGATTGACTTAGTGTTTTGGCATGTTTTAATAGATTCTTTTAGATGGTTATAATTTTTTGGCCCTATAAAGCCGAAGTGTCTTTGGGCGAAGGATGTTCGGGTTTTCTGAACAATGTGTTTACAGGTTGTGGCGCTCCTCGTTGAAATTTTATGCTCGGCTTTAACGTGAATATCTTTACTTTTTATGTAGTTAAGAGCCCTATCACATATTTTTTCCAGAAAGGCAAGAAAAGTGGATTTTTGGCGTTCTAATTCCAAGAAATGAAGAGATTTCTACAAACTTTAATTACTGAATTACCTGGACCATTTCTTGATGTTGACCATAGCGGCCTTTAATTTTAGATATAACGAATATTATTTACTTATTCAGCCCATTTTCCGAAAGTCGTTATTCGTAAAACGCTCGGAAGGCAAACTTTGAGCTCCTTAATACAGTAATATCACTACAACGAAAACCGTATACTATTTTTTTTTATGTCCGTCATGTATTCTTGTTGACCATAGCGGCCTTATTTTTTCGTTTTTTGACCACATATCCAAGGTATACATTACTTACAATTACACAAAATTTAAAAAAAAACTTCCTGTATCATTCTAATTTTCTCAGAAATAAAATAAGATTCTTATATAATACTTATACTATATTAAAGTTCACTCTTTTAGCAATACGACATAATATAAATTATTGTCATTAGAAAGGAGAAAACACTGCAAAAAACAATTAGAAATTGTGTATATATTTGCTTGCGCAAGAGAAGAGCGCTCAGTGCCGCGGTTTTCTCCCAGGGTTGAATAGTTATTTATTTATTTATTTATTTATTTATCCTATCTTTTATAGTTACATCCAAAAAAAAATGCGTTCATTTTTTAAACTCATTTTAAAAGAATACCTACGCTATTTTGTAATAGGCCTCTTAAGAAAGACTGTTTTTGCAAATACCTGCCTGATGTCTAATATCTTCAGCTCTGCAAACAAGTCGTTTGAGGGGTATGTGATATTCTATTAATCTAAGGAAATATGAGTGCAATCTAATCTAAGTGTTGCGTAGTAAATTACTGGTTTCCAAAACGTAATCGTTCTTTGAGCAATCTATTCACTATATAATCGATAGTATTACTAAAGAATATTTTCACAAAATAAAACAGGGTAGTCCCCGTTTTTCTGCCACGATATCTTTGCTTCGCCGATCGTGTAAAAACTTCTATTAATATCTAGGCCCTCGACTTCGAAATCTTTTAGGGAATATGAACATTTTAGCTTCTTCACCGCACTTGATTTACCATCACAATCAGAAGTCACACATTTAGTGCGACGGAAATCATTCAGACAGAAATATGGAAGAGAAACCGACGGGGGCCGTGTGATGACCGCATCTTCGTCATCCGAAGAACTGATGATGGTGATGGGTGATGATAACATGGGGCGAGAGTTCGGTGATATGATGTCTGATGTTGATGTGATGTGATTTGATGAAGTGAGCTGTGTTGATGATTGCGCATTGTGAATTGTTGATGCAGCTTGATTATTGTCGCAACATGCATTAGTGATAGTTTCGCAAACCTAGAAAATGGGAATGATACGATTTTGATTAAAGCACGAACGATTTAACATCAAACTAGATACATAACTAGAGTTAGAACGTTTTAAGATTTGCGGTTTTTAAATCCAAAATTTGCAGCCACAAAAACGTTGCAAAAGCTGGAAGTGAGGTTCAATTTTTTATTTAAATTTCTTTGCATCGGTAGGTACATGATATATAAATAAATCACATTAAAATGATAAATATGTTATGAAAACTAAACTACATTAAAAAGCACTTTATGAGTTTATACTTTATGAGATGATACTGAAGACGTTTATAAATTTATACAGTGTTGATACGTCACGATGAAATTTTCCGAAACTGGACAATTTCTATAATTTTTTAAATATGTATTTTAAGAAAATATTTAAATAACAAAATTTTTAATGAAATTTTTTGGTTGTGGAAAAACTGTCATTTTTACATAAATTTAAAAATTGCGTGTCTGTATTACAATGGATATAACTGGCGAACATTTTCACTGTATGATTTTCCTTTATCGCACAAATATCATAAATAAACATAGCGTTGACCATAATATTCAGACATTTAATGAACGACCACCAAGAGAACCGTTTAAAACATTAAAATGTACGTACCTTTGTAGCTTTCATTAACTCTGTCCAATGTCTATCCTTTATCGATGGATTCTGAAGCTCGACTATAGCTTTGAGTGATGTCATTAGATTCTTTATGACACCCTCGATTTCTATGTAAGGTGCACTGCAAATGAAGCGGTTTTTGTTTACGATTAAGCCTATATCAATAACTTTTAGGGCATTATGAGATGGGGAGGAGCTACTATTACGGCTCTCCACTTCCCAGATACCATAAAGCCCCTTCGGGAGTCATTACCAAAAAGCCCCAACCTTTTAATCGACTTGAATTAGAAAATATACCCCAAAAGAAGAAACTATACCCTAAAACATTTTTATTAAATTGATAAAACTGATCAAAATGTTTCTATAAAAGTAACACAGTACCTTTTTGTCGTACCTTTTTGTCATTACATTTTTGTCGTTTCTAATTACGGCTAAAAACCGCTCTTGGACGTGTCAAAATTATTGTTTTAGGTAGTAAGTTTCGTTACTACTCTTTACTGAACATACATAGATAGTCAAGAATTGAACTACTAAATTTTCAAACTATAAATATAAATAATCAAAACTTTTCAGTGTTTTACTTAAGGCTTTAAGTATTTTAGATGATAATGATCATTAAATTGCAGAGATTGGTAAGTTATTTAACCATATTTGGCGGTCCAAGTTTCGACCTTCCGCGATCCGGATCCGGACCGCGGTCTACCTGTTGCCGACCCTAGATAATCAATGTAAAAGAAACGGAAAATAATAATTGAAATTTCCGAATAAAAACTTACGTATTTCTCAATTCTTTATCAAGTGAGCGAAGATCTTTGGAAAACTTCTTGCATTCGGCGTCCATTGCTTCTACGTCTATTTTTCTCCACAACGTCTTCTTCCAAGAATCTATGGTCCAATTAATTAAAAAGTAGTGGTCCCAGAGTTGCTGCAAATAAGTTTAAAGTAAAATTAAATATTGTAAAATAGTGACTTATATTTCACGCAGTCGGCCATCAATCTAAGAGGGGTTCATGTTATGAGAAAAAATGCAAGAGTTTTGGAAAAACTGATACTTTCATATCATACAGTATTTTGGCCATATAATGCTCGGATACAGTCAGCAGACAGATTCCGGGACATCTGGTGAAGGCATAGTAGGAAAGGTGTAATTTTAATTAGTACCCCCAAAGTGTTTCGGAAAAGCTGAAAACTCATCAGTCACGAACTCGAAACTCATACTGCTTCATAATTATACGCGTGGCATAAGCATCTCCATACCATTATATAGCGCCATTGAGACGGCAGTTGACCGATGCATCATAGACTGATGCGGGACATTTATGGAGATACTGACGCCACCGGTTCGATTATGAAACGGTCTGACTATATTTTTCGAGCTCTTTATTGCATCCACTGTTACTAATGGATGTTCAGCTTTTCTAAAACCCTTTGGAGGTACTAATTAAAATTACAGTTTTCTAGTACGCGAGCGCCAGGTACCCCGAAATCTGGCCTGCTGACTGTAGCCCGGCATTCTTTGGCCAAACTTCTGTCTGTCCTGAAAGTATCAGCGTTTCCAAAACTCTTGCACTTTTTGTCGATCACTCCACAAGTATTACTTCGAGTATTACTTTACACAGAAACTGTAATCCCGTTACATATGTTATGATGTGGGGTTTGTTCGTTATAGTGTCTTGGCCAGGTTAAGACACGTCTCTCCAAATGCATCCGGTATGAATGGCCTTGTCGTTCGCGCTCTTGTAGATCCTGATGTGTGAATGGGGTTGACAAATGCAAGCAGGATAGGAGGTAGTGGTCATTCTGCAGCGTTTTACAGCCACATATTGGATTCTCTGCGTAGCCTCAGTGGACGACATTAGCTCGGCATCTCATCACACCCACTCTCACTCTTTTGAGATTGCGCCAGATGGTATAGGGGGATGACGACCAAATTTTATTTCTTCATTTACATCCTCGCCAAGAGAATCTCTTCATTGAGTAATGCGGTGCGAATATTGACTGCCTAAGAGTGGGTGCGTGAGGCTCAATAATGACTTTCGCAATTTAAGGTGATTCTGGTGAGGTTCTTGCCCATGCAATTGGGTCTCTATGACATTCAGGCGTTCAGAATCAGCCAGGACATCACAACGTATTACAGGGTAAGCGAGGCCTAAGAGCGGATAAAGCTTTACCACGGAAGTAGTTTTGAGGCAGCCGGAAACAACTCTTCCAGCATAGTTGATAGCAGTGTCGACCATTATTGTGTATGTTGATCTACTTCACACTGGAGCGGTATATTCTAATGTGAAGATGCATAGGCCCAGAGCTGAGGTTCTGAGTGTAGCTGGGCTGGCTTCCCATGTACTGCCAGCGAGTTTCCTAACTATGCTATTTCTGGAACACACCTTCTGTTTCGTGTTGTGGCAATGGGATGTGTAAGCTAGAGAACGGTCGAGTGTCACTTACAGGTATGTTAATGCTTCACAGATGAGGTATCAAACACGACGGACAGTACTTTCATCACTGACGCACAGACGGAGCACACAAGGAAGAAGGATATATGACAAGATTGGTGATACTTTATGCTAACCGGTAGGACACAATGTTACCCACGGAGTCAGCCATCTAGGAACTATTAGAACAATGGAAAGAGGTAGAAGTCGAAAATGAGTCACTCGAGAGCTGACAAGGAATGGAAGAAAGCCCGGACCGGGTTATTAGACCAGTGTGAATACCTCACGGTGAGAATGAACCGAGCGAACTGAAACAATCTTCGCCCGGGTCCAGGACAGTTCAAAATTTCTTAATATACATTTTCCTAATATGCTTGTAACGTCACAATGACGTCGCGCGCAGACTAAACCACAAACAAGTATCTTGGAGATGGATAAGACATATTGAGATGTCAACCACAACGGGCGAACCCGTCACCGCAGGACGTTTTAACGATTCTTCGTTCTATCGACCGTGCAGTGAGCGTAGAAGACTTTGGACATTACAAATCCGACGTCTAGCTACGCCACAACCCGCAAGAAGCCAACGCCTTTACAGCGAGATAGCCAGTATGTTACCTGGCAGGCCGACACTCGCGCCCTTGCTTCCAATTGTGACCAGATTTCTCCGGTCTCTCGATTGGTTCCGAGTTCGAGGTCGCTTGCGCGGTCCTCTCCCTTACGAAGCGGTGATACGGTGTGCACCGAATCTATCGCGGACCAAGGCGTCGTTTGCCCGACTCTGAACCGGGATCGGATGGCCAATGGTCATTTCAAGAGCAGTCGCCGTAAGGTAGGCAACCACCCCCGCTCTATAGGAAACAATACAGTTCCCAGACTCCCCCGACTGTTAGTCGGAGAGCACAATCGATTGGCTTGCGCCGCTCGGTGCGCAGACCGCCCAGGAGCGCCAGAGGTTTGATTCCCAGGGGAGACTGGTTGGCCCAGTGTCCTACCCAGGTTCGCACCCCATGCGTGGAGGCCATCGGATGGGTGTTGACCCGTGAGTGTGACCGATCCTGAACACATGGGTCATCGTGGCCACCTCATCATGGGCCCGTTAGCTCCCAGATGGATAAGACATGTATGTTGGATGTGTGTATATGCTGGGTGACGTAGTAAAAATAAAACGACTGCGGGAATGCTTTCCATCATCTACTAATACCAGGCTGTGCTAGGACTTCGTTGGCGAGCGTAAGTGAATTGGACAGCGCGATGTTCAATGCAAAATATGTCCACAAGTGTATTACTGTACAATTGAGATTGTCCGAATTATCTTGCAACCATAGAGGTTTAGAGCTGCATAATATTTAAAATGTTGACGACCTAAATAATTATTTATTAATTTACTTACAAGATAATTTTTATTTAATTATTATTATTATTATATTTCTTGATAATTAATTTGCAGCTGTCCTTATAAAAAATAGGCCAATAAACACAAAATTACAATTTGTAACTAAAAATATACAAAGAAAGAAAATATCTAAGAAAGGGATATCTTCAGGGTATCTCTTAACTTACTCTTCAGGACACACCTATAATTTTGGTACCACTATCCAATAAAATTGAAATTAATTAATGATAATAAAGTCAAAGGAATAAAAAAATCAAAAATGAAATAGAAAACATGATATATATTTTTCATACAAATAAAAAAAAACAATAATAATAATCAAATTAACAAGAAATCATTCTTTAAAGAATCAAAACATCTTTGGCTTCTTAAAATCTTAATTTAATAACATATTCTTGTAGCGGTCCTTGAATATTCCAATGATCTCAATCGCAATGCCATTCCAACCGATTCCATACGACAGCATGAAAATGATACAATAATAAGTGCCGATTATTACATTTACATGATATAATGAAAACTTATTCATAAAGGGATAAATAATAACACAAATCCTAATAAGAATTATATATGGACGGTGTTATGAAGGAAACATCCAACCCCAAAATGGAAGTTTTGAGATAAATGAGTTTGAATGTTTTCAGATTTTTTATTTTGTTTTATTTTGTATGTTTTATATTACATCTAATGTGGATATATGTAAGAAAAAAAATATTTTTTTGGTTTGTTAAGTCTGTCTATTTCCTTTTTTTCTATGTCTTTCAGAAAGAGAAATATGTGGGATAGTAGTTTTCAAATAAATCAACACAAACACAGTCAATGTGGGTTGGATGTTTTATTATAAAAATTCAAATTACTTCGTTACATATTTTTATAATAATGTAGGCTTTGGGATTTCACAATTTACTCGTTTTGTTCAATTTCAAATTCCATTACACTATTAAATCCGTCAATATACTCATTTATATCACAGGAACCATTTAAGTTAAGATAAAAATCCTTGGCGTCAGCAGGAATAAGATGGAACATGCTGTTCAAATCGTCTAATTTCGCTTGAGGTATTGGCTTGCCGGCAGGCCAAAGCGGCGTCAATAATGTAATAAAATGTGTGCCATCCTCAGAAGTATCTTCACTCCTTATGGGCCGACGCTGCGTCTTACGTATAAAATGATTGAAGGGAATTGATATATGGTATGTACGGTATGTGCGAGTGTGTGTGTGTGTGTGTGTCAATAAATTCTTGTAGTAACAAATAATAAACAATTAGTAATTTATAAATACATTTTCTTACTTTTATTAATTTGAGCTCCGTTCGACATCCGATAATGAGTTTCCTCTCTGGCATTGCAATAGAGAATAGATTGCAAGAATGTGACAATTTTTCAATTTCCTCTTCGAAAAGTGCTAATTTCAGATTTATTTCATCTAGTTGATTATACACATTAATACATCCAACGGAGAAAATCTGAAATTTCAGACGTTTAGTTATTATATTATAGAACTAATATAACGACAGACTTCTTAAAAGAATCCTACTTACTGGAAGCTTTTTAAACTGTAAATAATATTGCTCTATTTTTTGATTTGTTATTCCAACTTTTTTGGATATGACTGAAGTGTGATGTTGAATTAGTGGTAGGACATTATTTTTCATCGTAATTGTTTGTTTCAAGAGTTGCTTCCATTTATCGGGTAGAATTTCTAGCTGTGGAAAGTAAGCATATATAAAACCTAACTATTTTGTTACAAACTGTGGCATATTTTAGTGGAAAAATCAATATACGAATTCTGATTAGATAGTTATTACTACGACTATAATAAAAGTTGTGTATAAACATACAATTGAAATATTTTGTTCTGATTTCTGACTTTATTGCTACAGAAATTAGTTAGGAAATATATCGTAATTCATTGATGCTTTATCTCTTTGCATTTTTTTAACGTTATCATATTTTCACAAATGTTTACATATTATTATTGTTCCGCCTACGTTGGTACCTACGTTTTACAATTTTACAAAATATAATAAAGCTTTTTAAGCTATTGCATAGCTTTTATCGCGGGCCTAGGCCAGCGCGGCGACCGAATGAAGAAATGTCTCAACGAAAATTAATGATTTTAAACTGATAATTACATCTAAACGGGTACTGCTTACGATTCAAAAAAAATATATGTTAAACAAGAACATTTTCCTAATATTCTTAGCTTTGAATGTTTTAGATTTTGTTTATATTACATAGTGTAATTAATTTATGAAATTAGGTCTAACCGAACACAAAAACGACTACTACGCAAATACTATCTGGCGTATTATTATGAAACCTGCACCATTTTAAAGATAATTTAATTAACTATCTTTTTATCTACGATTTTTTTAGAATAGTCAAAGAACAATATCCGTCTTTTTGCTTTATCGAATAAAATTCGTGCGCTCTATCGGAAGACGTTTAAATTATTCCGAATCGATTCGGAATAATTTCAACGTTTTCCGATAGAGCTCAGTTATTTGATATCAGAAAAAAAATCTTCATACTGCATAAATAAAATAAATAAATAATTATAATTTCATAAGTTGTTAAAAAATGCTATGTAATAGCTTTACCGCGGCAGTCCTCGAGTGCCACACGTATTTTTTTTAAACATATTTTCACAAATGTTTACATATTATTGTTCCGCCTACGTTGGTACCTACGTTTTACAATTTTACAAAATATAATATAGCTTTTTTATAATAGTAGCTGAAGTATCCTTACCACAGTTTCCAGCAATCTTTCAACACCATTCTGGAAATAAAATAAAAAAAATCACTAAAAACTTGGGTGGGTGACACTCTCAGTAATATTAATCGCTGATGCAATCATACTTGGCATCTGGAACGAGAGTTGATTCACTGTAGTGCCCGAGGAACAAATTCAACATGGACGACCTTATTGGCTAGGTCAGTGTTTCCTAAAAGAGCTACGCGAACCCCTAGGGGTTCGCCAGTTGATCGTAGGGGTTCGCAACAAGATTTACGCGATCGCGACAAGATTGGCGAATGACTGGCTGGCGACGCACATGATGGCGCGACAGTAATTATTGCCTTTCAATCCTATTTTAAAGAGATGCCATTAATTGATATTTGGTCAGCTGGACAGGAAGAATATCCCAAGCTATCACGCTAAATGGTGAATTACCTTTTGCCCTTCGAGACAACTACTTTTGTGAGAGTGGCTTTTCACACCTGGGTATAATAAAAACGAAATTCAGGAATCCTTTTGATCCTAAATCAGAATTAATAAAGAAATAGACCGAAGTTGCTCTAAAAAGACTCAAATTGCGACAAGAAACAAACCTATCAATCACATTAATTAACAAGCAATATTATTGCCTTCCATGACTGTATTTTTAAGCTATTGCATAGCTTTTATCGCGGGCCTAGTCCAGCGCGGCGACCGAATGAAGAAATTTCTTAACGAAATTTAATGATTTTAAACTGATAATTACGTCTAAACGACTACTGCTTACGATTCGAAAAAAATATATGGTAAACAAGAACATTTTCCTAATATTCTTAGCTTTGAATATTTTAGTTTTTGTTTATATTACATAGTGTAATTAATTTGTGAAATTAGGTCTAACCGAACACAAAAACGACTACTACGCAAATACTATCTGGCGTATTATTATGAAACCTGCACCATTTTAAAGATAATTTAATTATCTATCTTTTCTTCTACGATTTTTTACGAATAATATGTTTTTTTTTGCTTTATCGAATAAAAAATTCGTGCGCGGCGCTCTATCGGAAGACGTTTAAATTATTATTCCGAATCATTTGCTAACGCAGCCGCAAATGATTCGGAATAATTTCAAAGTTTTTCGATAGAGCGCAGTTATCTGATATCAGAAAAAATAAAATAAATAAAATAAATAAATAATTATAATTGCATAAGTAGTTAAAAATGCTATGCAATTTTAAACTATACCGCGGCAGTCCCCGAGCGCCACACGTATTTTTTTCTTTTTTTAACATCTTCACATACTATTCGTTTTTGTAGCATTCTAGTTCTTGATTTTTTATTATTTTTTATGTTTATATGATCTGGTTTAAAACAACGCACGATTATTTTTTAATATTCAGTTATGATACTGAACTAATTAGATTTTCTATTTGTGGAAATAAGTAAGATAATCAAACTAGTATCATTCTAAAAACGAGTAATTACTCTCTGTTACATACTATAGTATATTGATACATGTCTAAAAGCGGTAAATTTGCCAATTGGATAAGAGTTTAATGTAATGAAATTAAGGCAATTTTAAAAATATATATGATATTAATCAATGATTTCTAAACAAATTGTAAATATTTATTTTTGAATGTAAGATCTTAAGTTGACGCCATGAAATTAACGACATAATAGTCAGGCAAAATGGGATTTTTTATACGTATATACCGGAAAAAAATTATTTCATCTTATTTTCAAATTATCATCGAAAATTATGTAAAACGAAGCTTATTCCATTTGATTTCGATTTATTTAGGTCTATGCTAAGATCTATGATAGTAATTGTTTTTACGCCAGAATGGGCAGTTAGTCAGCTAATTTTAATAAAAACAATAGTCTGTCACACTTCTTTATGTAACTGCAAAAAATGCTTTAAACTGGAAAATAAAGAAATCAGAACTCGGAATAAGGCATATAAGTATAAAATTGCGTAGTCTGAGACTGTATAAAATGAAATAACAATAAGTATACCTGCTTAAAAACCTCATCTTCTAAGGTCACACCGTACACTCTGAGCAGGTCAATAACATCTCTAACGTGACTAAGCATATGGTAGGTGTCCGACCGCTCTTTGATTTGTGCCAGGTTGTTCATCACCTTAAGCAGTTCATCGAAATCGTCTTCCGTCAACTCAATATCCAGAATTTTACATGACATATCAATGAAGGAGTTCCAGTCTTCCAGACTGAAAAAGGAAAAAAAATAGGTTATAATATTATGACCACCACGCAGGTGTAAGTATTTTCATCCGGATGCATCGGGTTAGTAAAACATTGAAACGAAAATGACGATTAAAACAGGTTCCAAAATCCTACTGACTTTTGACGTACTTCTTTGGGATTTCGTATGTTAAAATATAGGGGAGCTATTGGGCCCTTGCTGAGTTGACCATTCTGTTCAGGGTTGGTCACACTCACGGGTCAACACCCATCCGACGGCCTCCACGCATGAAGTGCGAGCCTGGGTAGGACTCTGGCCTTAGGGTTAGTTTTCCCTAGGAATCAACCTTCTGGCGTAAGCCAATCGATTGCGCACTCTGACTAACAGTCGGGGGAGTCTGGAAGCAGTACTGTTTCCTATAGAGCGGGGGTGGTTGCGGACCTTACGGCGACTGCTCTTGAAACGACCGTCGGCTACCCGATCCTGGGTGAACAGTCGGGCAAACGATGCCGTGGTCCGCGATAGATTCGGTATACACCGTTTCACCGTTTCGTAAGGGAGCGGACCGTGCAAGCGACCTCGAACTCGTAACCAATCGAGAGACTGGAGTAATCTGGTCGCAATTGGAAGTAAGGGCGTGAGTGTAAGCCGGTGGGTAACACTCCTGGCTATCTCGCGGTTAAGGCGTTGGCCTCTTACGGGTTTGTGGCGGAGCTTGACGGTGGACTGTTTTGTCCAAGTCTTCTGCGCTCACTCCAGGTAGATAAAACGACTAATAGTTAAAACTTCCTGAGGTGACGGGTTCGCCCGTTGTAGTTGACAC
Organism: Micropterix aruncella; assembly: GCA_944548615.1. Taxonomy (NCBI): domain Eukaryota; kingdom Metazoa; phylum Arthropoda; class Insecta; order Lepidoptera; family Micropterigidae; genus Micropterix; species Micropterix aruncella. The sequence continues at coordinate 4,975,883 of OX155971.1, read as the reverse complement.
CTCTAGTTGTTAAAATATAACGAATTTCGTATCTTAGGTTATGATATTATGACCAAGCAGGTGTAAGTATTTTAACCCGGATGCATCGGGTTATTAAAATATTTGAATCAATAATGGTAATTAAAACAGGCTGTAGGATCTCCCTTACGTTTGTCGTACTTCTTGAACCAAATGCTGCTTGTAGCTATTACTCCACTTGCATAGGAGATTGAGAAACGCTTGCTTCAGATGACATAAGTCGAGGTACAGCCAGCCGTGGAATAGATGACCGGCTTCCATAGCATCACATTCTCTGTACATCTCTTCATACTTGTCTATCTGTAGAGAGAAATGTGAGTTTAGTTACAATGGATAATTATTGTAACACTATTGCCACACATCGGAAAAGACAAGCGCACAGATGTCATGTTAATCGGGATAGGTAGATCAAAAAATCAAAAAAAGGTATGGCTATTCGGAAGAAGACATGAACTTTTCATGCTTGTACTTCCATATAACAATAATAATAATATTTATTTGCAGCTGTTGTTACAAAAAAAAACATAGGTATATGTACAAAAAATCAAAAACACACAGATTAAAAATTAAACAAATAGATAGATAGATAAATAGATAGAGATTCTTTATTGCACATTAAACAAAAACATACAAAAGGCGGTCTTATTGCCTAAAATACAATCTCTTACAGCCAACCTTCGTGGAAGTATAAAAATTTAGGTGCCAAGAGATAAATTAAAAAATAACAACAACAAAAAAATGAGAAGAAAAACTTATTACATAACAAAAATTAATCAAGTAACAAAAATGCCATTTTTTAAAAATAAAATAAGGATTTGGAATAATTTGCAAGGACAACAAAGACTATGTAATAAACATATACAAAGACTATATAAAAAAACTACAAACGCTGCAAATTAGGGGTATCCTCAGGATATCTCATATCCTGGTTTTCAGGACACACCTATTAACTATTAATTATTTATTTCAGGACACACCTATTAATGATTGCTATTAAAATGAAATAACCAAATCCAATAAATCTAAAAATCAAAATATTTCAAAAAATATTTAAAAAAAATATTCATACTTAATCAAATTAATCCACAAATCAAAATATACAAAATCAAAATATTTAACAGCAAATGATATTAAAATAAAATAACCGGATCAAAAAATCTAAAAATCTAAAAAATAAAAATTAAATAAATCAACAAATTAAAATAATCAAAATCAACATATTTAACATCAAATAATCATGATACAAATTTATAGACAATCAAAAAGAAAATAGTAATCAACAAATTAATAAATAATTATTTTAAAATAAAATCAAAATATGACATCTAAACATCTTCCTTTAATAACATACTCTTATATTAAATACTGCAATTGATTTCGATCGCAATGCCATTCCCAACCGATTCCATATAACCGCAGAATAATAGGAAAAATATATGTGATTAATATATGAAACAAGTTAATGTCATTGGAGAGCCTTGATCTTGATCTTGAGTAGAGTCTTGATCGATACCGTATTCTTGCATGGGTTGGTAAATAATTCCATCGATTCGAAAGCGATTTTGGAGAGCATTGAATGTTATGTTCCTCCCCGCCCTGTTCGATCGCATCGACTATTTCATCTCCCTTTGGTGAAAACCAACGCATCTCAAAATGCATTTCTATACAGAGCGTGTCATAGATATAATACAGACTTTTTAAGTGTAGACATATTAAACTTATCAAAAACCTATTATAAAAGCTCAATAAAAAACATCTAGAGTCAATCTAGATGATCACAAATATTTATACATATTACATTTCATTTAATTTAGTTCATGGACATAATTTTATCTGAAGTATATTCATTATAATACCTATATATCATACCTAAAATTAAATATAAATATATTTATATACGTACATATTATTTTTTTTTAATCTATTTTGTCGCTTACTTTCACCTTACTTCCCATCCTGATTCCCCCCATTCTCAAGCGGAAACAATATAAATTTATGTTGCGTTCATTTTGTATACTTTATATTCGGAATCACATTAATGGATTTTTCTCACTTTTAAACAGGTTTTTATTGCATTGTTATGTAGTTCTGTTTGGTTCCAGAATGAAATAAAATAAAATAAAAATACGTGTGGCACTCGGGGACTGCCGCGGTAAAGCTATTGCATAGCATTTTTAACAACTTATGCAATTATAATTATTTATTTATTTTATTTATTTTATTTTTTCTGATATCAGATAACAGCGCTCTATCGGAAAACGTTGAAATTGTTTCGAATCATTTGCAACTGCGGTAGCAAATGATTCGGAATAATTTAAATGTCTTCCGATAGAGCGCCGCGCACGAATTGTTTATTCGATAAAGCAAAAAAACCGGATTATTCGAAAAAAATCGTAGATAGATAATTAAATCATCTTTAAAATGGTGAAGGTTTCATAATAATACGCCAGATAGTATTTGCGTAGTAGTCGTTTTTGTGTTCGGTTAGACCTAATTTCACAAATTAATTACACTATGTAATATAAACAAAATCTAAAATATTCAAACCTCAGAATATTAGTAAAATGTTCTTGTTTAACATATATTTTTTTCGAATCGTAAGCAGTACTCGTTTAGACGTAACATTAATTTTCGTTAAGAAATTTCTTCATTCGGTCGCCGCGCTGGCCTAGGCCCGCGATAAAAGCTATGCAATAGCTTAATAAAATAAAATAAAATAAAATAAAATAATTACAGATATAGAAACAAGTCTTAAAAGATTTTTTTTGCAGTCAAAATTAATATTTCGATATTCATGCAACAGCATTCCTATGCTAGTTTGGCCCGTTTCTCCGCATCAAGGATTTGCATCATTTCCTATAATATAAAAAAAACTGAAGATTTTTTATTGATATCTTTAAAAGTTATTAAACTACATCGAGAGGTATCAATTACTACGGTCGAACCCGCCACCTCAGGAAGTTATAACGACTTTCGAGGCATTCTATCTCACAGTGAGACAATATAATCCAAAGTAAAGTTACGCCAATGACCCTCAAGAGTCCACTACCTTACCGCGAGACATAGGAAAGTGCAAACCAGCGGGCCACCCTTGCGCCCTTACTACCAGATTTGATGGACTACTTCAGTCTGGCCACAGATTCGAGGTTACTTGCACAGCCTCTAATGACGTTAGCGATATTTCAGTTCAAATTTATCGCGAACCGAGGCGCCTATTGCCCGTCAAGCTCACACGGGGTCGGGTGGCCAAAGGATCGTTTCAAGGATATATGACGTCAGATAGACAACTACCCTCGCCTCTTTATATCGCTTCTTCAATCTATATTTGTATTATAAGCGGATTCTTTTAACGTACTTCTTTCTGAAACGCTTCCAACGTCGGCTTCTGCTCTTCCAGCTCTTCTCCTGCTTCAAATATGTTATCGATTTCTTCATTGGTTAATCCTTGGCCAAATTCCAAAAAATTCACGAGAACTTCCTTCCTGTCATTTATCCATAAGAAAGCATAGTGGTCGAATTTCTGAAAACACATAATTATATTAAAACCTTAAATAGTCCTTCATAGCCCTATATATATTTTAACAATAATACTAACCCGAGTAAAAATAAGAACATCGCTAATTGCGCCTCTTACTCTTTCATGGATGTCTTGCTCTTTCATTGGAAGACTGTCACCGGTACTAGCATCTAAAAATTTAATAACTAAAATTGCAACTTTTACTACCAACATTTATGATAACGTGAGAGATAGAGAGTGTGAGTATAAGCGCCAGTTTCGCCGAAGAACACAATTCCACGATCTAATATCAAAGACGGGATCAACGATTTCGATATGAACGTCATTCAAAGAAAATTAATGACTCTTAAACCTATATGAAATTCCGTTAATTGAAAAGCTATTATAGCCAATTAATTCTAACCACAATTTCAAAGGTCATCGTTTCATGAGTTATTAAAGAAACTGAAGTCTTAATATTTACAAACAAAATTCTAAAATCCTTTGAGAGATATCCAGACTGGTTTTGTGGAGAAAAAACTACTTCGACCAAATTTTAATATACCGCGGTGACGGCAGTAGGGCTGTGTCGACTACAACGGGCGAACCCGTCACCCCAGGCTGGTATAACTATGAACGATCATTCTTTCAGCCGTGGGATGAACGTAGAAGACTTAGAGATAAGACAATCTACTGTCTAGCTCCGCCAACAAGCCAGTCAGAGGCCAACGCCTTACGGCGAGGCACTGGAAAAGGTAAGCAGCGGGCAGCCTCGCCCTCTGACTACCAGTTTTTAAGGATATCTCCGTCTGGAATTAACCTTCATTATACCTTCTGCCTCCCGGCTGGTTACAGGATTGAGGTCGCTTGCGTGTTCATCTCCCTTATGAAGCGGTGATACGGTATACACCGAATCTATCGCGAACCACGGCATCCTTTGTCCGGATTTTTGACCCGGGATCGGGTGGCCAAATAGTCGTTTCAATAGCAGTTGCTATAATGTTAACAGCCACCCCCGCTCTATAGGAAACATTACTGTTACCAGACTAACCCCGGCTGTTAGTCGGAATGCACAATCGATTGTCTGACGCCGCCCGGTGAGCAAACTGCCTATGAGCGCCCGAAGGTTGACTCCTAGGGGAGACTGGTCCGGAGGCCAGCGTCCTACGCTGGCCCTCCCTTCTGCGTGAAGGCTGGGTGTTGACCCGTGCGTTTGACCGACCCTATATAACTGGGTCTGGCGAAACTGCAACAAAGCCCATTAGCTCCCCGCGGTGACGGAAGGTCGAAACGTTTTGTTTTGGACGAAACGCTTTTAAATCAAATCACACAAACCTAAACGTATGGGCGGATACAGAAATTACTACTCCAAGACAATATTTCATCTGTTTTTCTACAAGATTAAAAATCCCTTCAAGGAAAGGCAAGCGTATTATTATTTATCAATCGTTCCCCGAGAAGACACTAGCCTAATAAGTAAAAGGATAGAAATGCGCATATTGAGATAAATACAAGGGCTTTGGAAAAAAGGCTATTTGTTTTTTTAAACAAGAAAAGTTAAAAATACTAAGTAAATAAATAGTTTAAAAAATCACTAAAAACACGCTTTTGGGCTATGATACGATATTCACATACACACGGCTATGATACGATATTCCATCATGGAATGCCAGTGCCTATCTTCCGGCTTCATCATCAGACCTTGAAACCTAATCGTGGTCAAAGTTCATTCCAAAACTTTTCTAACAAGTCCAAACACAGCTATGATACGATGTTCTATCATGAAGTTCCAGTTCATATCTTCCGACTCCATCATCAGATCAGTTCGACAGTACCATATTATTGTATTGTCATTAGAACTACATACAGCTGCCTATTTTCATGACGCTACGATCCTTGGAAGATGGTTAAATTAGTTACCTTAGATTCCATTACATAGTTACATACAGGTCGACCTAATAAAAGCGTGTTAAAAAGGATAGATATTGACAGTGGTCGTAACAAAACAAGTCTAAAGGTCATAACAAAACAAGTATCATTCACATAAGACAAAGATCTCAGTATTTTCAATCGGGCTATTCAAACGAGTACAGTTCGCTTTACCTTCGTAAGTCAGCTTCCCGACATCTCCAGAAATTCTTGGAAACACCTTCCCCTGATTATAAATTGCATTTATCATAGACTTGAACAAACTATAGATACTCTCTTTATCGTCAGATTCTAGACAAGGCGAGAAAACGAGATCTGTAAGCAAACATTAATCAATGAAAATACTTTTATTATATTTAATAGTCATGCAGCTCTTTTCTTTCTTTTTAAAGCCTTAAATGGGCCATTCAGAGCATAAACGTGGAAAGGGGGATTTAAGTTATTATAATAGTAATAGTACGCAGATAAAAGAAAAAAAAAGATGGGGCGATTCATAATAAAAACTAAGCAAACAGAACTCACCTTCAAAGTTTCGGGTGAGAAGTGCATTTCTGTTAGACACTTTTCATTCGTTTAATAAACGATAAAAGAATTTTCAACATAATTATTATTAAAATTTCTTTTCAGTATAAATAAATACGATGCGATTTCAGCGGTACACATTTAAACATGTATGCGATAAGAGGCATGTATATAAACAGTACGAGCCTGGGTCGCGATTAGCCGTTCTTGGCAGCGCCCTCTGTCGGTTCCATGCTGAATTACTGAGCAAGTACCTGAATCTAGTAATAGTAGGAACAGGGTAGAGAGCAGTATGAATCGCCGATAGATGTCAACTAGCATTTAATTTATTGGTGTAGTTTTATCAGATTTATTATATTATAGGTAAATTATTATTCAATTTTAATTAAAGTAAACTTTTAGTAGAGTATTTATTATATTGGGTTGTTTGGTAAATCATTTCGTTTTTTTTCAAAACAGAGGACTCAATTGTATTTTTTCACGTCCTACTTCCTACTTAAGCCGCATTGTCCTTATATATTTTGACAGCTGATATAGCTAGGCTTGTTTGTGAAAAATCTTGTTTGATTCTGCGCAATAGTATTTCTTTGTGCCCCATAAGTCCAGAATTCCCCAATCGCTCAAGACAAAGGTGTATAATCAGTGTGTGTTACCGGCTATGACGTATGCTTGTGAGACATGGACACTGACTGCTGGGATGATCTACAAGCTTAAGGTGGTGCAGCGTAACATGGAGCGAGTCATGCTTGGCATATCGTTGCGCGATCGAGTCCGAAACTAGCTCATCAGACAGCGCACGAAGGTGGTCGACGTGGGTCAAAGAGTGGCCAAGCTGAAGTGGGCTTGGGCCGGCCATGTGGCCCGACAACACGACGAACGGTGGAGCAAGCGCGTTTTGGAGTGGAGACCCCGGCTAGGCAGAAGAAGTGTGGGCAGACCACCGGCCCGATGGTCAGATGACATCAAGGAGATAGCTGGACCAGTCTGGATGAGGGAAACGGACAACCGATCCGGGTGGAGAGTGATTGGAGAGGCGTATGCCCAACGGTGGGCGAATACGCGCTGATGAAGAAGAAGAAGAAGAAGAAGTGCCCTATCAAATAAGCAAAGCCGAATTCAGCATTTCTGTCATATTTTACTTTTTTACTATCCAAAAGGTAAAAGTGCTGTTGAAGCAAGAAGATAAATATTGGTTATGTATGGAGAGGATAACATAACTCCAAACTCTATGTAGGGCCACAAGTGGCATAAAAAGTCAGTAAGTTTAAATATTTTTCAAGTTGGATGATAGAACGGGGACCATGCAAAGAAATAAACGTCAGCATTGAAATGGCTTTTATTAAAATGAGCAAAATTGTGTGTCATAGAGATCTATATCTCAACCTAAGGCTACGTATAACTTGCTGCTACATTTCTCTGTTCTACTGTATGGGGTAGAAGCATGGACTCTCACACAAAACACAGAAAGTTTGGAGGCTTTCGAAATATGGATAAACGCTGTATCTCGAAAATCTCATGGCGTGACCGAGTAACTAATATTGAAGTACTGGTCCGACTTATGAAGAACATGGAATTTCTGAATACCATCAAACACATGAAGATGTCATACTTCGGTCATAGCAATAAAAATACGTGTGGCACTCGGGGACTGCCGCGGTAAAGCTATTGCATAGCATTTTTCAACAACTTATGCAATTATCATTATTTATTTATTTTATTTATTTTATTTTTTCTGATATCAGATAACTGCGCTCTATCGGAAAACGTTGAAATTATTCCTAATCATTTGCGGCTGCGGAAGCAAATGATTCGGAATAATTTAAACGTCTCCCGATAGAGCGCCGCGCACGAATTTATTATTCGATAAAGCAAAAAAAAACGGATATTATTCGAAAAAACTACTATTCTAAAAAAATCTTAGATAAAAAGATAGATAATTAAATTATCTTTAAAATGGTTCAGGTTTCATAATAATACGCCAGATAGTATTTGCATAGTAGTCGTTTTTGTGTTCGGTTAGATCTAATTTCACAAATTAATTACACTATGTAATATAAACAAAATCTAAAATATTCAAAGCTAAGAATATTAGGAAAATGTTCTTGTTTAACATATATTTTTTTTGAATCTTAAGCAGTACTCGTTTAGACGTAATTATCAGTTTAAAATCATTAATTTTCGTTAAGAAATTTCTTCATTCGGTCGCCGCGCTGGCCTAGGCCCGCGATAAAAGCTATGCAATAGCTTAAAAAAAATCACAGCCAAACTTTTACTTGAAATGATGACGTCAAAAATCACATAGATCTTTTTTTTTGCCTGCAAGTATCAGCAAGTATCAGATCTTTATGAGCGTGGATTCATGCTACTGCAAGAAATATGGTAAAAGGCGTTAGACCAAAATGGAGAAAATATAAATCAATACAATATTTATACACTATAACAAAATCGCCATCATTTTAACAAATAAAACGAAATGACTGTCCGGAACAACCCAATAAATTGTGTAATTTATTGCTGTATTTTATATTAAATAACAATATGGCACAACCACGTAACCACATTATTTAAAAAAATACCTGGTTCAACCAACTCTATAGCGACAGATATAAACGCTGTCTTCGGTCCATTCAGGCGATCCATTTGCAACAAAAAATAGTCCAGGCTTGTGTGCATAGCTTTTGTTATCGATTGAGATATCTGTAACACAATATAATATTTTTAAAATAAGTTTTACATTACACGGCAAATCAATTACTCTTACCAATAAATCAATATATTTGATGTACTCCACGTAAGTCTTCATAAAAGCATTTGGACTATATCTCACTGTTTGCGGTTTTAAAATGTTCTCTTCGTCCATTATTTTTTCTGGTTGAAACAATTTTGTTATAATTTAGTTTCCTTCGTATTTTATATGGCTACCGTCTTTACCTACCTTTCACTTGATATTTTATATTTCCTTCTGTCAGTGATAAGGAAAATTCCGAGGAGCTTGTCCCAGTAGTAGATTCTACGGTAACCTGAAATATTATTCAGTGTATATTTATAATAATATTTATAACTAAAGAATTGACTGATACGTCCTCTATGCGTGTAAGGGCCGGGCCACACAATGCGGTGCGGGGCCGCGCCGAAAATATTACATTATAGTACTACAGTCGTAGTAATCTAGTAATCTAGTACAATGTTATAGTACTAGATTACTAGATTACTACGACGCCGCAGTGTTGTAGTTAACTGTACGTAGAACTAGTGAAATGAGGTAGTCAATGCCAATATATTCTTCGTTGGTACTCATTTTATTAAACACTTCGATTAAAAATAAAAAAAATACGTGAAAACAAATGAAACGGGCAAGCATGTACCCTTCTTCGACTGTACATAACAATTGAGCGGTGCCGCTCCGGTTTTCGTGCGGTGCGGCGCCGGAATGCACCGTGTGACATACCATAGATATTTAATTATTATTTTTTTTATTTATTTTATTCAGGAAACAGACAGTACAAAAAACATATTTACTTAATCAAAATATAACAAACATAAACCATTTATATGTTTCCACCAATTAAACGGTCATATAGTGCGGTATTCTATATAAAAGAAAAGTTTAAAATATACAAGCATTTTTTAAAGTGAAAAGTGAAATTGTTAGGGTTTTTTTAAATAAACAGAAAATATTCTGAAAAGTAATTGCTAAGTTACTAAACAGTCCAAAGTATTAAAAGAGTAAATATAAAGTAAATAGAGCAGGAAAAACAGTAAATAGATTCATAAACATGTATATTAATATGGTAATAAATTAATTTATTATTAAATAGATAGTAATAAGAAAATAAAATATATAATTATGTAATGACACATTTTATGAGAACGAAAGAAAGTAAAAAGGAATAAGTTATGTAAATACAAAGAATATGAGGAGAATAACTATTTTCATAATAAACAGATTTCTTAATTAAATTGTAATATATTTATAATTAGATTTTTAAATGTATCTGGGGTTGTGGCAAATATATCAACATCCATAAACAACGAGTTGTAATGATGACAAGCTCTATAAAGAAAAGCATTTTGTGCATAGTTAGAATTGACAATTGGCAGTTGAAAGGAATTTGTATGTAGGACGCCGCAGCGGCATCGCTCAGGCGCCGCGCCGCAGCCGCACCGCATCGTATGGCCCGGCCCTAAGAGTACAGCCCCTTGAAAAGAGCTTGCTGGCTTACTGCCAGATTGGGACGGATTTCTCTAATCTCCAGTCTAGTCACAGATTCGAAGTCGCTTGCGCGGTCAATACAGTCCACTATTTAGCTACGCCAACCTGACCACGAGAGTCTAACGCCTCACCGCGAGGCATTGGTGAGTGAACCCAACAGGCCAACCCCATGCTCTTAGGTACTACCAGATTTGGACGTATTTTTTCATCCTCCAGTCTGGTCACAGACTCGAGGTCGCTAAGGTGGCCTCTAACTGACGTTAGCGGTAATCTATACTAATATAATAATAAATAAATACAAACGGAGCTGCCATGGAATTCACCGACCGGAGTCGGGCCCATCATAATACAATTTTTTTTACACTTCTGGGGGGTGAGCAGTGGATTCCGGACTTACGAACCGGCTGTGGTAGGTTTAGGACAGCTGTCTTGCCACATGTGAGCGTTCACCTTGCCACCCATTCACTCCCCCTTCGAAGCCATAGAATTTGAGATGCGCAAATCGCAGTTTTAGATATTTTTTCTAAGAAAGAGTTGATTATTTTTCTGGAAAGGCCAAGATCTTTAAAGAGGTGAAATAGAGATTTAGCTGGCAGGCCACGAGCGCCAACTTCCACCGCGTGAAGGAATAATATTATAATATTATATAATATTATTACATAATAATATTATATAATATTATTATTATATATTATAAAGAGGTAAAGTTTGTGATGTTGTAGGAAGTAATCTCTGGATCTACTGAACCGATTTTGAAAATTCTTTTAGCAATAGAAAGCCACATTATTTGTGAGTGTCATAGGCTATATATTAATCCGAAAAATGAAAAGACTTTTTCGTGGTAGTCAGATTTCCAAAGTAAGTCGGAAAAAACGGTCGAACGAAAACGTTTCTAACGAACGCTGCCTTAACAATGAGAGATGTATGATTATGTTCTAGAGAAAAGTTGTAGAGCTTGATAATACCTACAAAAAAGTCAGCAACAGCATATGTCTAACTTTTATATTTAAATAACAAAAATTAGTATTTTATATTTAAAAAATAATTTAAATTGTTAGGTCATGTTTATTGGTCATATTATCAACAATTATGAATTATTATCAAAATAAGTAAATTTATCGTCTCAAGTGTTTAGAATAAAAGACTTTTCCCTTTTACTGCATAAATAGTTAAAGAGATAATACGACATAGGTACGGAACCGCGACCGTGTAGTCTATGTATACTTCTATACTAATATTATAAAGAGGTAAAGTTTGTGATGTTGTAGGAAGTAATCTCTGGATCTACGAAACCGATTTTGAAAATTCTTTTACCAATAGAAAACCACGTTATTTGTGAGTGTCATAGGCTATACATTAATCCGAAAAATGAAAAGACTTTTTCGTTGTAGTCAGATTTGCAAAGTAACTCGGAGAAAAAACGGTCGAACGAAAACGTTTTTAACTAACGCTACTTTAACGATGATTTAAAAAAAAGACTTTTCCCTTTTACTGCATATAATTTCACTTTTACTGCATAAATGGTTAAAGAGATAAGACACTCACAAATAAGACACTCACGAGAAGACACTCACAAATATAGTCAAATTGGCATGCAAATACATACATACGCAGTAAAAATATAACCCTTCTTTTAGCAGTCAGGAAATAAATCATAGCACTCAGTACTAACCAAACCACACTCATAATTTCATTATTATATCATAAATTATTAGGGATCCGTGGTGCTCTTTGCACATTAAAATCACTCGGGGTCGGGTGGCCATCGGAACGCTTCTAAGGATAGGTGACGCCAGTTAAACAATTACCACCGCTGCTTATGAAACCTACATTTCCAGACTCTCCCGGTTTTCGCCGGAGTGCACAGTCGATTGTCGATTGGTCCGAAAATCATCAACCTTCCATGATAGGGAAAACAGAGTCCTTTCCAGGTTCGAGACTCTTCGAGGATGGTATTTGGACTGTGAGTTGAGCCGACCCCAGAATAATGAGCAGGTCATATGGCCCAAGCTGCAGGATCCATTATCTGCCGCAGCGGCACACCAGTACCATTGAAACAAGTCAAATACCTCGGGGTGACTATCGGCCGTTGCCTCAACTCCCGCTTCGAAAGGTGCAACTGGTTGCAACTGGAAATAAGGGCGCGAGAGCCGTCCCGCTGGTCAATTAACCTGGTTACCTCGCGGTAAGGCGTTCGTCTCTTACGAGCGAGTATCGTAACTAGACAGTGGATTGTCTTCTGCGCTCATCTCACGGGAGACAGAATAAAAACTCCCTGTGCTGTTGGTTTCGCTCATTGTAGTTGACAGCTCTAGTTGTCTGTATTGGCTCGTACGTTACCGTGGGGGCGCCTCAAAATGCGTCCCGTTTGCGCCACATCGCCTCTGTCTGAATTCAACACCCGTTGGACTATGTTCCAACGGGTGTTAAACACCTAGAGAGATAGGTAAAGCGCCTCGCGCTGGCCATATACCGATGAACCGACAAGGACATCTGCGAGTTCGCTGCGCTTCACTCCAGATTACTGTAATTCTTCAAGTCATACCCTCGCAGTCGGTTAAATTAGCAGACAACCAGCGCAAGTGTCGCAGCACAGCAGTCATTTACCGAAGAAGATTCCATATAGTTTCTTAGATATCTGTCGACGCCAACAGGAAAGACGAAAACGCCCACATCTTTTCTTCCGGCTCATCGATTGATTCGATTTGTTGCGACGCAGGCCGTAAAATAGATGATTTACGGCTGCTATAAGGGTACCCCATGAAGCATACATATTTGCAGAAAACTATTTTTTTTACGAGAAAAATGGCAAATTTGCATCGGGTAACCTTTATAGACATCGCAGGCGCCGCTTCGAGCGGATCGAGCGAGCGAGACAGCCTACGACCGCCCGCTCCAACACGGAACGGAGCGAGCGAGACTCCCTATGACCGCCCGCTCTAACATAGCTAGGAGACAAACTTTGGTTCAGAAAACGGACAGTTTGAACACGTCAAACTGAAAATGAAAGCGGGTAATACTGCCCGAAACAGTCTTATAAGAGTTGAGGTATACGCATACAGCACCCCTCTTACGACCTGCCGTGAAAATTCACGCGTTTTCGTCAAGAAACCGTGAAACACGAGAGAAAACACGTGGTATTTTCTACTCCCAAAAATAGTGAAAAACTGTTGAATGGGAGTAGAAAACAAGGTACCATCACCACCGACCACCGGCAAGTAAACAGAAACCCAGGAATCATCGATTCAAGTTTACGTGGCCGGAAAACTGCCCTCAGCCGGTTATGGAGATAATCGCAGACGCGAAAATAACGGGAACGTATACGTGAGGTACCGGGACAGACTCTGATTATGTTTGAAACCCGAAGAATCCACTCCAAGGAAAAGGATGGGTTTCAGCCATTCTCTGATTGGTTGGTTGCCGACCTATCAGGAATGCGCTTTAACGAGCCAGTAGCTGCCAACCAGAAACTGTTGGGCAGCCCTGAAGTCTGGAAAAACAAGTATCGTACCGTAACGGCTTTTAGAGGGGAGGAGATAGCTTTTCTCCTAGGAGAGAGCGTGAGGACGATATGAAAAGGGATGATCCCCACTTTTCACGGAAAGCTGTCCGCGGCGTGTCATTGGTTGACACAAAAGCAGGTGCACGACAGGTGCACGGCACGAAACACGAAAGGAAGGAAGGAACCAACGACTACAAGGACCGCGCCATGGAACCGCTCCGCTGCTCTTGCAGTATGGAAGCCAGTCGCGAGCGGCTCTACTGCACCGTGCAGTATTGAGCGCGGTCCAAGTAAAGGACACTACGGTCGACGAGACGCTCACTCCTATTCGGGGGGTTGAGTGTCGGTCCGAGACGGGATTTACGGTCCGACTCGAGATTTACGGTCGACGGGGACGCTCACTCCAATCGTGGAGTTCGAGCGCCGGTCCGAGTTGGGACCTTCGGAGAGTCGGGCGCAGACGGGTGCACAAAGGCGCAGTCTGGCGCACATCGGTGCACAAGCGGCACCCACGCGGCGCACACGCGGTCAGACGGGCGCACATAGGCCAAGTCAGACGCACGCGGTCAGACGGGCGCACAAAGGCGCAGTCTGGTGCACATCGGCGCACACGCGGTACCCACGCGGCACCCACGCGGCGCACACGCGGCAGACGGGCGCCCATAGGCGCAGTCGGACGCACGCGGTCGCAGACGGGCGCACATAGGCGCAGTCAGGCGAACGCGGCACAGGCGAACGCAGCACAGGCGGACGCAGCACAGACGGGCGCACTCAGGCGCAGTCAGGCGGAAGCAGCACAGACGGGCGCACCCAGGCGCAGTCAGGCACACGCAGACGCACTCAGGCGCACTCAGGCGCACTCAGGCGCACTCAGGCGCACTCAGGCGCACCCAGGAGCACGCAGGCGCACAGATACGCCGCTCGACAATAGACCACGTGAGATCTCGTTGGACCCGCTGCCCGGGAAGAACAGGACAAAGACAATTTGTATATTTGTAGGTTATATTTTACTGTAAAATAAATCTGAATATTATGTTTATGTGTAATGTATGTACCTAGGTTATTTACTATATACTTGTTATGTCTGATTTAATGTATACTGTTGTGTAATGTATGTACCTAGGTTATTTACTATATACTTGTTATGTCTGTACATAAGAACGTGTTATCCTATATATGTACCTTGTACCTAGGCTAAGATGTTTGTAGACTCTAAAATTCATTTAAAAATAATATGCCGTGTTGGCAACTGTGAGTGGAAGGCGTGTTTTATTGGTGCAGGGGACGGGGAGTAAAACGGTGGTAAAAGAGAAAGACTGAGGCGTATCGAGGCTTGCAGCAGGTGTCGTGGCCGCCCTTTACGGGGCAAGCGGCGACCAAGTGGTGGACCTCTATTACAGTCCTGGGTCCACACAGCGCTAGGTCGGTCCGCGCCACAGGGCACTGCATATGTTGTGCAACGGGCGCAACACGATTCTTTCGTTCGTTCATCATTTATTATATATGGTATTAGATTACTAAGCTCCATAGTATGTTTTGGGAACCCTTTTGCGCCGGAGACATGCAGGTGGTGCTGATAGCATTGACGGCGAATCTAATACCAATTTATTTGGCCATCAATATTAATATTGGTCATGAATGATTTTTATTTGAAAATGATTGATTATAAAACCCAGTAATTTAACCAGTGACAATAATAATAACATTCAGTTATTATTGCTATCGATAGCATTTTTTATAGGCTGATTACGTCACAGAAATAATACAGATGTGGAATTCCATATATTATCCTACCTGAACATTAAAGTGCGTAATTATTACGTACTGAAATATGTGTGTCAAATAAAAAAAAATGACATCCTTATGTAAATAATATTAAAATAATAAGAGCTGTGATCTAGGACGTTTTTTTGTATATTAATGTTTTATATTCCCCATTTTGTATATTAATGTTTTATATTTTATACGACATTCCGATATATCATTCTTCTGTTTACACGCACTCTTTTACAGTCCAATCTGCTCGTTTATGAAATCAGCTCCCTCACTCTATCAGGCATGCACCTTCGTTGCATACTTTCGAAAACTTGTTGAAGAAACATTTATTTTTACACAGCCACTTACCAAATACCTCACCTTGTCCTGTCCTTAATCCCTTCCTGGGCAACCTTAGCATAAGTTACTGACATATACTTATATAAGTTTATTTTAAATTTACTACTGTAATCCTCTACTACTTCTTTGTGTATTGTACTGTGAAAATTAGAAATTATTTTATCAAGTGGTTGACTGTAATATATCGCTATAGCGATAAGTCCGCCATTTGTGCATAAATTGTCTTTTTTATAAAACCAGTGTAATATTCATTAAGTTATGTTTTTATAGCATAATAAAGTTATTCTATTCTTATATTTCGAGATAAAATACCGTATATGCGTGCTTAGAGCGCCATCTATAGTGTGCCGCAATAATGCTATACCACGAACGTCACCATAGTGATAATGAAAGAAGGTTAATCAATAATTTGAACAATGTGTGCTATATCCACGTTGCGTTTCGTAGTAAAATCCTAGCTGCCAAATCGTTGTACGGCATTCAGCAATCTAATAGCCTATATAATCCAATGTATGTAATATACCAGTGTTTAATGTATGCTAGACAGCACCTAGCAGAAACACCAATTAATGCAGACATTCACTCGCATCATACCCGCGGTAGCTCCCTTTTATGCGTACCCCGAATACGACTGGCAAAAGTACAGAAAAGCTACTTATACCTTAGCATTAAATTCTATAATCTACTCCCTACAAAATTTAAACAGCTGGAGGACATAAAATTTAAAAAAACCTCAAGGAGATGCTGATAGGCCACCCTTTCTATAATCTGGCCGAATTTGAGGGCCATGATTTTTCATTTATTGTGCCCATTTAAATTACTTAAAAAAGTAGAGCCTTATTGTCTGATTATTGAATATGGTCTTATATCTGTACTTTTAGTTTAAAATGCATAACGTTGATTTAATTTGATTATTTAACATTTTACTGACAATTTGAATCTTACGATGAATAATTTTACTACGTATCTTTTCGAATTACTAACTACTTCAAATATTAGGCTTCTATTTTGATTATTTATATTTATAGTTTGACAATCTAGTAGTTAATTTTTTACTACCTATGTATGTTCAGTAAAGAGTAGTAACGAAACTTACTACCTAACCCAATTATTTTGACACGTGCAAAAGCGGTCTTTAGCCGTCAACTGGACACGACGAAAATGTAATGTAATACCTATAATGGTTTCATGCAGGTTACTTGACGACACGTGGCCGCACTTAAAGGACACAACTAAAGTTACGTCAATTTAAATTAATAAAAATCTCACCTCTGAGATATTACTGTACAGTTGAATGTTTATATTAATCGCCCTCAAACATTCCGAATAGCTTTTTCTGATATTATTTTCCCTGTAAATAAAATAAATCAGGTAAATTTTCTATTTCTACATGTTTATTTCAATACTATCATACCTTGCATTCCATCTCTCTTGCATAGAACCCATATCGAGCAACATTAGTTTGTCCCCAGCTGGATTCGCCTTTCTACTGAATAACGGCTGGTCACCCCACGTCGCAATGTTCTTCAAAACTTGCCTAATGTTTTCTTGAGCGCTCAGCACGCGCAGCTGAAGATCGTTCAGTTTATCATAGAGTGCGGTTACCCACTCTTGGACTGAAAAGATAATACACAATTTTAACAAAAGAAAACCGACTCCATTTTTAACACGCTTTTATTAGGTCGACCTGTATGTAACTATGTAATGGAATCTAAGGTAACTAATTTAACCATCTTCCAAGGATCGTAGCCTCATGAAAATTGGCAGCTGTATGTAGTTCCGATGACAATACAATAATATGGTACTGTCGAACTGATCTGATGACGGAGTCGAAAGATATGAACTGGAACTTCATGATGGAACATCGTATCATAGCTGTGTTTGGACTTGTTAGAAAAGTCTTGGGATGACTTTGACTACAATTAGGTTTCAAGGTCTGATGATGAAGCCGGAAGATAGGCACTGGCATTCCATGATGGAATATCGTATCATAGCCATGTTTGAACTTGTTAGAAAGGTCTTGTAATGAACTTTGACCACGATTAAGTTTCAAGGTCTGATGATGAAGCCGAATTTTTTGGTTTTTACGTGCATTTATAAAAGCGTGTTTTAAAGTTTTTTTTTAAAACTATTTATTTATTATTTAAGTCATCAGCCATATCATGGTGAAACTTAGAACGGTCTGCCATAATTGAATGCATATACAAAATTTCGTGTCTGTGTTGTTGACTGTTGAGGAGTTCCCTCGTTAAAAGCCAACCCTGGGTGCAACAGCAATGTCATGGTGAAGCTTAGAACGGGATATCATAACTGAATGAGTATACACAATTTCGTGTCTGTGTTGTTTACCGTTGAGGAGCCTCCTCGTCGGGAGCCAACCCAGGGCGCAGAATCAGGTCATGCTTACCATAAAAAATGCATTGCCATCGGAACCGAACACACATATATATTTTCAACTTCATATGATAAAATTTGAGAAGTTCCAGGATTTTGATAAAAAATGGGACCAATCTGGAAGTATATTCTTTCAAATAAAAAACTTTCTAAATTGGTTCATATCTCCTGAGTAGGGTGAGCATACGAGCGCCTTCTCGACTCGCGCGCGCTCACTTAACTTTTTACGTACCAAGGTACAACACTAACTATGGTTCCAATTCGTTATTACCGCGCGTTATGCATGCATACAATGTAGGCTTTAATGATATTGACATATTTAACTACCTAAAAAAATAGTCGATCCTTTGTTAATGACGTGCGTGAAAAGCTGACTATCAGATCGGAATGAATTAGCATCCCGCATTTCCATATTCACATACAAGCACTCACAAGCACATACGCACTACAGATACACACACACCCACATACACACATACACGACAAACACACAAACACACAGACACACGCGCACATACACGCTCTTCATCACACAAATACACACCAACACCCATTCACTCGCACATAGCGATTTTAACTGTTAGTTTTAAATTCTTTTTGGTTTTCTTTGTATTGTATTGTTTAGCATATTTTGTAATCCTTATATCGCTAATAATTTAAAACATCGTTGGCTTTACTACCGTTATATATTATTCTTATGTTATTTTTTATTCTCTATGTTTTTTTTATAAATTAAAATAAATGACAGAGTTCTGAGGTAACAAACAAAAAAAAACAACCGAATTTATAACCTCCTCCTTTTTGTGAAGTCGTTTAAAAAATAAACTATTGTTCCAACTTTTACCTAAAAGGCATATGCACTTTGCCCTTGCAATATGATTATATAACGTTTTAGATTGCTCGGTGTAGTACTACGATTTGGCAACTAGGATTTTACTACGAAACGCAACGTGTAGATGGTACTCATAGTTTCAAATATTTATAATCTTTCATTATTTTAATAATGGCGGCGTTCATGTACAGTATGGCAGCGCCCGTATGGCAGCGAACGTAAGATCACCCTCTAAATACGCAGTGTTGGGCAAAATTTAGTCGACTAACGATTGAATACGTTAATCGCGATTGACGACTAACGATTGATTCGTTTAGTTGTCAATGGGCGACTAACGATTGATTAGTTGCAATCGTTAGTCACGATTAACGATCGATATTCTCGACAGCGGTCAATTTCAGTTTTACGTTTTTTGGTCGGTCGGTGCGGTCGGTGCTACGACAAGCTAGTCGCGATTGCCGATTGACGATTGACGATTAACGACTAATTGATTTAGTCGCGATTATTTCAATCGTAATTAACGTAAGTCGCAACTAAATCAATCGTGACTAAGTCAATCGTTATTGATTAGTCGATTAAAATACTCAATCGATTGACACAACACTGTTATACGGTATAAAGTAATAATACAGAATGTCCCAGAAGTCGACGAAAAGCCGGAGACGGGTGATATTGGAGGTCATACTAGTTATCAGAAAATATATAAAAAAATCTGTTATATATTTTTTTAAATTATAAGTAAAAAAACGAGAAAATCAACACCCTCTGAATCTGTTTTAACTTCCGTTACTACAAATCTTTACTTTTTTTTCAATTTTATTTTTATTTTGTAATCGTGAATAGTGCTTCTATAAATAGTTGCTTAAAACTAATCCGGCTAGAAATAGAAAGGCACTTTTAGTCCAACTAAGTATTTAAAATTAATACTTCGACCAATTTTAACTGACTACCGAAAATAAAATAATTTTCTGTATTTTTTTTTTTGCATATAATTTTAAAAATATATAACTTAGATTATTATATATTTTTCTGATGACTAGTATGACAATTAATATCACCTGTTTTCCGGATTGACGTCGACTTCTTGGTAAACCTGTATAATACCAAACAATTTTTTTAAAGCATACCTTTTAATATTTTAGTAAGACTTAAATAAAAATGGCAATTTTCGAATAAGTAAAAAGTACGAACTTTAAAGTTTAGAGAGAGTAATAGATGGCATTCTATCGCTCCGTATTATTTCTGCGATGTAATCACCATACATAAAAATGTAATAAATGGCAGTAATAATTGAATGCTATTATTGTTATTATTGTTTCAATTATTGGGTTCTTATAATTAATCAGTGTTTATGAAAAACCATTCAATACCAAGGGTATTATAGTTGGCCAAATAATTTACTATTAGATTCACCGTCAATGATATCAGCGCCACCTACATTTCGCCAGCGTGAAAGGGTTGCCAAATCGTACTATGACATGGAGCAATCTAATACCTTATATCATCTTCGCGGAAAGATTGTGCGATCGAATAGGAAGATAATTATCAGGTTCGAAAAGATCAACTTTAGCCAGTAATCTAGGGTTATCAGTTTTACCTCGAATCAGATTAAAAACATAGGACATGGTCAGCATTAAATTATCTAATAATTCTCTCTGTCTGAGACAAAAAGGAATATAGCCAACCATGCCTAAAATAAATGCAATCGGATACAAAAATGGATATTATCATGCTTGAAGTACAATTTTTTTTTATATATCTGTGTATACATTATCTATAAATATTTTTTAAATAAGTTATCGAAATAAATATCTAAAATTACATGATAAATATTATTTTAATAAGCAGAGAAGAATATTTACCGTCTGATTTCCAATTCAAATCCAGTAGTCCTTTCTCTAGCATATTATCAACTTCTGTTATTTCAGATTGAATCAGCTTTACTTCTGTGGCATGACTATCCAGTTTAATGCAGTTATACCACGTGATTGCTCTTATCAATCGGGTTATATCAAGCTAGATAAAATTATATTCAGAATCATGTAAGAATAAATATATATAAAATATATTATAGTCACAAAATAAAAAATGGTTTTAAAATGATTACCTGTATTTTTTCATATTGATCTAAGAGCGCAATTCCTTTACGCGGTACGTTTCCAATGCTGAGAAATTTTAAATAACGGAGTTCTCGAATTAAGGAAGACAACTGGAATAGAAATAACAAAATATAGAAAAGGTTAAAAGCAGACCCAGAAGTACATTCGGACGAACACAAGCTTTGCCCAGAGATTATCTGTTTCTGGCCCTCGGATGTACTATACATTCCTCGCAATGCTCACCGATAAGCAGAAGCTGAAAAACGCTACCGATTTTAAAGCTGATTTTACCAAATGGAGACGAATGCGAAAGGCAAATATAATATTTAATGAAATGTTTTCATAAATGTATTACTGTATATTTACTATATTGTATATGTACGTATGTACGCAGGTATATATTGAATATAGGTAGGTACGTATTTACTGTTTATATTTTTACATTATTTACAAAATATATATATTATAATTATAGGAATATTAATGCTTATGTAGGTAACTATCCTTTTATTATCAATATTTAATTAACTAACAACATATTATATATCTTTATTTCGAATTTCTAAATTATATTTTCAATCATCTTTAGGAAAATTGGTATAGGTACTTATTAAATAGGTATAGGCAATAAATTATATTAGGGGCTCTCTAGACGAACAAGCATGCTTCACAAGATTCGCGTCACGGGCAGGGAGGGGATCGTAAACCGCAGGATATATGCAAATATATTTTTGTAATATTTACCCAAAATGCCTAATTTTATAGTTTATACCAGGGAGTCACGTTAAGTAGATGTAATTGATTGATGAATGACGTGACATCCTAGTATAAAGCAACAAAATTAGGCATTTTTCGTAAATATTACAAAAATATATTTGCGTATTTCCTGCGGTTTACGATCCCCTCCCAGCCCGCGACGCGATGCTTGATCGTCTAGAGAGCCCGGTATAATTCCAGAATAGACTGTGGTCTAGTGAAGTTGAAAAAATCCAACACATCTTAATTTTCTTTGCGTCGCAAACATTGTTCAAATATCTGTTCGTTTCTACACCGTAATTTAATGCATAATTTTAATCTTCACTGTGGTTTTTCGTTATTAAATAAATGCTAACTTAAGACTGAATATTAAATACATATTTCTTTCAGTTTTTTTTCGTAATTCTTGTATCTTGTAGGTACAGAATCACCTTCTGAAAAAGTATTTATGTGCGAACACCTGAACATTTGAGATTTTTAAGGGTCGCGAAATGTTCGTCAGTCCTCCAAGGCTTTCTTTACTAAGTAAAAAATATTCAATATCCTAAAAAAAAGCTGAAAATAATTTTAATCAATAGCCAAAGCCTATTCTATAAGCCAAATAAAAAAAACGTACATTCTTTTCAATTCACTCTTGTTTTTACTTGTTGATAAGACGTTTTTTGTTTGATGCACAGAGTTTTAACTCTTTTGTTGGATTTTCTTGTTCAGTTTGACGCACAAAATCAACTCTCAAAAGAAAAGTATTCTAATCCCGAATACCTTCGTATTTTATAATTGATTTTTTAATCGAAGTTGTTGGCTTTCTTGATTGTATGTTAATCGCTATATTTTTCCATCAGTGATACATAAGAACCAGTGTTTTATGTGTTTTGATTTATTAAATTTAAAACACGAATTACTTGAGACTATCCTGTGTAGGATTAGGCCCTGTGGACCTAATCACAGTAATTTAAATTGAGTCGTGAGTGCCGCGCCACGTCGCCATTGGCGGCGCACGGGCGCGGTCGGCGCAGCCGGTATTGAAACGCAGTGTGTGCTCCGTAAGAAGGTTTATTACAAACTGAATGAGCGAACCGTCTGTCCGCTCTGTTTGTGTTTTACTTGCGCTGGCAACATTATCTGCCGTCGTAAATGGCAACATTTTCTGCCTTTGCGAATGGCAACATTATTTAGCGGGCCAGTCTCTGGGGTGTACAATCTGTTGTGGTGAAGACGCCACACCTGCATAATTTTATGGCAGACCGCGGCAATTTATTGGAATTTCTTTCAATATCGCCGCGCTCGACAAAATGTACTATAACTATGGAACTACTATAGCAATCATAAAACGAATAACTGTTCAATAATCGCATTGACAATTTGTATATAGAATATAGGCATCTCATTTTATAAAACAATTATATGATTATGAAAAAATATGAGAAAGTCGAAAAAGTTAAAAACTCGGCATTTCTAACTTGTACTTGTCCTACGGAAAAATACGGAACTCTATTTAGGAATTGTAAATAGGTACTATCGTGATCTTTATTAGATTTTCTATCAAAGGTTATATTTAATTTTGTTTATTGACATACAAAAATAATTAGATATTAGCTCATAAATACAAATAAAAATTTTGATGATTTCTCGAAAAAAAAAAATATGATGTTTGACAATGGAATTTTACCAGAAATATCCGCGAAATGACGCGCGAAATTATTCTAGCGGCCGTCTATATGTTAATAATGAGATATTTGGTTTAGATTTTAGGATATATTAATATTACTGTGCCCTTCGGGAGCAAGCCGCCAATATTGGTCGTTACGTAGTCAACAGTGTTCTGATGTGCAACCAAATTTGGTCGTTACGTAGACGTAGGCTCGATATACCATCAGTGATACATAAAAACCAGTATTTTGTTTGTTTTGAGAAACATTCTTTAATAAATTTAAAACATGAATTACTTCAGACTATCCTTCGAATTATGATTAATGAACAGATATAAATATTAACACCTAAAATATTCACTGTCCTACCTTAGAATGAAAATTTAGTTTCACGGTGTTAAGCTCTTTTATTAGAATAGTTCTCTTCAAGTATATATCACAAATACAGTCTACGCTCTTACACCATGTCTCAAACAGGTCTTTCTCAAAATCATCCATTAATTTCAATGTAGCTTCGTATTTTGAATTCATGACCAGAGCTGCTTCGGAATTGACTATGCTGGAAATAACACAAAAATATTAAAATTAATTATAGTATTGTGAATCAGATTTCTATTCTTTTGACAGATCGACCTAATGACAATGAAATCATCATAGAAGAATATGGTCTACAAAGATGTCAAACCTACTAAAGAGCAACGGTAAGGTTAAACAGTTGTAAAGGTTTAGTTGTAAGTTGTAGTTGTATGTCGTAAAAGGGCAAACAGTTGTTTTATAGGTCACAAAATACTATTAAATATATAAATAATAAAAAATAAAAAAATATTTGTTTCTTTGTTTATTTATACTGTTTATTGCGAAATTTCACAATGGGCGGGTTTATTGTCATACGACAATACCTTCCAACCAACCCTACTATGAAGTGTTTATATGTATGTATGCATGTAAGTGTGTCTTATTATTGCATTCGATCGACAGAATTAACATTCAATTTCTTTAATTTTATCCCAACGGAAAATGATAACCCAGCCAGGAATCAAACCCGGAACCTTACAAAGTAAGATCAGGCGGCCTAACCACTATGCAACCGAGTCGTGTTGAACCGGGCCGGGTCGAAAAATATTTTTAAAACACAATATTACAAATTGTAATAAAATAAAATAAAAAATCAAAATTATCAAAACCAAATTGCCGTAATCAAATAATCGCGATAAAAGCATGTAAACAAAAGAAAAACTATAATAATAATAAAATTAACACGTAATGATTCTAAAAAAAAACTAAAAATCTTTGGTTCTAAAAATATTTTAATAATAAATTCTCGTAATGATCCATGAATTTTCCAAATGATCTGGATCGCAATGCCATTCGCAACCGATTCCACATAACCGCAGAATTATAAGAGAAACTTCACTGGAAATGTGTGGTTTTGTGTTTTTGGAATGATTGCAAGTTGTCGACGCGCCCGTTTCAAATGGTCATGTCGGTTATGGGACCAGGTCATAAGCGAGTGAAGGTATCGCGGCTATTTATAGCCTACTACCTTGAGTACATGGGTCGCCAAATGAAGATGCCTTCTTTTACTCGTACACCCGCTGGCTCCGTAACGTCCCTTGCGGGACGCACGGTCGCCTACCGCAAGATCCACTTCGCAAAATGAGGGGTTAATATAGAAGCCATGGCGAGGACTGGTGACACACGATGACTTGGAGGAATCCTAACGTAAAATTTTGCGCAGACATTTTGCATTCTCTGAAGTCTCCGCTCAGTCTTCCTACACGGACAGTCTTCCTACACAGACACATTAGAGCATTGACAATTATTTGTCAGGTTCGAATTCCCGAATTCTTTATACGGTCTTTAGACATTAGAATCCCTACCCAGTGCTTCTCCTCAAATCACATATCTGCATAAAAGAGAATAACTAGGTTTTCATATCGGGGATAAGGAGCTACTGCCACTCTAAAATGAGGAGCATCAAATAAAAACGTATGATCTCCATCAGATTGATTTCAGAGATAATCGAGAAAAACTCATATTTTCAAAATTGTAAAAGTTACAACTATACAATATATTAGTGATTTGTTTAATTAATCAATAAAAGATCATTCTTATTTTTATTGACATACACTTTAAGTTTGTTTATTTTTTAAAATATATATTAATTTATAGTATAAGTTATAGTATAGTATAAGATGTAGAAGTTATTTATTTATTTATTTATTTTAATTTTTTTTTTAAGGAAAACCAACAGCCATATAAAATATTAAATAACAACTTAAATAATAAATGATAGCCAATAACAGGTTCTCACATATAGAAACAGTTTAGAGAATATGGAATTGCCAGCAAAAACGCTTGGCAGGGTCCGGTACTATAAATTTAAAAAACGCAAATAAAAATTAAACAAAAGGGACAAGAAGGCAAAAAAACAATATCGAGAAATCGAATACAAAAAAATAATAACAATAAAGAAAAGCAGAAGAGTAGGTACTAAGAGAAATTGTTGCTGAGGATACGTCTCGCTGATACAACACTAGTGCTAAATAGATCGATATCAACGTCGCCGCAAATCAGTTTATTGAGGTTGTTACTCGCACGCCACATATAGGTGTTTTGCATGTAATTAGATGTAACAACAGGTAGCCGAATTGGGATGGTGTGTCTCGTGGATTTTACCGGGGCATTAAAAGATAGGTATGATAAAAGTTCGGTACAATCTAAAGAACCTTGGGCAATTTTTTGCAAAAAAGTGAGGTCACCGATTTCTCGCCGTTTTGCTAGTGGAAACAGGTGGTGTTTTTTACATAATTTGACATAGTCGTCTGAACTGTATTTGTCTTTGGTACGGAAACATAAGTATTTAAGGAACTTCCTTTGGATGCCCTCGATGCGATTGGAGTATTTAAAGTACATAGGGTTCCATATTTGAGATGCATATTCCAGGTTGCTGTTATAGTATAGTAGTTATAGTATAGTAATTTAAGAAGTTATAGTATAGTATTAAGTTATAGTATAGTATAAGATATGTATCAAGTTATCGTATAGTTTAAATCATATTCTCGTAAATACTTTTAGAGCAATTGAAATTAGTTGATCGATAAACGCGTTCGATAAAATAGGTTAGAACGTCCGACATCATATTGGACGCGATTCAAGATCACTAATAAGAATAGAGAAGAAACGGTAGAATAATTAAAGGGACAAAATGTAGGCCTAAAATAAGACGTTGCTGAAGCCGCCGATTCTCGAATGTCCCGCCCCGAAGGGCGTGAAGAAACGATAGTGTGCGGCACGCGTCGAAAGGGGGTGTACTAATTTTGGCCAATCAGCGCGCTGGGCAAATTTGAGAGCTTTTTGCTCTCCATTTTAAAATGGGGCAGTCAGTCACATACGAACCCTCGACTCCTGCGGGCACCTCGCAGCAGTGACCCGCGCGCAGATTGAAATATATCGACCCTTATAACAGGTCGCGGTCATTTGAATTTACATTGCAACTCGCGTAAAATTTGTGATCGCTCGCAAAATAGTATAATGTAGGACTAAGTAGTGCTCTGTGTAAAACGGTCTTGGTGTCTGAAATAAAACCGCATTTTCAACCATCTCGAGTAATTACTTAACCGATTTTTTCCTGAGTACTGTGAATTTATTCATCGGAAAAACAACCTGAAAGCAGCCGGCCGAGAGCAGCGAAAACGCCTGGGAAACTATGGGGCAGTTGGCGACGTTAGTAATCATAACACTAACCCTAAAACAATAAAGTTTACGTCGCACGCGGTAGCCGTTACCTGCCGCGATTAAGGGCCTGTACACTGCGTTCGAGATCACTGAGTTTTGTCGGTCCTTGAAGCAGTTCTCCTACAGTCAATATGTTTGACAGTGTTGCCGCTCGATACGAGTAACTATTGGAATACTTGATGCATACTCAGCGGAGTTGACTGACATTTCTTGTCTATTCAATGTTTAAGTATCGCACGGTACTCAAGCAATACATTTGTATTTGGCTGAGCATTACTGAAGTACTCTGATACTCGACTATATAAGGGTATAGTTAGAGGGTATAATTTAGTAATTCGTGTCAGTTTAGTAATCAAAAGTTTTGAGGAAGTATAAGTAGATGAGAATGAAGAATAATTAGCGATAGTTATACATACGGATCATCCAAGGAATTAAACTCCTTCAAAGGATTTTTAATCCTTTGTTTTAGTTTATGAGTCCACCAGATCATCCCAGCAGTTGGTGGTAAATATGCGTCGATCATTGAAATGTTATTGGAAGTTTGATAGGCCTGAAAATTAAATCTCAAATAAATAACACATAGATCAATTTATTACAGAGATTAAAGAGGATTCTTAAAAAATAGTATTATCTATTCACAAACTCAATGTTAAATATTAAAGTTACAGTTGTCTCATAAAATCGAAGACTGTCGCGGTTGTTTGACATTATAAATAGGATAGAAAACGAATTTACCGCGTGAAATTTGTAGCACCCGACGTTTCGGTGACGTGAACCTACCCTAGACAACGGCGGCTGCAACGTCACCTAAACGTCGGGTGCTACACATTTCAAGCGGCAAATTCGTTTTCTATCCTATTTATACAGTTGTCTCTAACTTTATTTATTTATTTTATTTATTTCAATACATCCGGGGAGTGAGTCGTCAGTGCGACCATGCACTTGAGAGTTGTAAACTACTACGGGCAAACCCGCTACCCCAGGAAGTTATAATAATATTAGATCATTCTTTTACACCATGTGATAAACGCAGAGACGTAGGGACACACACACACACACACACCACATTCTAACTACGCCAACAGCCCATAAGGGTCCAACGCCCTACTGCCACTCACTTAGAAGTGAACCTAACGGGCCGGCGTCACATCCTTACAACCAGGTTTGGAAGGATGTATCCATCCTCCATTCTGATCACTAATGCGAGGACGCCTGCGCGGCCGCTACCTGACGTAATCGGTAATTCAGTTTGAATTACCGATGTCTACCACTCGGGATCGGGTGGTCAATTGCTCCTTTCAAGAGTGGCTGAAATCAGGTCAACATCCACTCCCGCTTCATTGGAACCCGTATATCATTTCCAGATACCCCCCGGTTATTCGCCGGAGTGCAAAGTCGATTGACTGGCGCCGCACGATGCGCACCAACCAGGAGCGCCCAAAGGAATATCCCACAGGGCAACTGTTTCACCACGCCATGGCAGGGGAGACATAATCCTTCCTAGAGTCGACCTTCTTCGAGGAAGCTACTTGATTAAACCGTGAGTTGAGCCGACCATAGTTAACGAGCAGATCTTACTGGCCCAACTGCACAGGAAGCGTTAACAGGAACCGTTAATTGCTATCGTATATATAAATGGCTCGATTACGTTTCTTCGTGAACTAAAATCGGAAATTAGTCCGTGTGAGCGAGACAGGGCAATACGCTAGAGTGAAGTGTGAGATGACCGGTTGTCACTTTTTCGCATTAAATATGCTCTAAATTATTCGAACGAGTATAAATTCGGCAGGTAGTAGGTATATATCGAAGATCGTTCGTTTCATATTCCGCTCTAACGTATTGCTCGGTCTCGTTCGCTTGGACTAATTTTAGTTTTAGTTCATAAAGAAACGCAATCGGGCCCATAAAGTCATAATAAGATTTAAAAACGAATTTGCCGCCTGGATTTCATAGCTTTCGACGTTTCGGTGACGTTACAATAGCCGTTGCGCAGGTTAGACTGTCTACCCTGGTCAACGGCGGTTGCAACATCGCCGAAACGTCGGGTGCTACAAAATTCACGCGGTAAAATCGTTTTTAACCCTTTTTATAATTTTAAACAACAGCGATAGTCCTTGATTTAAAGATATACAGTGAAATTAGTTATATAAGCAATAAGGAAAACATGAACATAATAATTCTAGGGGAATGCGTAATTCAACCAGACACTAGTATCTAGGCACACATAATACTCTACCTTTGTTTTTTCGTAGTAACTGACATTTTATGACAACTAAACAACTTTCAATAATAATATTATTATTATATGGTAACTATTTTGTATCAATAAAAAAAACATATTCGCGATGTGTAGCAATAAAAAATATAAGAAATAAAATGGTAAGCAATATAAAAATTATGTATAAGTACATACATGATAAATATTATATTAGATTATTTCACAAAGCAAATCCATTTCAGCCTTTAACCCTTCGGCTACGTAGCGAAATTTGGTTGCACATTAGGACACCGTTGACTACGTAACGACCAATATTGGCGGCTTGCTCCCGGAGCGCATAGTAATATTATTTTCTAATTCGAACGCATCATAAAATCCATTTCAAATATCTTATTAATACCATAGTTACATATACAGCCGCTAGAATAATTTCGCGCGTCATTTCGCGGATTTTTCTAGTAAAATTCCATTGTCAAACATCATAATTTTTTTTTCGAGAAATCATCAAAATTTTATTGGTTTTTATGAGTTAATATCTAAATATTTTTGTATGTAAATAAGCAATACGAAATATTACCTTTGATAGAGAATCTAATAAAGATCACAATAGTATTTACAAATTCCAAATAGGGTTCTGTATTTTTCCAAAAGACAAGTACAAGTTAGAAATGCCGAGTTTTTTTCACTTTTTCGACTTTCTCAAATTTATTCATAGTTATCTAATTGTTTTACAAGATAAGATTTCAATATTCTATATACTAAATTTCAATGCAATCATTGCACAGTTATTCTTTTTATGATTGCTATAGTAGTTCCATAGTTATAATACTCTTTGTCGAGCACGGCGATATTGCAAGAAATTCTAATAAATTGCCGCGGTCTTCCATGAAATTATGCCGCTACTCGAAGGGTTAAAGGACCTACATCGTCAAGGAGCTATTTTTTACTAAGGTCTAATAAAATATAGAACCTTTTGAATTGTGAGGGTAAACCATTATTGTACAAAATGGTAGAAAATATTGTGGCGATGATAGTCAAAGCAAAATAAATAAATATGGCTGTGTTTTTACAAATTTATTGTGGTTATAAAAGTAGCTGTTACCTGTTTTCCTTCGATGAAGATTTCATTGACTTGATCCAGTTCAGAGACGATTAGTTCAATGAAACGTTTGTATTTAGGCGATATATCGATTTTGATCAACGGCCTTTGGGCAATATCTCCCATGATGTGAAGAAACTATAATCACACGTTTAAAATTTGCACTATTCAAAAAATGCCTCTCAAGACTATTATGTAGTATAAAAATAATTATTATTATACGCCTTATTTGCTTAAACAAAAAGAGGAGCATATTGCCTATCTTACAGCTAAACTTAACCTAATGGAATAACATGTTATGCGGTAAAAATAAACCAGTAAATTAAATTTTAATTATTTAAATTCAGCAGGAAAACAACGCAATAAATTTAAGAAAAACAAACAATAAACCTATAATGACGCAGGGGACGCAATAGGGAGTTAAAAATAAGGAAAAGTTTATGAGCGTGGGTTCAAGTCTTTTTTCAGCTTGCGTTTGAAGCAAAACAAACTAGGTGCTATCCTTATACGCGTAGGTAAAGCATTTCAGAGACGGGCTCCACGTACAGAGAAGTAGTGCGAGAAGAAATCACTACTGTGACTAGGGATCGAGAGCAGTAGCAACCTACTTCTTTAGATCTCAGAGGGCGTCCGTGAGGAGAGTATCATTGATTATTTAGGATATTAGATTGCTCAATGACATAGTACTTTTTGGTAACTCTTCTACGCCGGCGACATGCAAGTGGCGCTGATAGCATTGTTCGGCGAAACTAATAGAAATCTATTGGGTCATCTGTAATAACAGATAGACATCAGTTTTTTTTTTATAATGGATGATTGATTATAAAAACCATTTTTTAAAATCTGGTTAAATGTTCAAATAGCTAATACGCGGCATTCTAATCTTTCAGTATTTTTTCTGCGAAATGCGATATTAAATGGGCGATACTTGGAACTAATAATTTTATATTATTAATTTTATCATTGGTGATAACAATAATAACTGATCACATAACAGAAATAATACAGAGATATTAGAATTCCATTTATTAAACTATTTGATCAATAAAACTCCGAATTCTTATGAATTCAAACCTGTATAGCAAATTAAAATTAACATTTTTATGTAAGCAATATTAACATTCAAAATTCAATATCAAAATTATAAATTCGTTTGTTATGTATATTATTGTTTCATTTTGAGATAGGATACCGTATAGGTATGTTTAGAAAATATTGGACTACTGAACATAAGAGAAGATTAAAAATATATATGGAACTATGGGTGCTATCGATACGTTGCGTTTCATAGTAAAATCATAGCTGCCAATATTTATTACGTAATTGAGCAATCCAATACCCTATAAAATAAATGGTAGTATGATTACGCGAAAGCGCACGACTGGCGCATCTAATGACTGCAGAGCATCTAACCCGTACAAAAATAACAATCGCATAATGTTGTACAACCCTTTCAGCCTCTCCACCTACTCACGTGCCAATTCCTTCAAATGGGAATAACATTAATATGTAACTTTCAGGTACCTCATTTTAGTTTATACATATGTTTAATATTTAATATGTAGATTACAATGTGTAATGTAACATACCTGATCATATACATACGTTGCTTTTTCCAATTTTGTTTTGATACTTCCTATTGTGTGATTATTTTTTGTGTAAAGTTCTTGATGACTATTATTATTCTTATAATAATTATCTATTTTATATGTATACTCATGTACATGGATTCAGCTCTATTTTTTTTTAAAGCTATTGCATAGCTTTTATCGCGGGCCTAATAGCGACGCGACCGAATGAAGAAATTTCTTAACGAAAATTAATGATTTTAAACTGATAATTACGTCTAAACGAGTACTGCTTACGATTCGAAAAAAATATATGTTAAACAAGAACATTTTCCAAATATTCTTAGCTTTGAATATTGTAGACTTTGTTTATATTACATGTAATTAGTGTAATTAATTTGTGAAATTAGGTCTAACCGAACACAAAAACGACTACTACGCAAATACTATCTGGCGTATTATTATGAAACCTGTACCATTTTAAAGTTAATTTAATTTTCTATCTTTTTATCTACGATTTTTTTCGAAAAATCCGTTTTTTTTGCTTTATCAAATAAAAAATTCGTGCGCGGCGCTCTATCGGAAGACATTTAAATTATTCCGAATCATTTGCTACCGCAGCCGCAAATGATTCAGAATAATTTCAACGTTTTCCGATAGAGCGCAGTTATCTGATATCAGAAAAAATAAAATAAATAAAATAAATAAATAATTATAATTGCATAAGTTGTTAAAAGAACTATGCAATAGCTATACCGCGGCAGTCCCCGAGTGCCACACGTATTTTTTATTTTTTATTTATTTGTCTGCCGTGTAAAGCCGACTTTAGTCAACGCTATTGTCGTGCGATAATTAGCTTTAATTCATAAATCATGCTTTTATTGTATATTCTGAATAAATAAATTGAATACTGAATACTGAATACTAATACTGTATAGTTAGGATAGGACCATATTTATTGTTTTGTTTCTTGTTTTACATTTTACTTAGGTCAGTGGTTTAACCGGTGGTCCGCGCACCACCAGTGGTTCTGAAGAACTATAACTAGGTTCGCGAAAGTTAATGATCATGAGGAGAAAATCGTCAGATAACGAATCGTGCAAGATCGTCGTTGTCAGATGGCGACCATTCAAGCGCGTAAAAGAGGTAAAGTTGTCGAAACCGATAATTTTGCGTTTGTGATAATAAAAGCATTGGTCGATGATAGTAACGATGATATGATCACTGCGAATATGCAAGAAAATATTAGAAGTTGTGTGCCAATGTAGACTGAATCGAATGACCCCCTCAACTGATTCCCGATTGTATTGGTATTGCCGTTGAAGTGGGTGCAGAAGAAATACAAGAAGAGCTAATTGAACACCAAAATGAAACATCATGTAAGGAAGCATTTGAATCAGTTTCTCTTAAAGAATTCTGGCATACACCAAACAGTTTCAAATCGTACAGTTCGGAGATTCGCATTGCGATGTTATATTTAACTTATCACGACTTATCACAACTGATAACGATGACTGTTTTGAATTGTCTGCACCGTGTTATCTCTGCGTTGGATCCGTATATCTCAACGTTAATATGGTCGTTAATCATTACAACTGCAATTTCTTTAACGGTTGGTGTATTGTATTGTATGGTACTTTGTCTGCTTTGATGGCCATAATGTAATTGTCATTTTGTAAGTTTATTTGAAACGGTTTTGAACAACTGGATCATCTGTTTGTGATCGGCAAAGTCACCACAATTTCTTGCTCCTCCATCTGCTCGATGTGGTTTTATTACCAGCGTGTGTTTATTTGTTGCTATCAGAACTCCGCAACTTATCAATGCGAACATGGGTTTTCCGCTTCGCACACAATTAATAACAAGACCGAAAATCGATTGGAATCAAGTGACGATATTCGTGTAGCTGTGAGCTTTACTTAAACGCCCCTTGGGGAGTTAGGTGAAAGTTAATTTTAAAATTCTCGCACTTTTAACTTTAAACTTGGAGGTCCCGGCACCGAACAAAAAGTCATAGTAGTCCCTGGTTAAAAAAAGGTTGTTAACCACTGGATTAGAGCATTGCAACATTTACAAACCTTAAACATGCCTTCTAAAGAGGAACAATCATCGAAACCAATACAAAATATCATCGCTAGCTTCCTATCGATACTTTTTGCTTTCTGTCTGAATTCTCGGTAATCTCGAAGAAAGCTTTTGTCTTCCGGATCAGCTGGATCATATGTATTCAGACTCAATCGTTGATAGGACTTTGTGAACTCATCGAATAACTGAAAAACAATATTTTAATTAGTTTGGACTTTATTTTAATTAGTTTGGATTTAAAATCCTATGTCTAATAAGATTTAAATAGAAAATAAACATATAAAAATCGTGTAAAAAATAAAGAACAACGTATATTTAGATTACTTACTATGGAGACTTGCAAGCTTAAATCCTTCCCCTTCAATCCACCAATTTCGACTCGTTCAATTTTCGTAAGCTCAACACACGTCAACAAAATCTCCTCAATCATATTCAATCTTTTCATATATTTATTGAATCTCTCAAAAACAAGATTATTATGAAACATCCAATGAACAGGAACCACGTGTGATGGAAAAAATGATGCAATATTCTTGCGGTTATTATCATATGTAGATCTATTGAACATACATAAGATTTTTTTTTTATAAGAAATTTAAACCAATAAAATATTATAATGAAATATCACTTACTTGAAATGATGTAGAATGTTCTTTACTTTAGATAATTTTAATAGTTGTTCGTCGGGATCCCCTCGAAATATGGCGGTAGGCTCAAGTGTTTCCGAGGATTTTTGTATAATCAAGTTGCAAACACCACTCAGCAATGCTAAAATTATAGAATACATACATATATAATATATTGATGAAAACGTTGATTATATGTTTTATTAAATTGCTTAATGTCATAATATGTTTTGACAACCCTTCTGCGCCGGCGACATGCAGGTGGCGCTGAGATCGTTGTCCGACAATACGTACGGCCAATATCAATGTGCACCTGAAGTCATAAAGCATTAGGCCGGACGATGCGCGTAAGGATGTCCAACAAGTCGACGTTGCTTATCGATAATTTACTCAAATCAAATCAAATAATTTATTCTCTTAAAAACGTATGTGTAGTTGAGTAGACATTGTATCATTGCTTACATTTATACTTCTTACATTATTTAATTCCCTATAATGTTGCCGAACAAAATGAAAAATATTTATTATTTAGAATGTCGTACAAAAATACATCGGGATTTTTTTATAGAAATTGTTTTTTTAACCATTTTTTTTAATGTGGAGTTTCTTGATTTGGTATTTTAAATGGCGTTAAAATTGAAATTCTTCGTGTCGCTTTCATCACTATCATTATAATGAGTTTTCAGGGAATAAAGGGAATTCAAGAGAAATCAATAATGACTAAGCCAATACATTACAGTGTTGCGAAATACATAACTGATGAATTGAAATATTCTGATAGATAAAAGTAGCGATTGCAAAATATTTAACGACCAAATTCAAGCATTTGTGTCATTGTCACCTAATTAAATGTAGCTCTGTAATCAATTGTAGTTTGCCGGCAGTCAGTTAGAGTTTGTCTGTCGAGCAGTGCGGTGCAGTATAATTTCTAACAGTGCAACTAAGGAGGATTTACAACCATCAATGGAGACATTATTTTGTAACGTGGAATTACTAAAGTTGAAGGACGATATTAACATACAAACTCGGTGTCTTATCCATAACGTTTTGACATTTTTTGACGAACTTAAAAGAGACCCAGCAAACATTTCTGTCATCAATCTTAATAAACCTCAAGAGCTGACGGCGTCAATTTGTGGAGTATCTTTGCGGACTGTCAAAAAATAAAACAAGAAGTTTTACAATCAAGGCTTCCTACTACACCAAGAGAGACGTTTAAGAAGCCGGCAACTGTAACCAATTTAGATAACTTCGACATCTATGTGCTGAAACGTATCATCACATCATATTATGATAACGGAGAATATCCTACCGTGGACAATATACTCAACAAATTTAAGGATGCCATACCTGGATTTAAATGCGGGAAAAGTTCCATGAAAACCATTTTGCAGAGTATAGGTTACAAATATCGAAATGGCGACGACGGATGGAAATATTTAATGGAAAGGAGTGACATTAAGTGTGCCAGAATGGACTTTTTAAGAAAAATGCACAACTTAATTACCACCAATGATTCTCGATCCCGATTTTACCTCGATGAGCCCTGGGTTAACCAGAATCATTCAAGAAGACGTATGTGGCACGACGAAAACGACGAAGGTGGATTTAGGAACCAGAAAACCGAAAAGGGATCTTGACTTATTCTTTGTCATGCTGGGTCTGCAAGGACTGGTTTCGTTCCAGAGGCTAAATTGTTGTTTAGAGCGGTGAAATCTAAGAACTTAGACTATCATACAGAAATTAATGGTGACACATATATGGAGTGGTTCAAACGTTTTTTAAAAGTACTCGAAGAGCCATCCATTATTATCGTCGATAACGCAAGTTACCATTCAGTTCAGCTCGAAAAGATACCTAATTCAAAAACGAAGAAAGCAGAAATACAAGAATGGTTGAGAAAAAAAAACATTGCTTTTGAAAGTACCGAGATTGTAGAGGAGTTAATACGTAAGGTGAAAGCAAGTAATCCTTCGAAAGTGTATGCTTTGGATCAATTGGCAAACGAATTAGGACACGAATTGATACGCTTACCACCATACCACTGTCAATATAATCCTATTGAGCTCATCTGGGCTCAGGTTAAAGGAGAAGTCGCTTCGAAGAACAATACGTTTAATTTAGCAGATGTCGAGAAATTGTTTCACGAAGCCGTCGAAAATGTTACACAGGAAAATTGGGCCAAGTGTGTTAAACACGCGGAAGATCTGCAAAGAGCTGATTTTGAAAAATATATTTACAGAGACCAGCACCGTTTGGTTATAAATCTACAAGATAGCAGCGACAGCAGTTCAGATGACGAGTAAAATATAGCTTTATTAATATATTTTTTTAGCCTGACCAACCTATAATTGTATTTTTTGTTAAAATGTAATTTGTAATATTTAGTACTTAGTTTCATGTTACATTTTAAGATAATATTTAGGTTAATGTAGATATTTTTTTAATATTCTTTAAACTTTTATTTCACTTTATTGTTGCATGTATACGTTAGTTTGTATTTATGAAAATTTTTCTTAATAAATGAGTTTAAAACTAACTAAACCAATTATTACAAATAACCCATCGAAAATTTTCATCATAATCTATAATATCCATCGATATCTCTTGTCATCTTTATCGATCCAACCATCGATCCATCATAATCCATCGATATTCCATCGATACATCGATACTGCTATTATTATTTTTAAAACACGCATCCCCATAGTGCGAGCGAAAGACAGCGAGTGTGAGCGAGAGGTCCGGCCTAATGATTTATGACTCCAAGTGCACGTTGATAATGGCCGTACATAACAAATAGTCAACTAGAACGGGCGAACCCGTCACCTCAGGAAGTTTTAACGATTAGTCTTTCTATCCTCGGTGAGGTGAACGCAAAAGACTTGGACGAAAACAGTCCACCGTCAAGAAATAGAAATAGAAATAGAAATATTTTTATTGTCCGAAATTGTGGTGGTACATTTAAGGTGATAATGCGTAAAACTATGTATCTCACAATTACCTGTTATTAAAACAGATTGACAAATTTACTTATCTGCTAAATTGACTTATCTGCTAATTATAATATCTTATTAAAAAATGTAATTATTTCACTGGTTTAACATGAAAAAATCTAAACAGACCGGATAAGTAGAACTAACAGTAGAAGACAATTAGAAAAAATAATTCACCAATAATATAAAAAATAAAGAAAAAATCAAAATCAAGGAATAATCAAAATTCCGCCTATAAATACGAAATGTATATAATTTAAAATGTAACAGTAGAAAACAATTAATAAAAAATAATTCACCAATAATATAAAAAATAATGAAAAAAAATCAAAATCAAGGAATAATCAAAAATCCGCCTATAAATACGAAATGTATATAATTGAAAATTTGTAATCTTCCTAATTGAATTATTGTAAAAACAAAATGAAAATGCATGCCTACAATATAATATTATGAGAAATATTCGTTTAATGTGTAAAAGCTTTTATCGATAAGCCATTTCTTCAACGCTGCAGTAAACCCCTAAGCTCCGCCGCATGCCCGTAAGAGGCCAACGCCTTAACCGCGAGATATCTAGGTGGGTTACCCAGCGATTGGTTACGAGTTCGAGGTCGCTTGCGCGGTCCTCTCCCTTGCGAAGCGGTGAAACGTTGTATACCGAATCTGGGGAGCTAACGGGCCCATGATGAGTTGGCCACGATGACCCATGTGTTCAGGGTCGGTCACACTCACGGGTCAACACCCATCCGACGGCCTCCACGCACAGGGTGCGAACCTGGGTAGGACTCTGGCCAGCGAACTAGTTTCCCCTGGGAATCAAACCCCTGGCGCTCCTGGAAGGTCTTCGCACCGTGCGGCGCAAGCCAATCGATTGTGAACTCCGACTAACAGTCGGGGGAGTCTGGGAACTGTATTGTTTCCTATAGAGCGGGGGTGGTTGCGTACGTTACGGCGACTGCTCTTGAAATTACCATTGGCCATCCGATCCCGGTTCAGAGCCGGGCAAAGGACGCCTTGGTCCGCGATAGATTCGGTATACACTGTTTCACCGCTTCGTAAGGGAGAGGCCCGCGCAAGCGACCTCGAACTCGGAACCAATCGAGAGACCGGATAAATCTGGTCACAATTGGAAGTAAGGGCGCGAGTGTCTCGAGCCGCCGGGAAGTAATTCCTGGCTTTCTCGCGGTATGGAGTTGGTCTCTTACGGGTTGTTGCGTAGCTAGACGTCGGATTGTTATGTCCAAAGTCTTCTACGCTCACTGCAGGTCGATAGAACGACTAATCGTTAAAACGTCCTGTGGTGACGGGCTCGCCCATTGTAGTTGACAATCAATATGTATACCGAATCTATCGCGGACCACGGCATCCTTTGCCCGGCTGTTCACCCAGGATCGGGTAGCCGATAGTCGTTTCAAGAGCAGTCGCCGTAAGGTCCGCAACCACCCCCGCTCTCTATAGGAAACAGTACTGCTTCCAGACTCCCCTGACTGTTAGTTGGAGTGCACAGTCGATTGGCTTACGAAAATTAATGATTTTAAACTGATAATTACGTCTAAACGAGTACTGCTTACGATTCAAAAAAAATATATGTTAAACAAGAACATTTTCCTAATATTCTTAGCTTTGAATATTTTAGATTTTGTTTATATTACATAGTGTAATTAATTTGTGAAATTAGGTCTAACCGAACACAAAAACGACTACTACGCAAATACTATCTGGCGTATTATTATGAAACCTGCACCATTTTAAAAGTAATTTAATTATCTATCTTTTTATCTACGAATTTTTTCGAATAGCCAAAAAAAGAATAATATCCGTTGTTTTTGCTTTATCGAATAAAAATTCGTGCGCGGCGATCTATCGGAAGACGTTTAAATTATTCCGAATCATTTGTTTCCGCAGCCGCAAATGAGTCGAAATAATTTCAACGTTTTCCGATAGAGAGCAGTTATCTGATATCAGAAAAAAACAAATAAATAAATAATTATAATTGCATAAGTTGATAAAAATGCTATGCAATAACTTTACCGCGGCAGTCCCCGAGTGCCAAAAGTATTTTTTTATAAAGAACTGATTGATCATATAAATCCAAATAATTTAACCAATGATAACAAAAATACTATTCGACTATTAGTGCTATTAACCGCATTTATATATAATATTATTAAAGGCTGATTAAATCACATAAATAATACAGAGAGATAGAATGCCATATATTAGTCTATCTGAACTTTAAATTGCTTAATTTTTAAGTATAAAAACCTGTACCTATACCGAATTAATAATTGAAATCTTAATGTAAATAATGTTAAAATAATGAGCTTTGATTTAAAAATTCGTTTGTTATTATAATATTACTATTTTATTTTAAGATAGGATTCCATATAGGCGTGTTTAGAGCGCCATATAAGTTGCGGTTAGATGTACGGTTGGGCGTTCAAGTGCAGTGACACATAAGCTTTGTATCCCGTGGCTTAACTAAGCCTGTATCTAGGAATGCTCCTTTTTTTCTGATTTGAATTTACTTGCTGACATTTTAATATTCCACAACCTAACTTTAATTTAATTACTTAAGTATTTAGTCGTTTTTAATATGGTTTTGCGATTCTATTATTTTGTACATACATGGAATATATGCCATTTTTATAAACACGGTATTGTTGCAAGCACATTAAAAAATAAATGTTTACCTAAGAACAGGTCCCGGCCTAGTTAGGTGACGTTGCCACTAGACTATGCGATGTATTCTTTTTTCTGCTTTTGATTCAATTTTGTAAGTATTTTTGTCCATAATTCCTACTCTGAAATTGTTTACTCTTATTTTTTTAATATTTGCATTACTTATATAAAATCAAAATAAATAAAAAGAAGATGGTTATTTCGCGAGCTGACTGGTTATTTAACTCAAAACCATAGGATTTTTTTTATATGCATTCTCTCCTAGCTATTTTTGAATTAATTACAGTCACTACTTCGAGTTCTTCGAATCTAAAGTAAGTATAATTCAATATTATATTCCAAAACTCCTTGTAAGTTCTTTCTATATCGAATTTCCTCCTTAAGGTCGAGATCTTTGACCAAAGGTGATTCCGCCATTTGTCTTTAATGTCAGAAAGTAATATTGTTACTATGTAAAAAAATCGGGAGCGGCATAAAAATATTGTCTAAAACCCTCAATTTTAGACATAAAATTAAAGATTATATATATTGAACATAAGAGAAGATTAATGAATGTTTAAAACTGTGAGTGTCATCTACATGTTGCGTTCCATAGTAAAATTCTAGCTGCCAAATCGTAATACGGCAATGAGCAATCTAATACGCTATTTAATCAATGATGAACATATGAAATGTGTTATTTTAAAACATTACTTACGAATTATTTTTTCGGAGCTGCAATAATATTTCGAGTTTCCCCACAGTAGTGCAATGCAATGCAACATCGGTCTAATAAGAATTGTACTCTCGCGAAAATCCGTGTTTGCGAAATTTTCAAAATGTGGTATTAGAGGTTTTTGATAGAGTACTATATCGCGAACTTCCACTATAGCTAAAAGAATAAATACTTGGTTAAAAATACATATCCACGTATAAAATAATTTATTACAATTATTATGGAATTGCATTTCTATTCTGTCTATCGAATGCAATAACAAAGCTCACACTTACAAACACGTCACACCACATACAAAAAACAATCCGCCCATTATGAAATTTCACAATAAAGAGTTACAAACACAAATAAACAAGACTATTCAGACCAACAAATAAATATTTATATATATATCTCATAAATTTTAATGGCCTTAAGTAGTAAAAACCTTTAGTAAAGGATACATGACAGGAGATAAAGAACTTTATACTTTACCCACTTGGATGTCCAGGCTCTTGCGACTTTTGCTAAGTTGTGCTATCCCAAATGGTGTATCTTGTTTCGCTGTCTAACAATAAATAATTACAAATTGAACTGCCACGGAAATCAAGGACCAGAGTCAGGCCCGTCATAATACTAGTCATATTACACATTTAGTGGGTAGGCGGTGGACTCCGAACTAACGACCAGGTGTAAATTTAGGACAGCTGTCTTAAAGGACCAACCATTTTTTCCCCCTTCGGAGCTATAGAATTCGAGACTCAGATATTGCGGGTTTAGATATGTTTTCTAGGAAGGAGTGGATTATTTTCCTGGAGAGATCAAGTTTTTTAAAGAGGTGAAATCGATTTTTGTGAACAGCGAAGCCGTTTGGGGTAACGGTGAAGTTGTTCCGGGGATTTTAAATTTGTGAGATCATGGCTCGTGACCTTTTGGGATATTTGATTTCCATTGAACAATTAATTCTTTATAAGAATTCTCTCGTACCTATAAGCCACTCTGCTGCAGTAACGTTCCCACATAATTTGTATGTTTTACAGCGTAATTGCATTTTACCCATCTGTAGTGGCAAATCCAGCGGTCAGCGGTTAAACCGATCGAAAATCTGCCACCTTATTTTAGGGTAGCCATAGAACGACAAGGTGCAATTTTGGTGGCACCCAGGGGAGATGTGAACCGGCGTTTTACTGCCGATGGCACACCAGGTACTCGTAGAGGCGTGTCTCTCCTCGGCGAGTTGCGATACAAGGTGACCTTAAGCTCTTGTATCGTACGGTCTCCTTTTGCAGATTCCGCAGCGATCTCTTTTCCTATTTGATCGATCTAGTCTCCACTAGTTTGTAAATCTAGCCGCTCGCATAATTGAGGCATCAAGGTATAAGCTGTTATTGTCGCTTACCGTTTGAAGAGCAGTACTGTCCTGCGAAGCGTAGATATCGTCGGGGTCGGGTTATAAACTCGGTCCTGTCGAAGTCTGGTCTCGCGAAGTTCTCTCTTGTGCACTCAATTATCGAAAGTTTTCCGAACACTGACTCTATTATTTTTGTCTCTACCGCTTGAAGGTTGAATAAAAAACTGTTTTCTTGTCACTTTATAATTCCACTTTCAATGTAGCTCAAATAAATTATAAATTCAATTATTTCTACTTGTTACATTGTATATGCGTGAAAGAATGAAAATTTTAAAACAACATATGTTACTTTTGTTTTTGTTGTTATTTTCCTTGCCTCTTGTTTCCATGGTTTCTCTCGTTTCCATGGTTTCTTTAATATGCTATGTTGGTGATTCCCTTATTCAAAACTGTAGAATACATATATTCACGGCTTTGTTGTGTGTAATGTTTACGGTACTAAGAATATTTAAATATTAATATTATTGGTAGTTAATTCTAAATACAACTATTTTGCCGAGACACCATCTATAGTTTCGATTGTTAAGGCGCGTTCAGACGCGCGCCACGCAGTCTGGCAAGCAGCCCAGGAAGTTGCCCGGTACCCAGCCCGGCGCACGTTTGCGGGCCAAGCAAACTGTTCACATCCATAGATGCACGCCAATCAATGCAAGCAAAACGCGAACATGCCAAAAGGTGCTCATGAGTATATCCTTTTTAGTTTTCAATTATTTTATAAGTGTATTGAACCTTGCACGCAACCTCCCCCAAAGCATATCCCGTGGTCTTCTTGTCTTTTAGATATTGATGATGCGGTTCTCATATTATTGGCTCTGCTGGATTTACTCGAGGAAATATAGAACTTGATCGTTTGACCAGTCTGACGTATTTGTTGTAACTTATTGTAGTCGTCGCCCAAATTAACAAATTAATTGGGTCGTCCGTTCGCCACGAACGGCGCACGCAATACTCACGCGACCGAGCGCGTGTAAACAGGCAGACGAGCGCAAGCACATTCACCCTTTGAACTGTGCCTCGAACTCGAACCGATCGGCGGCAAGCACGAGCACAAACAGGAAAGCAGCTGATTCGGTGCCGCCATCTTGCAAACGTTGCTTTTACCACTGGATATCGACTAGTAACTTTCCACTTACTAGAGTAACTCGAATTACTACAGATAGGAGGCAACTCCCAATCAAACAAAGATGTTTTGCAGAATTACTACCTGTCGATTTTAACTATTACCACAGATTTATACTAGAACCACGGATCAATCAACTGGCCCTTAGCACGTGTCGTCAGGGAATAAAGTAACATTGGAAGATGGAATAAGAAGATGGATAAAGTGAGCTCAGATGGAAGTTCGA
Source organism: Micropterix aruncella (assembly GCA_944548615.1). Classification (NCBI taxonomy): domain Eukaryota; kingdom Metazoa; phylum Arthropoda; class Insecta; order Lepidoptera; family Micropterigidae; genus Micropterix; species Micropterix aruncella. The sequence continues at coordinate 4,931,895 of OX155971.1, read as the reverse complement.
CCCCTAGGATGTGTAACGTCCCTTCCAGGCCGCATAAGGTATGGCCGAGTTTTTACTTCACAAGTTTTTTTTTTTTTTTTTTTTTTTTTTTTTTTTTAACAATTCATTTACAAGTGCACAAGTATCACTAATAATCATATCAATAAAAAAAATTATATATAATTAAAATTAAAATTAAAATTAAACACGGCCGATATGAGCATTAGCATTTAAGTACTGCTGCTGCCCAACTAAGTGCCAGGACTTGTTCCAGGGCAGCTAGCTCTCTAGATTTTATATCACATATATTCGGCAATGAATAAAAAAAAAAAAAAAAAATAAAAAGGAAAAGAAATATATATATATATATATATATATATATTCCCGTCACCATTACAAATTATAACTAATAATCACTAACTAATGATCACAATAGGAAATAGAACACAAAAATAAATAATCGTGTTAAAAATAAAAATAAAATAAAATGTCAAATGATATCAAACAATAGTCACCAAAATTTATGAATAAGTAATAGTAATAAATAAAAATAAAAAAAGTCAAAGAAAATAATAATAATAATAAGAAATGTCAGGGATAATTGTCTCGGTATATTAATTTGTGGATATTTTGCCGGGCGTCATATTTTAGCCAGGAATCAATTTTGGCTTTAAAAGAAGAAGAAGACTTCGGCACATACATTTTTAAATCTTCATCTAGCATATTAAAGATCCTGGGGGCTATGTACACAAAATGCCTCTGCCCAAAAGTGGTCTGCATTCGAGGGACGTCAAAATGTATAGTTCGGGATTGCCGCGTGCAGATTGTTTGCTGGGTTCTTATCGCGGTCTCTAAATTAGTTTAGGGGTTAATAACAAACGAGTGTCTTACCAGTAACCACATTGGTCAGAATGATCTTGAAAGAATCAGTATAGACGCTATTGGTATGTTCTAAATAGTTAGCCAGTTTTGTCACTTGTAAATCACGAAGTTGTGTGTATATTCCTTCCAAGTTTCTCAGTCTTGCTTTGTAGAACATCACGTCGTCCATTGGCAGTGAAAATGCGATCGATCTGTAAACTAAACATACAAAATATACTTGTAATATACTTGTAGTTGTTAATTAGTTATTTATTTGATTTAATTATTCTACTCGTGGCTTATTTGTTCTGTTTCTAGATTTCTGTTTCTTTTTCTAGATACCTAAAATATCGACAGAGATAGATAGGCGAATTTTCCAAGTATGGGCAGTTTTCGCTACAATTAAAAATAATACCTACGCCTAAAACTGCCTAAAAGAGAAAAGCAAAAGTGTTTCTGCAATGTATTTCGCCTGTTTTCAATCATAGATCAGAGCTCATGATGCATGGTGCTCCACAATAATCCGAGGAGATTGGAGTTGGGTAAAGATTTAAATTCAATAGAAATCAGTGCTGTCGTGTCAGTGCTGCGCTATCGTGTCAGTGCTGACTTAAATATTCTAAGTATATATTTTGAAGGTCTACTCAGTCCACTCTTCACGCCACCCGCGCCAGCGGTATTGGATTTTTTTGAACGCCGAAATCAGTAGCTGTCGATGGTACTGTGTTATAGGGTTATGTGGCGTCGTGTCGAAAATTTAAAATAGCGAAAATAACGTTTCTTTTTGATGCCTCTTCTTCTAACATTTCCACTTATTGACGATTCGTCATTTGGACATACGGCCAAGAGACGCTAGTATCCTTCCTAAAATCGTAACAATTTCTTCACTATGGAATTTACTTTCAAATTTTCTAGCGAAAAAGTCACATTTCTAGATGTGAATCTAGTTATTGTCGATAGCACTTTAAAGACCTTAAACCACATAAAGACAACCAACCACGAACTCTATTTACACTGCAATAGTTGCCATCCTCCATATACTAAGCGCTCCATACCTCACTCTCTTTCAATCCGTGGTCATCGCATATGTAATAATATTTTCCACCTCAGCACATTCCTCGATTCCCTTCATTCGGCACTCAAAAAAAGAAATTATCCTGAGGGTTTGCTTGCAAAACAAATTATTCCCTCACTTAGACGTGTCCAGTTGAAATCCAACAACATTTTGCCAAAAAGAGAAATGGTAAACTTGTGCAATGGTAAACTTGTGCAATGGTAAACTTGTGAAATGGCAAACTTTCCCGGAGATAGGAAAATATTCCTAACAGCAGATTCGTTCTTTTAGAAAACTCATTTTTCCCCACTTACTATAATAACGTAAGTAAACAGTGAAAAAATAACCACGACTGACTGACTCTAAGTCAACAATGAGTCAGTTCTCAGCGCCATCAGTAACGCCTGTAACTGACTCAATGTACGTATAAATCAGACTTAACAGCAACTGAATCCATAGTGGAAGCCATTGCATATTCCTAAAGGAGATAGGATAGGCACATTGGCAGTATGTATAAAATTTGGTAAACCATGACAACGCTTGGATGGAATATAAGAAGCCAGACGGGTTTTAACAGAAGACGTGGAAAAGGCAACTGGATGAGAACTCAAGGTTGACGAATATCGAAGACATTAGAGGTGGTTTACATCCAAAAATGTATAAACGTATAAACGTGGCTTACCATTTTCCGATAGGATAAAATTAACAGAATTGCATTTTTAGACTGTCAATAGACTGTGTTGCATGTAGACTGTGAAAATATATTTACACACGTTACACGCACACATACTATATAAAAACATTTCACAGTATGGTTATTTGTAAGAGATTGTTGTATGACAATAAACCCGCCCATTGTGAAATTTCGCAATAAAGAGTGGAAAAAACAAACAAACAATCTGTGCAAAGGCAGAAATGATGATGATGTTGATAACGGGAAAGCCATCTCTGTTACAGAATCATCAGAGTCGTCACTGGTCTCTAAACAGTACTTATAAGTAGAAGAATTATAACTTTTAATACTACCAATGGTTGAATCCTCCTTAAGAACATCGTTTATTTGATTAGCCCATTTGATCACAGATGTCTCAATACTGCTTTTGAGATATAAGTCTACTCTTTCTCCATCACTAAAAATAATAGATTATATTTTCATTACTTTATTTTTAACCATTATTAATTAAAATTTATATTAAACAATGTTTGAAAGTCTTTAAATATTTACCTAAATTCATGTTCAATTTCAGACTGATGTAAAACATCAAAATGAGCAGGCAGCGGTAGCAACACTTCATTGGTCATTTCACCCCGTACCTAAAAATAAAACTATTGCATTGTAATATTCCTGTATTTTAACATTTTTTAAATTAGGTTTCTTCACTGAGAAAAGTAATATTTTTTTTTAGGATTCTGTAGATATTGATGTGTATATAACATACCGATTCCACTACCGATCGCACTCTCCTAAAAGTAGGTACGATCTGGAGATCGAGTCAAATGACTGCTCATGGGACTGTCGCAACTGTGTATCTCGCAATGACGCCATGCCGCAAATATTTACAGGAATCCGGTCTGGGGCTCTATTCGCAGGCTAAACGTAAGGACTTCACAGTCGCTGTTCGGAATTATAAGTTTGGTTACAGGGGGAGGGGCGTGTCTTTTGACAAGCTTTTATTTACCTTGCAATGTATGTTAGTATGTTTGTTTATGTCAAATTTCGCAAAATGAATTAGATCCACTTCAGCTCTTATGCTATGAAGTTGAAATTTTACAAGTTGGTTCAGTTTCGAGGACAATGCATTTTTATGGTGAGCATGACCATTCTACAACCAGGATCGGCTCCACAGTAACAGCACAGACACACAACTTTCTATAAGCATTCAATCACGATAGCCCGTTCTAAGTTTCACCGCGACATATGGACTACTATTTTGGGGAAATGCTGCAACCAGTAAAAGAATCTTTCTTTTGCAAAAGAGAGCACTGCGCAGCATGTATCAGGTAACGACTAGGACCTCATGCAAAGAATATTTCACCAAGGCAAGGGTAAAGACTATGTATTCGGCGTTCATATACCAGTGTTTAATGGATGCTAGACAGCACCTAACTGAAACACCAATTAATGCAGACATTCACTCGCATCATAACCGCGGTAGCTCCCTTTTATGCGTACCCCGAATACGACTGGCAAAAGTACAGAAAAGCTACTTGTACCTTAGCATTAAATTCTATAATCTACTCCCTACAAAATTTAAACAGCTGGAGGACATAAAATAAAAAAAAAACATCAAGGAGATGCTGATAGGCCACCCTTTCTATAATTTGGCCGAATTTGAGGGCCATGATTTTTCAAATATCGTGCCCATTTAAATTACTTAAAAAAGTAGAGCCTTATTGTCTGTTTATTTTATATGGTCTTATATCTGTACTTTTAGTTTAAAATGCATAACGTAGATTTAATTTGATTATTTAACATTTTACTGACAATTTGAATATACGAATCACTAACTACTTCAAATATTAAACTTCTATTTTGATTATTTATATTTATAGTTGGACAATCTAGTAGTTAATTCTTGACTAACTATGTGTGTTCAGTAAAGAGTAGTAACGAAACTTACTACATAACCCAATTATTTTGACACGTTCAAGAGCGGTCTTTAGCCGTCAATTGGACACGACGAAAATGTAATGTAACGGGGTTGCTGCACCCAGGGTTGGCTTTTAACGAAGGAAATCCTCAACGGTTTAACAGCATAGAAACGAAATTTTGTATACGCTTTCAATTATGATAGCCCGTTCTAAATTTCACCGCGACAGGGTTGCTGCACCCAGGTTTGGCTCGGGATTTTAATAAAATTTTAATAAAAGCTTTTTAATAAAAATGAGCATTTTAATAAAAGCTTGTTTTTAAAAACGTGTTTTTACTAACTTATTTTTATTGCAATGATGCAGCGCCATTGTCAAATATATTATGGGTGGCATTTTTTAAAAATTCATTAGCTACTCAAGAAGTACCTACATAAGTACCTATGAGGTTTCAGGCAGAATTGCGACAAAAGTAGTCCGATTCGTTTTTATGTACATACCGCTAGATGGCATAGTGCGCTCAACGCTTCTCAAACTCCTTTTCAATTTATTTATTTTATTTATTTTATTTATTTATAACGTACAAGGAAAAAAATACATAAAGGACATGAATACTGTTGTACATGAGGAATAATTAAAAACAAACATTATTATAGCGAAAAACATAGCTCTATGCATATAAATATGCTAGCATATCCGAATGAGGCTAAATCGCACAACCAACTAGACCTAGAAGGTCTGTCTCTGGCTGTGCTGTGTTATACCAACTGTATGTTTGTAACTCGCGAACTGACGAAGGCGTTCAATTTTCTAATATTTTTAAGTCTAACAAATATGTTGTTTACACAAATTAAAGTAAAATTTAAAGTAGAAAAAAATATATGTATGTAATTAAGGACTAAAATAAAGTAAACTTTATATTATATTCAATACATAAGGATTTTAAATTCGACATTAAAAAAATGTTTCTTTTCCAATATTACTTTCCTGACGACCTATCGGAAAGGAAAGTATTGTGATCGCGCTAAAAAAAAATTTGAGATGAAGATGGGAATATATATTTTGAGACTCCCTGAGACGATTGAGACTATTTCCAGACCGATCTCTGTCTGTATGTATGTCTGTATGTCTGTATGTCTGTATGTATGTATTCTTCCACGATAGCGCCCAGACGCTTAATCGGATTGAGCTGAAATTTGGTATATAAGCTTCTGTTAACCGTCGGAGGAACCCATTAGTTTTTGGAGTCCCTACGCCCTACGGTTGTGGTACCTCCCATACAAATTTGGGGTTCCCGGCGAAAAAATTGTTTCCGCGATAGCGCCCAGACGCTTAATCTGTCTAAGTTAAAATTTGGCATAGAAGCTTCTGTTAACCATTGGAAGAACCTATTAGTTTTTGGGGTACTTACGACCAACGTTTGGGGTACCTGCCATACAAATTTGGGGTACTAGAGTAAAAAATGTCGCTGTTTTTTCGCACCTCCCCGGATACTAGTCAGGAAAGTCTTGGGGTGACACAACCGATTTTTTTATCAACAGTTGCGTATCTGCTCGTACTGATTCATCCCCTTCAACGAAGCCGGTAAGTTAAAACTCAACCTGTATATTATGACTATGACGTAATTATAACGATTACTATTTCCAAATACTCTTATTTTCAGTAATTATTTTAACGCAGTACTAGTATTTAAACATTTGTAAATATTTCCTACGTTTTATTTGTAATTTTGAATGTTTCATTGCTGTTGTCTTTGTTATATTCATTTTTGGTTGTTTAGTTAATTAAATTGCTCGTGGCCGTTTACATTTTTTATAAAGTATTCACACATTAATTGGTGTGATATATGTTTATGGAATTCCTGCCAAATCACAAGCTTTGATTAGTTGGGCGACAACGCCTAAGGGATATCATTTAATAATAATTGAGTTTAAATTCTTGCCGAGGATTAAGGGGTTTTGTTATATGATAGTTTATTTGACGTTACGGTTTGACTGAAGCACATTATAGCCACAGGTTAGTTAAATATAATATTATTAATCCTACCTGGAGTAATAGATTCTTGAAATCGGTGACATGTTTCGTTACATCTTCGACTATGATTTGGGGCCAACCTTCGTGATTAGCTGGATTGCAAAGCAATGGACGCACTACGTGATCGACGAGATTTGCCAGTTCGGCAATAGTGTTGTCTGATATTTCCCCAACGGTCATGGCCTAAAAATATAGGTAATATATTGTTTATGTGCTTAAGTGATGTGTTTATATTAATTTTAAATTCTTAATTTTTTTAATATTATTTTTAAATGACAGAATAGAAAGTCATTAGTCAACAACATTCATTAGTCATCAGTCAGTTCAACAAAAAAGCGGTAAAGACAGGCTAAAATCCAAAAAAATCTTATTTCCTTTTCTCTCAGTCCTAGATCCCAACCTTCCTACTTTCTTATATCAGCTCTAAGTTGCCAGTATACTTGCTGATAGATTTATATTTCCCTCGCAGGTGCTCTTTAACAGTGCTGGTATACCGATATAGATCGTTCTTTAAGCCGTGGGATGAGCGTAGAAGAACTTGGGGACAATACAATCTACTGTCTAGTTCACCAGCAACCCGTTAGAGATCAACGCCTTACGGCAAAGCACCGGGAAAGGTACCAGCGGGTACCTTTCCCGGAGCCTCACCCCCTAACTACCAGTTTTGGCTGGATATCTCCATCTGGAATTAACCTTCAGGATACCTCCGTCCTCCTGACTGGTTACGGGTCCGAAGTCGCTTACGCAACCTCTACCTGTTCTATTACAGCGGTGATTCAGTTTGAATTTATTGCGGACCTGGGCGTTCTTTGCCCGTAGTGCCACACAGGACCAAGGTCATTTCAAGAGTGGAATGACATCAGGTGAAACATCCACCCCCGCTGCTTAGGAAACAGTGTGTTTCCATAGTCTCCAGACCCCTTCAGCAATTAGTCAGAATGCACAACCGATTGACTTCGCCGACCGGTGCGCAAACCGTCCAGTGGCGCTGGGATGCAATCCTGCCGGGAGAAACCGGTCCACCAGCTCTGAGGCCTGAGACACAGGGGTCTTACTCGGGGTAGCCTTCTCTTCGATGTGGCTTCTGAATAGGAGCTGAATCGTGAGATGAGCCGATCCGAGAACAAAATGGATCTTGTGGCCCAAGCTACACGAAACCGTTCACCGCCGGTGCTCTTTAACCTAACCTAACAATAAAAATGTTCCCCTGGTTTATTCGGTTTACTGTATCTAGAGCAGCGGTTCCTAAAATGTGTGCCGTGGAACCAAGGGGTTCCGCGAGGACTCTTAAAGGGTTCCGCGAATTTCCTCTCGGCAACTTGTTAGGCAAATTAAATTGCAATAACAATTATTGTCCACAGACTAGTATTGTCCACTTAATTCTTCACTAGATCACAATTGATTTGGCTCTTGTGTTTCATAAAGTTACTTCAAAGTAACCTAATTTCGATATAAATATAATTAATAGTTTAAAACACGCTATTATAAATGCACGTAAAAACCTAAAAAACGACTTTTCTATCAGAACAATGACATCTTATCTGTAAACGTATCTTTGCAAAACCATAATAAACTATGAAAAAAATGTACACATATCTATCGTTGCTACAAGACCTTTTTAACAAGTCCAAACACGGCTATGATACGATATTCCATCATGGAATGCCAGTTCCTATCTTCCATCTTCATCATCAGACCTTGAAACCTAATCGTGGTCAAAGTTCATTCCAAGACTTTTCTAACAAGTCCAAACACAGATATGACACGATATTCCATCATGAAGTTCCAGTTCATATCTTCCGACTCCATCATCAGATCAGTTCGACAGTACCATATTATTGTATTGTCATCAGAATTACATACAGCTGCCAATTTTCATGACGCTACGATCCTTGTAAGATGGTTAAATTAGTTACCTTAGATTCCTTTACATAGTTAGTTACATATAGGTCGACCTAATAAAAGCGTGTTAATAAAAACACTCGATTGGGTAAATTTCCTTCAATAAGTGATTTTTTTTTCTAATTGACTGCGGCGCTATAAATGGAAGCTATTCCTGCCACCTAAAACCACCCGGCAAAGGGTTCCGACAAACGTAAACGACTTACTAAGGGTTCCGTATCTTAAAAAGTTTGGGAACCACTGCTCTAGAGCAATCTTGGCAAGGGTGGCACAATTCATTCATTCATACTAATTCAGAATAATCAAAATTGGCTACTTAAGCAGACTAAAAATAAACATACCAACCTTTCTATAGTTAGCCATAGTGATTTTTTCGACATTTCGAAGAAAATAAATGACTTTATTCGACATTTTTTTCGGCCATCCTAGAGATGGTATAAGAACACCGGATTGGTTCAACCTAAATGTTATTAGTGGACACTGTTCACCATCGAAGAATTTAATTAAAAGATTCTGCGAAAAACGTCGAAGTTAAAATAGAAGACTTTCTGAAAGAAAATAAAAATGCTATACCTTTTCTTCTCCTTGTACAATCCTTTGCCATTTTTCTGGCTGAATCTTGAGACTTCTCGCGATATAGCTAAACATAAAACGAAGCCTGTGATCTTTCTGAATATCGTCATCCTGTTGAAAATGTATATTAAAATATATTTAAAGAAATCAAAAATATATGCCGTAGAATGGCAGCGCGATCTGTTAGCACATTGCGGCATTTCGTGAAATTTTAGTTAGAGGTGGTTTCAAGTTGCTACGCAAATGCAAATGCTTTCACTTAAGCTGCTAGAGTGCATTGATCATGTCATTGTTATTATTATATAAACGAAGATATTATTAATTTAAATTATAATTCACAATAATCTACAATAAAATGGACACCTACATTTAAAATGTCATAGACAAAAATCTATACGAAAAAACTGATAACATGGTTTGCCAAAAACTATTAGAAGTGATTCTTTTTAAAAGTTACCTAACTATGCTATAGCCTGTATGAAGGCGGACGTTTGTTTTGCTACAAATATGTGTATGCAACTCTATATACATAAGTACTAAGTAAAGAAAATAATATTTGAAAGAATGGGCCCGATTGCGTTTCTTTGTGAACTAAAACTGAAATTAGTTCAAGTGAACGAGATAGAGCAATACGTTACAGCGGAATATACAACGAACGATCGTCGATAAAAACTACCTGTCGAACTCATCCGATTAAAACGGATGAGTGTCGGAAATTTAATCGGATGAGTGTCGAACTCATCCGATTAAATTTGAACACATTTTGTGCGGTGTTAGATTCAGATGCTTTATCTTTGGTGGGTAGTTGTAATGTAAAAAAGTGAGAACGGTTCATTTCACATTCCGCTCTAGCGTATTGCCCTGTCTCGTTTACACGAACTAATTTCCTATTTTAGTTCACGCTTTTCTTAGTTTAGTAAAACGCAATCGAGCCGTATGTACACTAATAGTTATTATTAATCCCTATTAGCTGGGCAATCAAAGACTTAATTATATATTAAACATTAGAAAATGTATGTCATATAAGTATTTTTCAATGGTATTTTAAAATAATTTGATACCCTCATACCTCAGTGATAAATGACTAAAATATAATTCGTCTCGTTTTCTCTATACTTTTGTAAAAACAGGCTTCGACATCTTCTTACAATATTTAATCGCAACTTTGTTTATACGGTGAGCTGCCATATTACTCTCTAGTAAAGTGACTAGAGAGTAATATGGCAAAGTGACTCTAATATGCAAAGTGACTCTTCACTTTGCATTTTAAGTAGCTACTAATTTCCAATTCATTTTCCGACATTCTTAAACTCTGAAAGTGGAATTTGTCATGTGTCTATTTTGTTTAATTTAATATATATAATCTTATATATAAAAATGAATCGCCGTGCGTTAGTCTCGCAGGGTCTCGGAAATGACTCGACCGATTTGAATTATTTATTTTTATTTTGTTTGGCTTGGTTCAGGGGTGGTTTACAAAAAAAATATTTAGGAAAATCTCAAAGGAACAACTGAAAATCGAAAAAATTTAAATTGGTCATTTTGGGAACATTGGCCACTTTCTAGATGGCTATCGCGGCGATCGAATTGTTTGACAGCTGCGCTATCCATAACTAATTCCGTACATGTGTAAAATTTCAATAAGTCAAAAAATGCGAGTCAAAAAAGTCGAAAAAGTAAAAAAGTCGCAAAAGTCAAAAAAGTCGATAAAGTCGATAAAGTCGAAAAAGTCGAAAAAGCCGAAAAAGTCAAAAAAGTCGAACAAGGCGAAAAAGTCAAAAAGGTCGAAAGGTCGAAAAAGTCGAAAAAGTCGAAAAAGTCTAAAAAGCCGAAAAAGTCGAAAAAGTCGAAAAAGCCGAAAAGTCAAAGAAGTCAAACAAGGGAAAAAAGTTAAAAAAGTCAAAAAAGTAAAAAAAAAACAAAAAAGTCAATAAGTCGCAAAAAGTAAAAAAAGTCGATAAAGTCGAAAAAGTCAAAAAAGTCGAAAAAGTAAATTAAAGTCGAAAATGACGGAAAAGTCGCAAAAGTTAAACAAGTCGAAAAAGTCGAAATAGTCGAAAAGTCGGAAAAGTCGAAAAAGTCAATAAGGTCAAAAAAGTCGAAAAAGTAAAAAAGTCGAAAAAGTAGAAAAAGTCGGAAAAGTCGAAGTCAAAGTCAAAGTCGATTTCGATTTCGATTTTCGAGTTATAAAGGGTGTCACTAGGTTGGGGGTGGGGGTGGTGGGGATTGTTTTTGTAGGATTAATGATATTAATATTCAGATTAATTATGTTCCTGGCTACTTGACAGGAAAGTCTTGGGGTGACACAACCGTTTTTTAAATGACATAACCACGAATTTGGACTTAGTTTGGGGATTTCAATACTGTAAAGACCTCATGGAAATTTCGATCGATTTGAGTGAGCGTGAAAACAATTCCGAGTCGTTTTACAGTGTCCATTACAATGTCGAGAAGAAGAGATACCATAGGTCGACGAAGTCAGTCAAATGTGCGGCAAGCTACTTCAAGTGCAAACCGCACTGATGTGAGATGATTCCATCATCTAGGTTGAACTACAAGATGAAGCTGTTAATCCGAAATTGCTTGCAGTGGTGTCTAAGAATATGATCTATGGACTTCGCGAAGTTTATAACAACATCTCGCCCTGTATGCTCGATAGTAACTATTCCAGGAGTTACCCGAGAAACCTGATTGCTAACACCATCACAGGCAATGACGGATACCCATTCTATCGTCGCCGATCAGTTGCGGACAATGGGCGATCTGCAGTTGTGAAGGTCAAAGGGCAAAATGTAAATGTGGTCAATCGTTAGATTGTGGCTTATTGTCCAAGGCTTTTAAAGCGTAAATCAATGTGGAATACTGCAACTTCATCAACTCGATAAATTACATATGCAAATACGTAAAATAAAGCGATATGGCTGTTTTCGCTGTAAGGAATTCAAACGAGGTGTATCTCAGTATCAGACGTGTCGTTATGTCAGCAACAACGAGGCGATTTGGCGCATCTTTTCCTTTGCGACATACCAAAGACAATCTACAGTTGTACACTTGATAATTCTGGAAAGCGGAATTTAGATTCCCCGTGCGTCTGGCCTTCACGATGACAAATCACGCGTGTTGGAAGTTTGCGGAATTAACTTAGAATTTCCGTATTTCGCGAATGGACAACTGTATGTCCCGTGTTCGCCAAGCCATCGGTCGGAAAGCCATCATTTTTGTTTATTTACGCGCCGGAAAACAAAATGAAAAACATATTTTACCAGAATGATTTGTGTTGAATGTGAACTGCATTTATATATTATCATGTAAATTAAATACATTGAATTTATTTCAATCACAACCAATTTCATTTCACCAAACGAAACTCAAACCGTAAATGATTCGGCAATTTTATAGATTTCAATGAATTAGATTTGGAAGGTTCATTAGGATTAATAAACGCTTATGAAGAGTTACAATCAAATAAATTTTAGGTGGTACGAAGTTCACCGGGTCATCTAGTATTTTAATAAATATATGTTACTAAATTAGTACCTAATTATTTATTTATTTTCAGTATAATTGTGCTGTACAAAAAACAAGAAAAAATAACACTCTCTATAAAGGAAAAATATGTGGAATACGAAAAACAATTTTTTTGAATAATGTTATAATAGCTTTTTTAATCAAAGAAAAAGAAATAAAAAGAAGGTTCCTAATTAATTTAATAAAGTATATAAAAATGATACAGAAAAATAAATATTTTGAATACTTAAGCAATATATTTAAATACTATAATTAAATGTCAAAAAAATGAATATGAAAGTTTTAAATGGTTATGTCGATTAAGTTTTTGTAGATGCACTCCTCAAATTAAATCTTTCAATTTATTCTTTTTAATTTATTATCAGTTCTAGATTTTTTAATTAAAATCATATATTTTTTAAAAAGTTTAAGTTGTTATTTACAAATTTTAATAATAATTAATAAATATAAATAGGCTCTGTTCAACCAAACTAATATATATTTTTACACGAATGCCCGAAAACGGAATGTTATATGTTAGGTTTTATATTTTCATTTTATTTAATACACCATAAGTTCTAAACGCCTAAACTGATTTCGAAGTATATGATATTTTTATAATCTTTATGTCATCCCGAGTCTCATAGGATACCTTAAATATATCAAGTAAATAGTTATGTAAATGTCCGAATCTCCGAATGTTAATAAATTAACATAAATATATCATGTTTAGTGTCAAATGTAATGCCTGATTAAGTATATTTCAAAAATATATATGTATCTATTTAAATAAATTTATAAGCCACGAATATCTATACTAATATTATAAAGAGGTAAAGTTTGAGACGTCGTAGAAAGTTATCTCTGGGTATACTAAACCGATATTGAAAATTCTTTTATTAATAGAAAGCCACATTATTTGATAGTGTCATAGACTATTATATTAATCCGAAAAATGAAAAGACTTTATCGCGGTAGTCGGATTTGCAAAGTAAGTCGGAGAATAAGCGGTCGAACGAAAACTTTTCTAACTAACGCTGCCTTAACGATGAGAGATATATGATTAAGTTCTAGAGAAAAGTTGTAGAGCTTGATAATGCTTACAAAAAAGTCAGCGACAGCATATGTCTAACTTTTAAATTTAAGTCACAAAAAGTAGTATTTTATATTAAAACAATTATTTAAACCGTTGGTCACGTTTATTGGTCATATCAACAATTATGAATTCTTATCAAAATAAGTATATGTATCGTCTCAAGCCTTTATAACAAAAGACTTTTCCCTGTTAATGCATAAATAGTTAAAGAGATAATACGCTCACAAATAAGACACTCACAAGAAGACACTCACAAATAACGGTATTATAGTCAAATTGGCATGCGAATTCATATACATATGCAGTAAAAATATAACCCCTCTTTTGGCAGTCAGGAAATAAATCATAGCACTCAGTACTAACCGAACCAAATTCATAATTTCATCACAGGAAAAAGTTTTACCGCCTAACGAAGTGGGCACGGGCAGCTAGTTTCATAAAAAAACCGTTATAAAAATAATTTTAAATACAGTAGTTTACTTTTTGTAACGCCAGTGGTTGTTTTAATTTCTTTATATTTAATTACTGATAAAGTTACTAATTATACCCTTAGAGATTTTACAAAATTAGCAAATGACAACACATACAAAATTAGCAACATTTAATTATGAACAGTGCTTCTATTAATATGGCAGTTCACTGTTCTATACTCCTGCAGTGTATAGAGAGATTAAAAAATAATCAAAGTAATTTAATGCATATCGTTACTTACCTTGTCAGCCATGTTCTACGTGGAATAACCATATAACTCCAAGTAAAATATTTTTGAAGACAGATAAATTGTGTATTGCGTAGCTGCTGCAACCAACCGGCAGAATACTGCAATTGCGCTTAACTGAATAACAAGAACGTTACCATGGATTTAGGGTTAAAATTAGCGGTTCGATTAGCCCCATGCATGAAGTTTATTGACGTTTCACGCGCGGGTGAATTCAACCCGGTAACAGTCTGCTGCCAAAAATAACACCATTGATTTAAACGGGTATATTACACCCCCCATTAAAAAAACGAAGTATAAAGTAGGTACACCGTGGTCCAAAGAAACGTTGACAAAATTAAAAAAAACGGTTGTGTCACCCAAGACTTTTCCGCCAAGTAGCCAAGGACTGATTTCATATGAATAATATTTTTTATAAATAAAATCGATGAGCGCCTTATTAACAGACCGTCGAAACCTGTTGGATTCCATTGCGACGCTTCAGGCGGCGCGGTTCGTTTCACGGATAGCGTCGGGCGGCTCGGCGTTAATATTTGATTAAAATGTGTGCCGGAATTTTAATATTATTAGTGCAGCTTGTGTATGAGATATTCTAACCAAAATTTCACAACCTGATTTTAGCCTAACACGGCATACCCATACCAAATTTCTGGTCCAATATTTCCAGGAAGATATACTATATATGACTAGTGCCACAACCACAATCTTTTGGACCGGTTTCAACTACAAACTCTTGTCATAACCATATGATGCCTGAATACTAAATTTCAGATCAATCGGATTAAGCGTTTGGCCGCTATCGTAGAGGAATACATAGACACAGACACACAGACAGACTTCAATCTGGATATGGTCTTAATCGTGTCAAGAGAACTACATATATATATATATATATATATATATATATATATATATATATATATATATATATATATATATCGAGGGTGATCTGGCAATAAGTCCTATATCGAAAACGCCAACTTTACAGGAGAGACTAAAATGTGTTTAATAAATAATGTCTCAGTCACATGTTTATAAAAAAAAATACGTAAATGTTTATTTTCACTATGTTTATTGTTTATTTTACCAAAATAGGAAAATTGTTTCTAGTTTTGTTATAATGTAACATAGGACAAAATCACACATAAAAAACACAAATATAGGACATTTTACTAGTGACAAATTGTAATATCTAATCAAAACTGCAAAGGGTACTTTAACATAGGATATTTTACAATTTACAATTTGTATTATCTTAAATCATAACACATTTTTGTCATTACAAAAAGGAATCATAGGACATTTTGAAATACATTTAATCCTTAAAAACTAGTTCAATAGTGGAAAATTTAGCTCTTAAAAGGGACATATTCACACCCTCTTTTTACATGTGTGGAAGGGCATCATAGAAATTATGACAATCAGCAGGAATTACGGTTTTCAATTCTTGTAAGTCTTCCCATTTTGACTTTGTTATTTTACATCTTGCCCTGTGTAGTGGAGGATAATGCTCGACAGATGGCATTTGTTTAGCCCTAATGGGTAGATCGATCCAATCCAATGTATGACCGAGTTTAACTTTTATTATTCCAGAAGGTTCATATAAAATGGCTTTTATGTCTAACACCGTCGGATCATTAACCTTTTTCCCTGGGCGGATTGAGGAATACCTTAGCGACTTGGAGTAGTCCTTAAAAAAGTTGAACTCTAGCATTAGGGCCCCATATGGACGCGGATTTATTCTGGCCTCTTTTGTCACGCTTACATAATCGCTAGGTAATTTTATTTCTCGATTTTTCAGTTTTCTCTCTATACAGGCGTGTACGGAGTCTACCTCCATCTGAGTATGACCAACTTCCAAATATTTGTGAGTAATTTGTACATGGTGTTCAATACTGAAGTTAAGAAGGGCATTACTCAAGACATTATTTCGGTTTTGTGGTGCACATCCATCAGAGAAAATAATAATCGTTTTTTTTTCTTCGGTTAAGCAGTACCTCTTTAAATAATCAAGTAAACATGATGCATAAGTAGAAGCTACCAGTTGGTTGTTCTGATCTTCTGAGAACCAGTAGCACATAGCATCTTTAGTTGCTACATTGTACACGGTATAATTGTGGCAAGCTAATTTGGTCTTAAAATAGAATGCGTTAGCATAGGTAAATGGGGCCAATTTTACAGCTTCTACGTCCACTTGAAGACAGATTTGAGCACCAGTCATGGCTATGGCTTTGTCTTTTTCTTTTTCAGTCCTAGCATCATCTTTGTTTTTAGCGTGTTGTTTCCATTCATCTTCCGTTATATTTCCGATTCTATATCTGCTGCAAGTATTACATTGGTCTTTTTTATTAGGATATACAGATATGTTTTGTTTCTCAAGACTTTGCGTAAATTTCTTTCTTCCGAGTGGTACATTACCAAGGTCTTTACATTTTACTTCATAAATTCTGTACACATCTGCAATGTTTCGAAATATGGGTTCTAAGTATAATTTGTTAGAATCTTTTCTGCCATAATGTGAAGGTAATTTTGGAAGGGTATCTAAGAATGTTTTCAGTTGTTCCAGTCTATTATTATGCTGAGCTCTGTTTGGCGTACTACGGTTGTCGCTTTCGTTGTCTGGAATATGGTATTCACCTTTGTTTACCCAACATTGCACCATTCTATATCCAAGACCAAGAGTATTGAGAAACATATCTCTACAAACTTGTACGGAACCTTCGTTTTTGCCATTATCCAGGGAGTACTCCAGCGTGAAATTACGCCGCGAGTCACGTCCAATCACAGTGACTTTCTTTTTATTTACTTTGACGACATGTGAAATGACGAACGCTTTCCTCTGTTCCCATGTTGTTTTCCAAAATCGTTCGAATATAAGTTTCCTTTCATCATCAGTAAATTTTGAGCAGCATCTGAGTTTTGATTTAACGCAGGTGGTTTTGGTACATGTGGGTTTTAGTTCACGTGGGCCTCGTGGTGTATTTTGCACGATTTTTTTATTTATATCGGTGGAAAACCCTAAGTACTCTTTTCCTTCCATGCGAAGTTGCTTGTTATTATTTCGCTTCCATTTTGACGGTTCCGCCTGTTTTCGTCTTTTCCTTGCTTCATTCATGTTATGATCATCTACATGTTCATTAATCAAGTTAGCCGGAGACAAAGCAGGACTGGCTGAAGACACACTACTATGATTTGAATAATCGGGGATAAAATTTGGGTCTTGGTTAAGATCATCAAAATTTTCTCGATTCATATTAGCCGAAGATAAAGCAGCACTAGCTGAGAACACTCTGCTATGATTTAAATCATCGGACATAAAACTTGTGCTTTGGTTTGGATCATCCACATTTTCTCGATTCATGTTAGCCGGAGACAATGAAAGACTGGACGAAGACACACTGCTTTGATTTAAATCATCGGGGACAAAACGTGGTTCTTGGATTCGATAATTAATATTTTCTATATTCATGCTAAGATATGAATTATCGGAGATTAGACGTGGATCTATGATGTGATCCTCTAGGACATGGGACACTGTAGCCGATTCGTCACACACAATATCAAAGGGAATCATTTCCTGTAGGGAGATTGTAGATGTATCGGTGTTGTTGGCTTGAGCAGTAATCTGGAACACCTTATAAGTAAGTTATTATACCTTGAAAGTAAGTTATGCGAGTAAGTACAAAAAACTTGACAATATCCAAACTAACCTCTATCAGAATAGGTTCTGCGACGATATTATCACTTTGAATATTGACATCTTGTGCTGTTGTATTATAATTGTCATTGTCGTGGATACAGCTTGGGGCTATATTGGGATCATTGATTGTGAAATCCTCTCCGCTAATGTGAGTCGCAGTAGCTGATTCGCCTCTTAAAATAATGAGAGGGATGTTATGTTGGCTTGTCGTTGTTACTTGATCATTGTTACTTGTCGTTGTTACTTGATCATTTATCTGTAAAGCCATAAAGAAAGAATATTTTTTTAAAAGGTAAAGTGTCTATACAAAGCGGATACAAAGTATTGATTTTGGCCCCTACCTGAGTATGTTTTGAAGTAATGTATAGATCACTGGATTCATCGGTGCACAAAAGTTCTTCTAAATTGAAATCGCCGTTTTGAGTCCGGACGTTTCTATCGGTTCCTTGCTCACTCGCCTGAAACAAGTCAATTCAATGAGAAAATAAGTTATTAATCGTGTAATTGATGATTATTTTGAATCACCCATATCAAAAAGGATGGTAGGGTTGTTTAAATTATTCACCTGAGGACAATTTTCTTTTCCTGAAAATATGTTAGCATTCTCAAAGCATGTTTCTGATGGATCAACATAGCCGCATTCACCCAGATTATGTTGAATATTTTTCTCATTGCTCGACTCTTCCTTTTCAACAGTCAGTTCAATCAACTTCTTGAGCCTTCCTAGCCGTTGAAGATCAAGATTGCTATACTCCTTGTTTTGAGTAGCTGAAGGAACGACATTTTTTAATCTTCTCCGATTCATTACAGACAATCTGCAAATAAACAAGGTAAACTAATTAAAAATAATGATAGACAAAAAGTCCTATCTTTCAAACCAACTTTTTTAAGCGATGAAGTAATGCATATATCAAATCGTCCTATCTGTTGCAATGATTTCTACAGATTTTATTAACAAGTAAATAATGGTAATTCCAAATAAACTTACCTTCACAGATTGCATGTGGGGTTTATCTTCAAAACTAAACCGAAAAACAAGTGATACACTAAATACTTTAGGTGAAAAGCTTGTTGTAGTAGAAGCATGCAATAATTTTAGGTTAATCTGTCAAAACACAATACAGAAATGACACATAGGACCGATTGCAGTACAAGACTGACAGTGTTGTCAATAGGACTTCCTGAATTTAGCGATTTTCGAAGTGTTCCGTGTATATATTGATAAGTAAGTTTTTTTTGTATTGCGGCAACAATAACATAGGACATATTGCCATTAAAATCCCAAAACACCAAAAAATCAGATAGGACTTATTGCCAGATCACCCTCGATATATATATATATATATATATATATATATATATATATATATATATATATATATATATATATATATATATATATATATATATATATATATATATATATATATATATATATATATATATATATATATATATATATATATATATATATATATATATATATATATATATATATATATTTGATAAGGTTTTGTAAATAATCCGTTCATAGAATGATGATTCGCAGTAAAATAAAATTAGTAAAAGCTACTTGAATAGCAGCGAAGGAAATCCCAGCTTGGATTGGGAAACGCTTATGTTTGAATGAGATATAGGTACTTACGGATGTGCACGACTTTCGACTGTGCATGTTAGTTTATGGGTCCCTTTACCGTCGACGAACGAACACTCATCATCCATATATCTCAAAAATCGAGCTTTTCCTTTTGCAACACAAAATGCCTCCAATTGAGGCGAATTAAAGCGAAAAAACTAAAATAAAACACTTTGATCACATCGGCAAAGGCCGTTTCATAAATGGAGGATGACGTTACGAAATAATTCAACATTTCGAACGTTTCCAAAATTTAAAATATGACATTATTAAGCTGCGTTAGTTATCAACGAGCCATTAAATCGAAATAAAAATATAAAACCTCCAATGCACATGCATTCGCACAAGCCCCATGCATTCGCACTGGCATTCCATGATGGAATATCGTATCATAATCGTGTTTGCACTTGTGAGAAAGGTCACGTAATGGACTTTGAACACGATCAGTTTTCAAGGTTATAACGAACCTATTAATATAGACCTGTACATGGAGAGTAGCAATAGAATAATATTGATATATCTATATACGATGTATATTGACGTGAGTTGTCGGTTGCTGGTTATGTCCAATATAGTGATGGGCGTGATTCTCAATTTTAAATCACGCGACGATCACGTTACTGGTATTTTATCACGCGTGATAATAACTGCTACTTGTGATTTTCGTGATTGTACTAAAATGTACTGTGAAACGTTAAGTAACAAAGTTTTGTCAATGTGATAACTGATAACAGAAACGCGCATTATATTTGCTTAATATTTATTAGTAATTAGAAGAATTAGCGTTCAGAAAGATTAACTCTCTCGCTCTTTTGGTGCTAAGGCGAGTTCGTCTTTCTGAAATAATGTAGCCAGCTTTCGAAAAACCCCTTTCACAAGGCACGCTTGTCGCTACTACATGCGGCGACGGCTCATTTATGAACGTACAAAATGAACACGCCACTCATCGTCCAGCCGGCGCGGGCGTAAAATGTAGAATGAACGACCGATCACTGGTCGGTCGCGTTCGTAGCCGACGACGATATGCAATAACTGACTCATTTGTGAACGCACGAAATGAACGCGCTAAGAATGAACGAAACCAAGTGAACGGTTCAATTCGGCGCTCACTGCTCATCGTTCAGTGGCGCGGTCGTTCGCCAGAACGGCATGATCAGTGAGAACGGCTAATCACTGATCAGTGATCGGTCGCGTCGTAGCGGCGCCGAGTGATGGCAACGCTGTGCTGTTCGTAGCCGTGATTCAAATAGCATGTTCTTTCAAATTCTCGTAACGCGTTCTTCGTGATTGCAAATATCACACGTTATTGTTATTGCTATTCGTGATCACACCCATCACTAGTCCAATACAACTATAAGTAAACATATTATTTTACGTGCATTTATAAAATCGTGTTTTTAGTGTTTTTTTAAAGTATTAATTTATTAAACAGTGGATACATTCGACATATTTTATTTCATATTTTATTCAATAAACTGCATTTGGTTGTATAGTCAAAATGGTGTATCCCTATTTTTTGCTTTAATTTGGCTCTATTGGAAAGATTTAATGTTGCAAATATGGATAAGCTTGCTTTTTGAGATGGACGGATGAAGGGTGATCATTCACCGGTGGCAAAGGGCCTCCCATTAAACCTACATAACAATTCAGGTCATGCAAGTTGGCCAAATATGTGGGGCACGTTGAATGTCTACAGATATGACAGATCTATATATGCATAGCCTGTTTGTCATTGTTTGAAATACGGTAAAGTTGACGAATTACGGCAGGTATTATGTGGGTAAACTTGACTGAAGATATTCAATCCATTCGCGAAAATAGGACGCGGAAATGGTGCCATCGTATTATTATTAGTTCCTAAAGTCATAAGGAAGTGTTTTATAACAATTATATGTTAAACAAAACATAGTAAGTAATAATATTGAGATTTCGAAGACAATGGAATAATATACATACCTGGGTTTAACTAAGTCATGATCGACGACAAAAATACCATCAATGAATGGATAACATAATGTTGTGTTGCTACATTTTGGGGGTACCCTTTTTTAACACGCTTTTATTAGGTCGACCTGTTTGTAACTATGTAATGGAATCTAAGGTAACTAATTTAACCATCTTCCGAGGATCGTAGCGTCATGACAATTGGCAGCTGTATGTAGTTCTGATGACAATACAATAATATGGTACTGTCAAACTGATTTGATGATGGAGTCGGAATATATGAACTGGAACTTCATGATGGAACATCGTATCATAGCTGTGTTTGGACTTCTTAGAAAAGTCTTGGAATGAACTTTGACCACGATTAGGTTTAAAGGTCTGATGATGAAGCCGAAAGATAGGAACTGGCATTCTATGATGGAATATCGTATCATAGCCGTGTGTATGTGGATATCGTATCATAGCCCAAAAGGGTGTTTTTAGTGTTTTTTTTAACTATTAATTCTTATGTCTTTTTTCTCGATGTATACAATATTAATTTGAGTTGCAGTAATAGGTTCAATTTTATTATTTTTTATGATTTCTAATACACTGATAAAAAACGATTGTGCCACTTTAAGCCTTTCCCGGCAAGAAAACAATCCCTCCTGCCAACCCCCCCCCCCCCCCCCCACCCCCTTCCCCCCTCAGCGCTGGCCGATTCGCAGTATAATGGTAGTATTTTCTGAGGTCTTAAAATAGTATTTTTCGAAAAATTATGTGATATTTTCCTAAAAATGATGGACGAGAATTCCAAGTAAGATATTTCGATTCAACAAGGCATCTGTGTACAGAATTTTAAGTCTCTAAGTCCAATATTTCGATAAGTCTCGCAGTCCAAATATGGTTAGAGCGCCTCTGGTGGAGCGATTTTAACCATAATCTTGGAATGACCATATTTTTCCTACATACCAAATTTCAGCTGAATGAGATTAAGCGTTTGGGCGCGCTATGGTGGAGGAATATACACACACATATACATAGCCAGACAGAAAGACACACAGATAGACTTCAGACAGACAGACGCTAAACTCACTGTTTCGTGTAGTGTAAAGTCGGTAATAAATTAAAATACAATTCAGTAAAAAAATGTTATAACTCGGCAAAAACAACCATGAGAATGATTTGCCTAATTTAAGTTTAAAAAAAATAATTTTCGAGAGGTTTACAGGGATTTAAAATATTGTTCATTTAACTCCAATAATTAGAAAAAAAATCTTTTTATATTTTTATAAGTAGCGATTATATGATCCCCATCGGAAAAACCTTTCAGATGATATTTTGAGCATTTTATACATGGATTTCTCGATACAGAGAATATACTTGCTGTATAAATATTTATTTATATCATATCATGGGTCTGTAACGGACCTTAAGTCCATTACATGCTATCAACAAATGCATCGATTTCCAGTAAAATCCACAGACACAATTCAGCTATTATTTTGACTCGTGCAGCTATGAATCAGCTCGATGAAACAATACTTTTTACTCGGAATATTTATTGATTGCTTCATTTCACGGCCTATATAAACCGGCGAAAAAGCAACCAAATTATCATTCCCCGAGTGATCACCTTCCCCCAAGGTTGCGACGGCATATTCGGCACTCTCTCTCACGAGTTAGGTCAACGAATCCGGCTCCTTGGTTTTTTTTCCTCATTCTCCCTGAGTCTCGAAGCATCAGTCTGTAAATCCCACAGACTCGAGCCGTGCCCAGTACAAGATACTAGGAGCACACACACAATCCCCATCCGTATATCCTCGTAACCGCAGTCGCGCATCTATACGCTCGCGTCAACGTAAACTATTCGGCAATCGTTAGGTATAACTGGCAATATTCAAACCTTAGATCAATAAATTCCTTCTACTTCACATCAAAACCGCCTTTCAATACGGAGATAATTCGTAAGTTGATACCACCACCTCACACCGAACAATTTGGAGTCTTGTGAGGGGTGGTCCCTCACAGGTCTTTCGCTAAATATAAATATTTAATATACAAAGAACAACATCCACTTATAACACACACCCTGCCGCTGGGTCTTGAAGATACCTCCTATCTGTTACATAATTCTCATTCTTTATATTCGTATTTATTTCAGGGCAATATAGTTGCTTGTTTATGATCAAGAAACAATATCGCTGGAAATAATATACTAAATCAATTCTATTATAACTACAATAACAAAATACAAATATAATAAGATTGGTAAAATGGGATAGACGGAAAGAAACATTTTGAATCAAATTAAAGATATGCCCATGTGTTTTAGCGGACAGTTTTTTAAATGGCTACTACGAGACGGCAGCCGTTATTGATTTTTTAAACTACCTATGCAATAATTGGGTTCATGGATTTCAAAAATATTAATAATTTCACTGCGAACTACGTAAAAGGAACAAAAAGTGGAACACATTAAAAAACCACTACGGTTTTCCCATTTTTTTAAGGTCGGAAGCGCTAAATATACACATGGCTTATTAAAAAAAATAATCTTTAATTACAAATATTGTAACTATAGGTACTTGCTTTACATAAAATCCGAAAAAAAATTACCGCGTAAACTTTGTAACACCCGAAGTTTCGGCGATGTTGCAACCGCCGCTGTCCAGGGTAGACTGCCTGTCCAGTCTACCCTGAACAAACAACCGACATAGCCTTCGATTTCATATAATTTTGCAGGATTTTAATGAAAAACTTGTACACTCTAAAACAGTGGTTTACAACCGGTGTGCCGCGGCACAATGGCGTGCCGCGACAATCTCCCCGGTGTGCCGCCAAGTTTTTGAGTTATTCTTTATCAAGCAAGGAAACGCAACTTTTACATTCATCAACTTACTCAGCAGTGAAACTTAGTGCACAAAGTTGGCTTCGGTGTCGGATTTGTTTAAGCATTTTAAAAAATTAAATGCAAGTATGCAGGGCCAGATGAAATAATTTCATGTGATAAAATGTGATAAATGAAATAAAATGTGATTTCATGTGATGAAATATTTTCATGTGATATGTCATGTGTTGAAATCATGTGATGAAATAAAATATTTTTTCACATAATTATTGTAAAATAATTTTGTGTGAAGGCAAAATTAATAATAACTACATTTCCATATTCATTTATAAATGCGAGATGTAGACTCGAAAACGGTGGCTATAGGACTATTCAATAGCAACTAGAGCTGTCAACTACAACGGATGAACCAGTCACCTCTGGAAGTTTTAACGATATTGGATCGTTCTGTCTCCCCACGAAAACAATCGACGGTCTAGTTACGCCACCTGCCCGACAGAGGCAAATGCCTTACGGCGAGGCACCGGGAAAGGTACCCAGCGGGCAGCCTCGCCCCCTGTCTACTAGTTTTCGAAATATATCTCCTTCTGGAATTGACCTTCAAGATACCTCCTGCCTTCTGACTGGTTACAGGATTGTTCAAGAGCAGTTGCCATAAGGATAAAAACTACCCCCGTTCTGTAGGAAACATTGCGGTTTCCAGACTCCCCTCTCCCTCCTCCCCGGCTGTTAGTCGGAATGAAAAATCGATTGGATGACGCCGCACTGTGCACAAACCGTCCAGGAGCGCACGAATAATGACTCCTAGAGGAGACTGGCTCGCAGGCCAGTGTTCTACCCTGGCTCTCACTTCTGCGTGGAGGCCGCCGGATGGGTTACAACAAGGTCTTAGTGTTCAAACTCCAACAGGGCCTTTAGCTTCCACTATTCGTTAGCAATCATTTTATTTATTTCTCATTTGTTTGGACATTGGAAATATTACAAATAAAGACAGTGCCGGATTATCCAATAGGCCAAGTAGGCACCGGCCTATGGACCCCACGCCTTTTTGGGGCCTTGCGACAAGGGGTCATGACGATCATATTATTTTCAATTATTTCTAGTAGATAAAAAAAAAAAATCTACTAACAAAATGTTAAATAAACTTTTTGATCCGACTATAGTACAGGGTGCGGCAGTGAGGACGGACGGTTTTAAAAAAATCATAAAATAGTCAGTTTTTACTCAAAAACATATTTATTGATGGAATCAGGTTCGCAAGGAAATAGCATTTGAGACAGTCAAGTGTGGAAAATCACATCAGGCATGTGGTGGCCGAAATCGTTGATGCAGTGCTGGAGGCGTTCCAACATCGCTCTTTCAACTTGGGCGACTTCCACGCGAATTGCGTCCTTATTTGCGTAGTTATTTGAGGTTTCAATCAAATGTCATTAGGATAATGAAAGATGCATTGCATCAATATATCAAATATAAAGAAGATATTTAATAAAATTAGTCTTATTTTGTTGTTATGTTCAATACTTTACTCGTCCTCTCTACCTTATTACATGTACATGTACTTTTATATGTAAGGACAAAGCACCATCGGATCAATTATAAAAATCTAATCAAACAGACTTTTAAGGTAGTATTAAATCATCATTATGATTAGGATGTTTAATAATTAAAAAGACTCATTGAAGCAGTAACTTTACTGCATCTGTAGGTATTCTACGGCAATCCATTTTTAGCGATTCTCTGCGCCGGTGACATGCAGGTGGCAATGATAACATTAACGGCGATACTAATAGCAATTTATTTAATGTTTTATCATTTTTAAGCTATTGCATAGCTTTTATCGCGGGCCTAGGCCAGCGCGGCGACCGAATGTGGAAATTTCTTAACGAAAATGAATTATTTTAAACTGATAATTACGCCTAAACGAGTACTGCTTACGATTCGAAAAAAATATATGTTAAACAAGAACATTTTCCTAATATTCTTAGCTTTGAATATTTTAGATTTTCTTTATATTACATAGTGTAATTAATTTGTGAAATTAGGTCTAACCGAACACAAAAACGACTACTACGCAAATACTATCTGGCGTATTATTATGAAACCTGCACCATTTTAAAGATAATTTAATTATCTATCTTTTTATCTACGATTTTTTTTCGAATAATTCGGTTTTTTTGCTTTATTGAATAAAAAATTCGTGCGCGGCGCTCTATCGAAAGACGTTTAAATTATTCCGAATCATTTGCCTCCGCAGCCGCAAATGATTCGGAATAATTTCGACGTTTTTGATAGAGCGCAGTTATCTGATATTATAATTGCATAAGTTGTTAAAAATGCTATGCAATAGCTTTACCGTGGCATTCCCTGAGTGCCACACGTATTTTTTATTTATTTATTTGTTACAACTTGGTAGAGAGTTAACAATGAGATCGTACAGATATGATTTGTAACTATTTATTTAAGCAATAAGAAAATGAATACAACCCATACGATCATTCTAGACGAATGCCCAACTAGACCGAACAGCCTGTATCTGGACATACGAAAATATATAGCCTTTGTTTTTGAGTAATACTGACTAATAGACTACTTTCAATACTAACACTAAGATAATGGCATAAAATAGTACACATATTAATACAAATATATATGATAAAGGGTTAGTTACATACATATATTGTGACGAACTACTCGTCACGAGAATTTACCTCTTTAAAATATATTAATAAAAACTCTGATATAATTCATTTTACACTTCGCCGCAATTTAATCGGCACATAAACAAATTATCCCGACTTCCAACCGTTGCCGTAATCGCATCATGCGATACAACAACGCACACCCCTAGTCGGATTCGGCGGCAAAAGTTGCCAGACGAATAAATTAAAAACCCGACCGGATCGAGCGTCCCACTTTATACCCTCTCTTAGTTTTGAACCGCCGAAGGCAGCGGAAGTGCCCGTGGCCGCTGGGGGTCAAACCCCTCAGCGGTCCACATTTTATTCGAAAACGGAGCCGCAGTGACACGTTTAAGTGCATCTGGAACCCAATAGTTTCACCGAGCGATACCAGCGCGCAAATCCCGCAGTCAGCCGCAACGAACCCCAGCCTCCGAGGGACCTACCTTCCATATCAGGCGAGTTTCTAGGGTTCACGTTTTTCTGACTCCCCAAACTTTTAAAACCCCAGAGTTCAGCTAATAACTGTTATATTTCATATTAAACAATTTTAATCAATCGAACCTAGTGCAAGAGCGCCCTCTATAGTTTGCCTTAGGGCGTTTTTCCCGTTTAATCGTCAATCGACGCACTTCGTTAACCTAGCCGAGCGCGAAAGAGAGTCCAAGGTTTCAGCGCGTAATTCCCGTGAAGCCGTGGGGCGATTCAGGAGACGCCCCCATAGTAGTCGGCGGCGTCCAGACCGACGTAACGCGAGGCCCGCGCGCCGCGGTTGTTGAAGGTTCCCCCCTTTCAAAAGTTCCCTTGCACAAACCATATAAAAGCATATCGATAGAGGTGTTCCCAGAATTCCTTCCGAAATTCCCATAATACCCGTAGGCACCTACCTACCGTGAGTTTAGCGACCTACCTACCGTGAGTTTAGCGACCTACCTACCGTGACTTTCCACGCACGCTCCGGCGATCCCTCCGCTCCGAAGGGCTTGCAAAGGCACAAAAGGTCCTCCCGAATATACATTTAATATACTTAAATCAGAGAAATAAAACATCTGTAATTTTATGAGTAATAAATCTTGTATTATACTTCGGGTCTTTCTCTTTAAAAGGGTTAATCTCTCGTACACGGAGAGAAATTCTATTCTTGCTTATGATATAAATGGTGCAAGCTCAGATTAGTAATATGAGAAAGTAACTGCTCCGAATCGGCGCGAAGTTCGCCGCTACACATCGACGCAGAAACCGCCGCGCAACGATCTGACAGCTCAGATCGCGCGTGACTTCACAGCGGTCGAATATCTATTTTATTTTCCAGATTCGGCGATAAGCCCACAGTAAGTACATATAATATCCCTATTTATTACTCCTCCACTCTTCTTTCCCTAGTTTTCCCCCTTTCTCACAATAGAAGCAAGGCTGTCCTTCTCTTCCAGAAGCTCTCCTTTTCTCCGCGCAGGATTCCTTGGGTTCACCACGACCCTTTCCACTGAGCTACCGCGGTCCCAAATCCTGTCGCGTATCCCCTTCTGCGGCGTTCAAGGTCAGGCAGCGACCACGCCTGCTTTTTCTCGTAACGACCCGAATTCCCAATCATCCAAGATTTCCGCGGTGGCGCCCACATACACACATCATTAAACCATTACACCTTCTTTTCCACGGCAATCCTAAATTCCATGAAAGATATTTTCCCATGGCCTAACAATAGGCTTTTTTTCTTAATCGGGTAACGTTACAGAATTTGGCGCCCGACGTTGGGCATATTCGTTACAAAGACGGCCCCGTTGGTCGTTACAGAATTTGGCGTCCAAGCGTGGGCCTTTTATTACAAAATATAGTGACTTCCCTCCCGCCACACCCATATTTAGACAACCTTTATTTCTCTCAAAAAGTATACATTTTTCTTTTTTTATATATAATTCCCGCGTTGAGCGTACAGAAATTGGCTTCCAACGCGGGGTCTTACAATTTTCAAAATACGGATACGTTTCAAATAAAATATACATTTTTCTTCTTATATAACTCCCACTTTGATTCCAGAAATTGGGCCAAATTTTTTTTTTACATAGGTATTAAACTGTACTATTTCAGTAAACAAAATATTTCCCACCCAATCCCGCCCTAAAATACTCTTGTTATATTTTTTTTTCTTTCTAGGTCATTTTTATTATTATTTAATAGTATTATATAACTTTAATTCCTGATCTTTCTTCTGTCGTTTTAATTATTTTATGAATTATTTTTTATTAGATCTCTTTTAATTAGATCTCCATAAAAACACGACATATTACACACGCAAGCGCGATTTTAAATATTTTTTTTATTCAAAATATCATTAAAGTAGTACTTGTTTACCAACCATTTTACAACATTCAATAATTTTGACCTACAATATAACCACCTTCCCACAGCCATCCATCACCCAAAACACTTCCTACACCTCTATCAAGCGGAAAACCTTGTCTCACGGCACAAAACCATATATAACACCCCCTAATTAATATAAAAACTATAGAAAACGACAAAACATTTCACGGCAGCCATTAAGCCATTCGAGCTGTCAAAACAAACGTAGCAACATTTTCGTTCGCGCGGACAAAATACCACGCGATTCACAAAATATACTGGCCCATATCAATATTCTCCATAAATCGTTGTACGCAACAAATAAAAAAATACCACCCCATAAATGTACCACTTCTGGCTAAAGAAATAATACGCTCCGCAGCCCATTGGCTTGAACGATTTCAGATACAAAATTGAATAGACGTTCGATTTCATTTTAGCGCAGCCACTTCGTGCAAATTTTGCAACGAACTTTCGACATCTACATCGGATAGAAGCAGTATAAAGGTACGTCCGCATCTAGTGCTTTGTTTTTCAGCTTTCTTTCTGTCAGCTTGCCCCGTCTTCATACTATTTCCTTGCATTCCTTCGTGACAGCTCAATACGCTCCAACGACACACACATCCAGAAAATAAGGACCATCGTACACCATCGCGATTAATATTCTCAAACAAATATTTTATTTTCATAAAATAATATATACACAAGTATACAATAATAAATACAGCGTTAACACACATAATACCACACACCTTTGGAACATTTCTTCTTCTTCATCAGCATTATTTACTACTTAATATAGAATTCGAAACAAAATCAACGACACATAGAAATTCATTTTCTCCTTTTCAAATTATTATTTCCTTTTAACTCGCATCGTATTCGGTACTAGCCACTTGCATTTCTTTGTGACGAAGCAACTTCAACACGCTTCAATAACATACAAAAAATACTCTGCATAAGGAAAATAAAGACCGTTACACACTATCGCAAATAATATTTTGGAGCAAATATCTTCTTCTTCATAAAATATTAATTACACAAACTTATAACACTAAATACAAGGATCACACACATAACATAGTACACGCTTCGAATATTTCCTCTTCTTCTTCATCATTATTTAGCACTTCTCGAAACAACATCAACACAATATAGGAATTTGTTTTCTTCAAATTAATATTTATTTATTTTTTTTTTTTTTATTTTCTTTTATCCACATTCACTCTAATAACTAGTTTTCCTTCTTCTTCTTCTTTTCACACCACTTTCTAGAATTGTACAAGTAACAACAACATAACAACCCTTCACTTTCTCAACTCATTTTCATTTGAATTATTCTGGCTTTCCTTTCATTTTATTTTTTAATTCAAAACATAATAGTTCCTCACTTTATCAACTCACTTTCATTTAAATTTTTTTTGGTTTTCTTTCATTTTATTTTAATTCAAATTAATATTAACACACACATTATCACTTTCGTAACACACACACACATATTTATACACACATCCACACAAATCTTCCATCAAAACACAGTATTCATACAATTTTAAATCTTAATTTGTTAGCGATTACTACTTCAACACACACGTGCGCACACTTCCACATATTACCATACATAATTGCACACACCTACACTCACTAGTACACACATTTACACACATACCTACACGCATACATTCACACACACGGTGTCACAAGGGTTACATTCTCTAGCCGACGAAAGCGGTCGCGGCAGAGGAGTGCATCACGTAAAGGACCTTGCAAGGAACTAGTGGCATAAGAGACAGACGCACACGAAAGGCAGGAGAAGGGAGCTGAAGGGAAATACCGGTGACGTTCCGAAGGAAGCTCTAACTGACGTATTAAAATCAAAACGAAAGGAAAAACAAAATGCTAAAAGGGTACATAAACTTAAAAACAAACAAACCTCCCCCGCCGTGAGACAAACAAACAAACAAACCCCTCAAAAATAGCTTAAACTAAATTCAATGAACCTACAATACTAAGTACCAAAAGGTCAAAAAAAAATTAGTCGACAAGTTAGGCATTTATACAAAAAAAAAAAATACTTTCATATTCTATTTCATTATTTTTTTTAATTTTTTTTTTATAAAACCCCATACCAGACGGCAGCGCCATCTGGTATGTCATTTTACCGTCGCATAATTTCATATTACGATACGTAATTCCCTTAATATATTTTTCATATCATTTATCAAACAACGACCTACTCCCTACTCCCTTAGATAAGCCTTGTGAACCTACCTAGAATCGAGGTAATTCCCGACCTAAGACCATACGCTATATGCGTCTATATTTTATTATTATATTGGGTTCGGTGGCACATATATCCCTGCCTATTTCAGACGAAAAACACCGCAGTAGTCCGGCCGAATTAAAATCTGTCGCGATCTACTGATTTATTATTTTTTTTATTTTATGGGTACACACGTACCAAAGTTATACATTTTTTTTTACTATTTTTTTATGTTTGTACAACACGGAATAGCTTCGAACAACTGTCCAGCGAAACAGGCCCTAGTAGAACGCGAAACCGTCGTTGACAACAATTTTATTCACAGCTTGCGAATGTCCTTGATTCAACCTTGCTATCCGTCAAGGTGCGGCTTATATTTCCGCAGATAGGCTTTTACATGACCTAAATAAAAGGTTCTAGCTCACTTAGTTTGCCCCTAATCATTCGATCCTTCCCTTGAGAAGGAAAATAAGCATCAAAACAAACGATTTACCAATACGTTTCATATTTTACACTAAGAATAGTGCCAAGGATTATACGAAAGTACGAGACAGATAATTTAGTATGAAAGAAGTGCGAAAGGAAGACCGTGAATGTCGAAGCATGGAAAGAGAATGAACGGGTCGCGAAAGAAGAAAATTTGAAGTCAAAATACCGAAATATTATTCTCCCTCGACACAATTTTCCCAGTTAATCGTATAGTAATTTTGTTAGTTTTGAACACTCAGGATCTCACAAGTCCTACTGTTAGGTGTATCCGATTCCGATAAAGTAGTTGTGACCGAAAATCACCGAAACACGGAAAAAGAGCATATAATAACATTACATCGAGAATATAGACAATTGAGAGTCTTTAACACTCAAGAACCAACTGCTTGACGTTAAAAGCATGACAGTTGTCACGTCCCTAACAAACTGAATATTGTAGGTTCCACAAAAAAAAACAGAACACCCCAAAATATTAAAACATAACACCCCAAAACAAAATCAAACATTCCACAAACACGAAAATTCTTACGTTCGGCACATTTTAATTATACCCATACAAAACAGGTTATCTACGAGTATAACAAACCCTGTGACATATATTTTTATTATTATATATTGTCTATACTTCTCGCGTAAAGGAGGATGACAACGACCCGCGGAAATTAAAATTCCGTGGTGTCGGAACTACCACATAGAAAATAGTCCGTCATTCCGACTGAAAGCACGAATCACTTAAAACAGGCCGGTTCAGCCAGGTCACTACGACCCCATTATCACTCGACAATACGCTCCTTATAGCGATGTCATATATTTTTTTTCTCTTATTATTTTTGTTAAATCCTTATTTACACTGTCCGGTTCCTGAAAACATATATTTGTTTACATTTTTTTTACTTTGTAAGCCGAACAAATTTCCCAGAACCTCACAACAACCCCGGCCGCGTAAGCACACAAATTTACAATCATTTTTTTACTCATACCAAAGTTGCTTGTCAACGTATAATCTTATAATCATATTTTCTTACTCATTTCACCTCATTTCCCTGAACTCACAAACGGTTTGACTGCGGAGATACACGGCGAAACCAAATTTTAATTCAGACAACTACGTGGCAGAAATACTGCGTATTATTAGGACATCTTCTATGTCATTGTATACTTTTTTTTTCTCTTCTCTTTTTCATTTTCTTTTTATATGATGTCACATACACATCGCCCGTAAAATCCGAAATGCCGTACGCAATATCCGTCAAAAAAGACATTGCGTACAGTATTGGACGAAGCAAAAGCAAATACCTTTCTTTATCCAATATCTTTAATACATATGTTTAAACTTTACCTGCCATCAGCAGGGAGGAACGTTACCTCATATATCAAGTGACTCACTTCAATCGCACTTCTTAAAGCGTCAATTATTAAACGCCACTTATCGCAACTAAGCGAAGCCGAAAACTTTGTAAAAACCTTTCTTTTTTCTGTCTATATTTTAACGGTTTTACTATTTTCTATTTTCTTATTGTTACTTTCTATTTTCTATTTTCCTATTTATTGTTTTACTTGGTTATCTCACATAGATAACGCTAATCTCTCTCGAAAAGTAGCATAGATTAAACTTGTATTTCTCGCTTACTTCATATTTTTTTTCTTTAAACAGTTTTCTTTTATTTTATCGTTATTCTTTCTATCTTTTATTTGTTAAATTACAACTTGCGAGATGGTAAAAAAAATTGTACTTAGGAAATTCACTATTATTCTTTTGGAAGTGTAAAGATAGCGTTCCCGCACTAGTCCTTTCTTAAATAAAAAAAAACAATAGTCAGAAGGAACCCTGCCTGTCCTTCCCCAACCTATTCTGCCAATGTGAACTTCCAAATACGAACATTTACGGCTCGGGAAATGCACTTTGTAGTACATGGACACCGTACGAGCAAGCAGAATCATGACAACACCCATGACCTGGACTGCAGCAGCACCGCAGCGACTAAGCACCCAACGCTTATTGCTCGCGCGGCACTACTTGGGCGATGACAGCGAGGTGGCACATTCCACTGACGCAGGCATCACAACCCCATCGGATAACGCCACGTAGGCATCAGCCTACGGAACCGAGACGCGCTCGCGCAGCGGGACGAAATCCCTCCGCAGCGGCAGTCTTCGGCACACAGCGACCCGAAGCAGCACACCGGCTAAAGGCAGTATACAAACTTTCATTAATAACGACGAATTGTTGCCGGACATTTTATATGATAGTGCACAATCCTCTTGCACACAATTGGGGCTTTAAATATGGGACACTAACCAGTGATAATAGTTAAAGTTACTAAGTGCTAAGTAGTCATTAAAGTGAAAGTGTATCGCAGCGTCATAATATCAGACATTTTCTCCTATAATGCGATGATAAAGAACGCTCACTGTTCTCTTGACACCGGTCGACAGTGGCCTTTATCTGTAAACTTTATCAAAGCACGATGCCACTTGTCAATATCCAGGCAGCATTGCTAACGCACAACCTTTCTCCATTGTTCGAGGCATACAAGGACGGGACGAGCACAGCCAACAACCCGGCTGTCCCCAAGCCGGTTTCAACCCGAAACCGCTTCTCCAGCTGACGCGATACCACGGCCACCCCGGCCGATGGAACTACGAGAACGACGAGCCGACGCGAGACCACGGCCACCCCGGCCGATGGAACTACGTGGACGAGGAGCCGCCGCGAGACCACGGCCACCCCGGCCGCTAGAGCGACGACGAGCGACCGACGACGAACACCGACTCGACAAGTCTCGTAAATTTTGCCTAGCAAGCCATTCAGCTCATATCTTCTTCATTTCCATGAATCCGAACTCCTTCAATACAATTCCATAAATCCCATCTCAAAGGTAACTGTTAGAGCAAGAATTCCTTACAAAGGTCCATTATTTTATCTTTTCTTCCTAAATGCCATTAATTTTCCTTCGGGACACTTTTGTTTTCTTATTTTTCTTTTCTCTTCATTATCACAAGGTACCATAGGAATAGAACTCTTATACCTTCGGTAGTCATTACAACCACCTAATTAGTGGACTCTCATCTTTAATATTTTTCTCTTCATTTCATCTCTGTATTTTTCTTTATTTCTTTTTTTTTATTCTTTGTTTTTTTATAAACCTGTTAGTTATGTGTGGTAAAGCGCCGGGACGTCGCTACCCCATACTGACGGCCTGTGACGAACTACTCGTCACGAGAATTTACCTCTTTAAAATATATTAATAAAAACTCTGATATAATTCATTTTACACTTCGCCGCAATTTAATCGGCACATAAACAAATTATCCCGACTTCCAACCGTTGCCGTAATCGCATCATGCGATACAACAACGCACACCCCTAGTCGGATTCGGCGGCAAAAGTTGCCAGACGAATAAATTAAAAACCCGACCGGATCGAGCGTCCCACTTTATACCCTCTCTTAGTTTTGAACCGCCGAAGGCAGCGGAAGTGCCCGTGGCCGCTGGGGGTCAAACCCCTCAGCGGTCCACATTTTATTCGAAAACGGAGCCGCAGTGACACGTTTAAGTGCATCTGGAACCCAATAGTTTCACCGAGCGATACCAGCGCGCAAATCCCGCAGTCAGCCGCAACGAACCCCAGCCTCCGAGGGACCTACCTTCCATATCAGGCGAGTTTCTAGGGTTCACGTTTTTCTGACTCCCCAAACTTTTAAAACCCCAGAGTTCAGCTAATAACTGTTATATTTCATATTAAACAATTTTAATCAATCGAACCTAGTGCAAGAGCGCCCTCTATAGTTTGCCTTAGGGCGTTTTTCCCGTTTAATCGTCAATCGACGCACTTCGTTAACCTAGCCGAGCGCGAAAGAGAGTCCAAGGTTTCAGCGCGTAATTCCCGTGAAGCCGTGGGGCGATTCAGGAGACGCCCCCATAGTAGTCGGCGGCGTCCAGACCGACGTAACGCGAGGCCCGCGCGCCGCGGTTGTTGAAGGTTCCCCCCTTTCAAAAGTTCCCTTGCACAAACCATATAAAAGCATATCGATAGAGGTGTTCCCAGAATTCCTTCCGAAATTCCCATAATACCCGTAGGCACCTACCTACCGTGAGTTTAGCGACCTACCTACCGTGAGTTTAGCGACCTACCTACCGTGACTTTCCACGCACGCTCCGGCGATCCCTCCGCTCCGAAGGGCTTGCAAAGGCACAAAAGGTCCTCCCGAATATACATTTAATATACTTAAATCAGAGAAATAAAACATCTGTAATTTTATGAGTAATAAATCTTGTATTATACTTCGGGTCTTTCTCTTTAAAAGGGTTAATCTCTCGTACACGGAGAGAAATTCTATTCTTGCTTATGATATAAATGGTGCAAGCTCAGATTAGTAATATGAGAAAGTAACTGCTCCGAATCGGCGCGAAGTTCGCCGCTACACATCGACGCAGAAACCGCCGCGCAACGATCTGACAGCTCAGATCGCGCGTGACTTCACAGCGGTCGAATATCTATTTTATTTTCCAGATTCGGCGATAAGCCCACAGTAAGTACATATAATATCCCTATTTATTACTCCTCCACTCTTCTTTCCCTAGTTTTCCCCCTTTCTCACAATAGAAGCAAGGCTGTCCTTCTCTTCCAGAAGCTCTCCTTTTCTCCGCGCAGGATTCCTTGGGTTCACCACGACCCTTTCCACTGAGCTACCGCGGTCCCAAATCCTGTCGCGTATCCCCTTCTGCGGCGTTCAAGGTCAGGCAGCGACCACGCCTGCTTTTTCTCGTAACGACCCGAATTCCCAATCATCCAAGATTTCCGTGGTGGCGCCCACATACACACATCATTAAACCATTACACCTTCTTTTCCACGGCAATCCTAAATTCCATGAAAGATATTTTCCCATGACCTAACAACAGGCTTTTTTTCTTAATCGGGTAACGTTACAATATACACATATACACATACAAACATTCATACATACATATATAATAACACACACACACACACATACATCTACATACACACATATTTTAAATTATTGTATGAAGCAATTCTTTTTCATTGGGAATGAATGATTACATTGAGAATGAATGATTTTTATACAGGGTTGGTTGAATATAAAAACAAAATAATTTAACTAATGATAATGATAACATTCAGCTATTATTGCTATTTATCGCATTTATACAGCCTATTTTCATCACAGAAATAATACGGAGAGATAGAATGTTATATATTAGTCTAGCTGAAATTTAGGTATATAATTATTACGCATTGAAACCTCTATACCATATTAAAAATTGACGTCTTTATAATAATAATATTATAATAATAAGAGCTATGATTTAAAAACTCGTTTGTTAACCCGCTCGTTTGATAAAAAAACTCGATAAAATAGCGTATAGGCATCAAAAGTGCGCCGCCATACTGGTATTGTACATAAGAAAAAAAACTCCATTTTGTAACTATGAGTGCATTCTACACGTTGAATTTTGCATTAAAATCCTAGCTGTCAAATTGCAGTATGCCATTGAGCAACCTGATATCTGTATAATCAATGCAAATACGCTATATACGGTGAGTTTTTAATTAGTTACATCCTTGAAGTGGGTGAATCAGTACGAGCAAATAAGCAAATTTTGATGTTTTTTTTTGAGAAAAACACAAAAGTAGAAAATTTAAAAAAAAATGTTTTAAAAAATAGTACGTATAAAAGAGCATAAAAAAGCATAAAAGAAATATTATTATATATTTATAAAATAGTGTTCAACAGTAGTTTTTTATATAAAAGGTGCGCCATCTAGCGGTAGGTAGAATATCGCTAATATTGTTTTTTTTTTTTATGGTTTAATACTTTATTCATTTTATTTTTGTACATTTATTTATTTATTTATTTATTTATTTATTTCATAACAAATCAACATTACAGTTTCTACCAATCCGTTGATATGCAATATACACATAAATAGCCCCATTGTTATCAATGTTATAAGTAACTCGGAAAAATTGAACACCGAAATGCAGCTAATGCTCATTGCCCACCTAACTAGGACTAAACTGTCCCGTATCTAGGCGGGTCAGAGTTTATTCGCGATATTTTACCTATTGCGAGATAGCACAGCGCGTTCAACGCTTGATAAACTTTACTTATCAGTCAAATTTTTCAAATTACCCGAAAAAAGAAAAACAAAACACTTTTTATTTATTTATTTTCCCAAAATTTTATATCAGTTGTTGCTCTTTTGCTCGTTCTGATTCAACCACTTTGAGGTTGTCACTAATTCAAAACTCACCCTGTATAATCAATGATAGTACGATAGAAGGTGAGTTTTGGTCGATCTCGTTTCTTTATCTCTTCCGTAATAACTCTTCGATTCGGCGGGGGTGGCGGCCCGTGGCCATAAAAAACAAACTGCGAATATTTCGCAAACCGCATAAATAACATCAATAATTTATATATGGAGCAACTGCCAAAGTAGCTTTGAAGGATTTAAATCATTTTTATATTACAGAAGATACCGAAGTTATAAACTCGCGAAATACGTAGGTATCTAATTATTTAAAACTGAGAAAAATACTCGTAAAAATTAGGAAGCTTTATTATCCAATTGATCTGAGCTCGGATATGTGCTTCTCTTCGGATATTATGTAGCTTCTCTTCGGATACATGTATTAAAATAAATAAAACGAACTAAAAAATTTGGTAAAGCATGTAATAACGTACACAAATGTTTTTACAATTTCTAGATAGAGTTTCGTATTTTGAGATAAACGTCGATATCGCTGAATAAGTGAGTTTTTTCAGTTCTCCAAATTTCTAATAATTATTCATAATTATCCAATTGTTTTAAAAAATTAAATTTTAATGTTTTATATTTCAAATTTCAATGCGATCATTCTACTTGTTGTGGTCCATCAAGTAGTTTCTTTCTTATGATCGTTTTTCTAAAGCACTACATTTTTGACCTTCAACTCTCAGAAATGCCAGGTGACCGTCAAGATTTACACCCGACGCTTGAGGGGTTAACAAGGCTATTGACTATTGACTATTAACAATATAGCGATCGCATGGGTTGTGTTTATTTCCTTATTGCTTATAGAAATAACTATTTATAATTTATATCTGTACGATTACAATGATATCCCGAAGGTTTAGTAATAAATAAATAAATATAATTTGTGTATAAGAAGTAATCAGTTATAGTTAACGTGTAATGAAATAACTAATAGTTACAGTAAACTCAGTGCCCAGCGCTACATTTAATGCCATTGTAAAACGAGTGTTTCCAAGAAAGAGAACATACGAATTTTCAGCGAGAGTTGATTGGCGCGTTTGAAATTCGCGGCCGGATATGGACGATGAATTCATGAGGGGATATTCGATTCAGTTGTGCGAAGATCCATTCGTTCCTGGAATATTATACGCGCAGAAAAAAAAAACGAGCTTTTTAATCAGATTTAAAGAGATAAAATACGTTGCGGAAACCTTGTGATTTGATGGCAAGTCATAATATAGTATTTTGAAAAACCGTTGTTTTTTTTTTACAATATACAAAGAGCGTTAAAAAAAAGAGAGTTTAAAAATCTTTATTACCATAAAAAAATAATACTGGCAGGCGCAGCTAATACATCAAATACAAAACTTATTTTCTTTTGCTTTTTTAAAATAAGAGTCATTTGTTTGCATCTTGTCGAAACGTGTTGTCGAAATAGAAAGGGAGTTAATGGGATCTTGCTGGGTTGGCCACGAAGACCCATTCTGTTCAGGATTGGTCACATTCACGGGCCAACACCCATCCGACGACGTCCATGCATGAAGTGCGAGCCTGGGTAGGACTCTGCCCTTGGTCAGTTTCCCCTGGGAATCAAACTTCTGGCACTCCTGGACGGTCTGCGCACCGTGCGGCGTAAGCCAATCGACTGTGCACTCTGACTAACAGTCGGGGGAGTCTGGAAGCAGTACTGTTTCCTATAGAGCGGGGGTGGTTGCGGACCTTACGGCGACTGCTCTTGAAATGACCATCTGCTACCCGATCCTGGGTGAACAGCCGGGCAAAGGACGCCGTGGTCCGCGATAGATTCGGTAAACACCGTTTCACCGCTTCGTAAGGAAGAGGACCGCGCAAGCTACCTCGAACTCGTAACCAATCGAGAGACCGGAGTAATCTGGTCGCAATTGGAAGTAAGGGCGTGAGTGTAGGCCCGCCGGGTAACACTCCTGGCTATCTCGCGGTTAAGGCGTTGGCCTCTTACGGGCTTGTCGCGAAGCTACACGGTGGACTGTTTTGTCCTCAAGTCTTCTGCGCTCACTCCAGGGAGATAGAACGACTAATCGTTAAAACTTCGTGAGGTGACGGGCTCGCCCGCTGTAGTCGACGACCCTAGTTGTCGAAATAGAAAAAAAATATTATTTACATAAAGATGTCAATTTTTGTTTGGTATACAGGATTCAATGCGAAATAATTACGCGCAATAATGTTCAAATAGACTAATAGTTCTAATCTTTCCGTAATATTATCCTACTAATATTATAAACGCGAAAGTTTGTTTGTATGGATGTTTGATACTCTTTCACGCAAAAACTACTGATTGGATTTTGATGAATCTTTACAATAATATAGCTTACACATCAGAATAACACATAGGCTATAATTTATAAAGATATATGGTTTTCTATCATCATTATCACAATTTTCCATCACCGCGCGGGTGAAACCGCTGGGCGCAGCTAGTTAATTATAATAGTATTTTTTCCTTCATGCATTCATCGTCAGCATATAAAGAAATGCAATAGATGACACTAATAATTCAATGTTTTTACTGTTATCATTGATTAAATTATTGGGTTTTCGTAATCAATCTTTCCTTTATAAAAAAAACCATTCATTATAAGTGGTATTGTAAATAGCCAAATAAAATGCTTTTTTTTTAAAGATTTTATTCATTTATTTTTGTACATTTAGCCACATAGTTATCAATGTTATAAGTAACACGGAAAAATTGAACACCGAAATGCAACAAATGCTCACTTCCCACCTAACTAGGACTAAACTGTCCCGTATCTAGGCACTAATATTATAAAGAGGTAAAGTATGTGATGTTGTAGGAAGTAATGTCTGGATCTACTAAACCGATTTTGAAAATTCTTTTACCAATAGAGGGCCACGATATTTGTGAGTGTCATAGGCTGTATATTAATCCGAAAAATGAAAAGACTTTTTTCGCGGTCGAACGAAAAGGTTTCTAACTAACGCTGCCTTAACGATGAAAGATATATGATTAAGTTCTAGAAAGAAGTTGTAGAGCTTGATAGTGCCTACAAAAAAGTCAGCGACAGCATATATCTAACTTTTATATTTAAGTAACAAACAGTAGTATCTTATATTAAAAAAATAATTTAAATCGTTAGGTCATGTTTATTGGAAATATTATCAACAATTATGAATTATTATCAAAATAAGTAAATTTATCGTCTCAAGTGTTTAAAACAAAATACTTTTCCCTTTTACTGCATAAATAGTTAAAGATATAATACGACATAGGTGTAGCGACGCTACAACCCCAACTATAAAGTTTATTTTTATTTTTGATTTAATGGCTGGCTGAGAACGAGCCCAGCAATATTATTTCGTTCTATTAAAAAGTGGATACATTCAAATTTTAAAAACAAATTTTCGAACTGTCATTCTGTACCTTGACAAGAGACGATTCAACTGAAAGAAATTACGCTCGCGTTATCACGTATTATTGTACATTTTTGTAAAGAGAAAAAATATATTTTACACAACAGTTTATCGCGGTTTTTTACTATCACGTTCTTCGACACACGAAAGAGTCGCGAAATTGGTGACCCTGTACGAGGACGCAAGATCGACGGCGCGCCTGAATCGGACTAACGAGCAAGGTCTACAACTCGTCAGACACTCAACGGACCAACAGGACAACCTAAAGATCTTCGCAACCTAAAGATATAAGCGCAGAAACGGTAGCGCAGGTCTTCTACGAAGGATGGATTGCGCGATTCGGAGCACCGATTCGGATTACCACTGACCAGGGAAGGCAGTTCGAGTCCACATTATTCACAGCTTTGACACAGATACTGGGAGTAAAAAAGATACATACCACAGCGTATCACCCCCAGGCAAATGGGATGATAGAAAGATGGCATAGATCCCTAAAAGCAGCATTAAGAGCGCGACTAAAAACAGCGAATTGGGTGAGAGAATTACCCACCGTATTAATGGGATTACGAGCAGCTATTAAAGAAGACTACGGGATCAGCCCGGCTGAATTACTGTACGGGACAACACTCAGGCTCCCAGGAGATTTTTTTGAAAAACAAACTACAAAAACGATACCAGAAACTGTGCAGCAAATGAGAGAGACATTCGAGGCGCACAGACCGCGAAGAGAACGAGAACACCACAATAACATTTTCGTACATCGGGATCTAAAGGAGGCGACGCACGTATTTGTGAGAGACGACACGGTGAAGAGACCACTGCAAAACCCGTATAGAGGGCCATATAAGGTTTTGAGGCGGCGAGATAAGACATTCGACATTGAACAGGACAGAGCCAAAGTTACCATCTCGATTGATCGTTTAAAACCCTGCTACGGCGTGGCAAGCAGTAACGAGAACGAGCAGGAGACAGACAAGGAGGAGCCCAGGTGGGCAGCGTCCGCGAACAACAACCAACAAGGACCACAGCAATACAAGACCAGATACGGAAGAACGGTTCGACCTCCCGGGCAGTGGCACACGACGACCTGTCGTCCTCCCAAAGGGGGGAATGATGTAGCGACGCTACAACCCCAACTATAAAGTTTATTTTTATTTTTGATTTAATGGCTGGCTGAGAACGAGCCCAGCAATATTATTTCGTTCTATTAAAAAGTGGATACATTCAAATTTTAAAAACAAATTTTCGAACTGTCATTCTGTACCTTGACAAGAGACGATTCAACTGAAAGAAATTACGCTCGCGTTATCACGTATTATTGTACATTTTTGTAAAGAGAAAAAATATATTTTACACAACAGTTTATCGCGGTTTTTTACTATCACGTTCTTCGACACACGAAAGAGTCGCGAAAATATAACCCTTCTTTTAGCAGTCAGGAAATGAATCATAGCACTCAGTACTAACCAAACCACACTCATAATTTCATCACAAGTAAAAAGTTTTACCACTCAGCGAAGTGGGCACGGGTCAGTTAGTACCATATTATAATCAATGCTAATAATAACCAGCGTCCTTGTCTAAAAAAAAGTATTTCAATATATCTCGAATGTCGCATAGGCTTTTGCGGACATACATTTCTCAAAACCCCGCGGTCCATAAATGGTAGTCGCATTATACCGAAATTGTACTAGACATACTGTAATAATATAGTAAGTTGCGAGAACGGAGTTATTCTTTTATGCCCTGAAAGTTGAAAGGCTGAAAAACGCTGAGTGATGGCGATCGCTTCGCCGTAAATGAGAAAATACCTTCGGTAATTTTCGGCGCTCGGGCTGCTTTTGGAAAAATACCACCTATCCCTTTCAGCCTGTCATGAAAGGGCAAGGTCACTGAAAGGGTGTGAAAAAGTGATAAATGTGTGGAAGGAATTTAGAGGAACATGCGCGATTCATTGCGTTAATGTTAGAAATATAAAAGAAATATGACGTTAGTTTTAGTAACTTTATGTTTTATACTATAACTTTTATTTTGACTACAGAAAATATCAGATCGCATTGTATGTTATTCTAATCGCAGTTATGACGTATTACATAACTTGTTTGCCAAACACAGAAAAAATCAATTCGCAATTTGTTTACAATACTATCGCTAGCATCTTGAAAGCCGTATTTTATCGAATCTGGTGGCATGGCAATGTATGCTGCTTATATGTATTTACCAGGGTATCCTGTATATAAAGAAAAAGATCAGCATACCTCTAACAAATTCCAATAACAGGTGGGACAAACAAGACTTGCGTCTTTACAAAGTGCGACTAAGGGCTCGTTCAGACGCGCGGGAACCGCGCGATTGGAAACCGTGCGGTTTGAACCGCAAATTTTTGTTATGTGTTCAGACAGCGGGCGGTTAGAGAGTGGTTGGTGTGCGTATCTCGGCGTCAGTTAAAAAAAATCGGTTGTATCACCCCAAGACTTTCCTGTTAAGTAGCCAGGAACTTAATTCATCTGAATATCAATATCATAAATCCTACCACAACCCCCTACCCCCAACCTAGCGTCGCCCTTTATAATATTTAAATTAAACGTGTTGACTCTTTCTAT
The DNA here is from genome assembly GCA_944548615.1 of Micropterix aruncella. NCBI lineage: Eukaryota > Metazoa > Arthropoda > Insecta > Lepidoptera > Micropterigidae > Micropterix > Micropterix aruncella. The sequence continues at coordinate 4,887,429 of OX155971.1, read as the reverse complement.
TGCGAGAAAAAATAATTTTTCAATTGTAGATTTGTAATATATCCCATTTGACTTATGTGTATTTTTAATTTATACCCATTTATAGGTATTTTAGCAAGTTCAATTATTTTAAAAGTTTTTTTATTTTTATTATGAATAATAATTTTACATTTTAATTAATTTTACAATTTAAATATACACACAAATGTATTATACTAGTAAAATTGTTTAAATTATTTGAACTACCCTTGCGAACTACCTTTTACGTCATACTACGAAAATCATGAATGAATTTGTCGCTTTTATGAATGATCAATAGTCAACGGAAACCGATACCGATCGGTACTCGTCTCTTATAGAAAACGGGCCTTAATCGATCGAGTAATCTTTTGCTTTTGTTGAGGGTAATCAATAGAAGGCCCCCACGATATGATTCTAACATGCTTTTCCAAGAAAGTAAGGTGTTAGATATACGCCAGCTGTTTGTGAAACAGTCACTCATGTTTTTCCATCGAACCCTATAATAGATAAACGACCACGAAGCCAGCAACACAGAACTACAAGAGCATCTGCAGGCTTGAATTATGCCGTTCCCCGAGTTAATTCATCATTTGCCCAAGGGCAATTAAACTTTATCGCACCCAAAATATTCAACCGTCTTGATGACGACATAAAAAAAAATAAAGTACTTTTTTATTCAATAAAAAAATAAAAAAATGGCTTCTTGATGATATAGATCGTTCAAGGACAAAGAATGATCTTCTGCAAATCATCTCTTAGACATATGTGATATAAGATAATAAACATAATGTAACATATATGTGTATGTGTGTATGTATGTATATGTATATATGTATATGTATATATTTGATAAGGTTTTGTAAATAATGCGTTCATAGGATGATGATTCGCAGTAAAATAAAATTAGTAAAAGCTACTTGAATGCAGCGAAGGAAATCCCAGCTTCGATTGGGAAACGCTTATGTTTGAATGAGATATACTTACGGATGTGCACGACTTTCGACTGTGCATGTTAGTTTATGGGTCCCTTTACCGTCGACGAACGATCACTCATCATCCATATATCTCAAAAATCGAGCTTTTCCTTTTGCAACACAAAATGCCTCCAATTGAGGCGAATTAAAGCGAAAAAACTAAAATAAAACACTTTGATCACATCGGCAAAGGCCGTTTCATAAATGGAGGATGACGTTACGAAATAATTCAAAATTTCGAACGTTTCCAACATTTAAAATATGACATTTAAATGTTGGAAACGTTCGAAATCGAAGACTATCGCGGTTGTTTGACATTATAAATAGGATAGAAAATTTTTAGATGATAGAAGATCATTTTGCCGCATCATTTTCTATGCTATTTATATTTCAGTATTGTTTCATTACGATAAATATTAAATAAGTTAAATATATAAATATTGATATTGAATTATTAAAATAAAAATATAAAAGTATCAAATTTATAATAGTTGACAATAAAAGAATTGTTATACAAAAAAAATTAAAACTAAACAAAGAAAGTCAGCAAGCTATTCATATTCGTCTTCACTGTCACTATCGTCTTGTAGATTAATAACATGATAATAGGTGTCAATTATATTATGTGCTTTGGCCATGTCTTCGTTCTGGAGATTTTTTAATCGATTCCGAATTCGATCTAGGGTTCGTTCGAGCGTTCCACAAACTAATGCTACCAACTTTCTTGGTTGTTGAAAATCAATTTTCCTTATGACATCAGGGTCTTCATTCAACTTATGCAACCACTTATAAATGTTGAGAATGACATGCCGGCTTTGCTGGTTAACATCACTTCTTAACTTGGTCAAATTAGTTTTGCAAAAATCTTCCATCATGATTTTTTTTTATAGTATTTGAGTAGGTAGCAGCACAGTAAATATTGCAGAAGGTAACAATAATTTTAAATTGTGTATTTCAGAGAAATTTAGTAAAATACGTACTAACTACTAATGACTAAGCGTCAAAATTAACAAAGGCGCTAATCGCTAAACCCTGTTTTGAAATGAAACTCTCACAGTTACACTAATTAAAAATTTAATTAGTAAGCTACTTGCTCAAATAGCGATCGTTACGTTTGCAATTATTGTCAGTTCAGTCACTTTCGTTTTCATCTATCGCGCACGCTTCTGATATTGCTATTCTATTATTAAATATGTTTCCCACGTGGGAGTTAAATCGCGGTAATATTTCTGAAGAAACATACTCCCGGTTCTAGTTCTGTGGTAATAGGCCGCTTTTCCATAAATACTTGAACGAATAAGCCTACTTTTGTTAACTTTTATCTTACCGGCCAACCAACCGACGAGGAGGTAGAGTATTATTGTGAATACAGACTATTACAATACAGACTGAAGTCTGTCTGTCTGGGCGTGTGACTAGTCTGTGTGTGTGTTCCTTCACGATGGCGTCCAAACGTTTCATCCCATTGTGTTGAAATTTAGCCTTATAGCATTATTTAGTCGTGGCAAGAGGTTAAAATATTTTGTTTGAATTCAGTGTAATTAGTGGGCGTGCTAGTCATATTTTAATGTCGAAATGTTAGACTTACAGACTTGAAATTCGGTACACAACTAGAGTTGTCAACTACAACGGGCGATCCTGTCACCTCGGGAAGTTTTAACGATATTAGATCATTCTGTCTTCCGCGAGGTGAGCGTAGAAGACTTGGGACGAAAACAGTCCACTGTCTAGTTACGCCACTCGCCCGTCAGAAGCCAACGCCTTACGACGAGGCACCGGGAAATACACCTAGCGGGCAGCTTCGCCCCTTGACTACCAGTTTGGTAGGATATCTCCATATAGAATTAACCGTCAGGATACCTCCTACCTCCTGACTGGTTACAGAATCGAAGTAGCTTACGCGATCCTCTCCCTTAGCGATGATACGGTGTCAACCGAATCAATCACGGACCACGGCATGCCCGGCTGCTCACCCGGTTTCGGGTAGCCAATGGTCGTTTCAAAAGCAGTTGCCGTAAGGTTAACAACTATCTTCGCTCTATAGGAGACTGTTTCCAGACTCCTCCGACTGTCGGTCAGAATGCAGAGTCGATTGGCTGAGCGCCCGAAAGTTGACTCCTAGGGAAAACTGGCCCGAAGGCCAGAGTCCTACCCGGGCTCGCGCTTCTGCGCGAAGGCCGCTAAATGGGTGTTTACCCGTGCGTTTGTCCGACCCTATACAACTGACTCTTAGTGGCCAAACTGCAACAGGGCCCATTAGCTATCTATGTTCGCTACACAGATGGGTTGTTGGGCCGAAATCACATTGTGAACATTTTGATAGGAATATCTCGTATACAGGCGACACAAATTACATTTAAAGTCCGCCATATTAAAGAAATACTACATAAATTTTGGAAAAACACAGGTTTAAAAATACCACGCAAAAGTTTAGTCGAAATGTCTCATACGCAATCTACACTAATAATCTTCAGATTTCACCACACATTTTTCAAATATTAACGCCGTTTGTTGGCGCTTGGCTCAACCCAACCCTTGCTGCCCGAGTTTGTCCGGCCGATTTTATTTATGAATTTAAATGTCAGATGTCAGAATTTAATAGACAGAAAATAGTCAGTCATTGGCTCTTTGCCGGGAATGTTTTTGGGTGACAATACCGACTTTTTTGTATAAGTAGGTGTGTCATTGATATTATTTATGTATTTTTTTGTGTTTTACTACGTTTAGTAGGCTTTTAGCTTAAGTAGGTTAAGAATATTTTTTCTGCAACTCAACTTTTTTGCAAATAATAAAAATCCTGGGCTTTCCATTTTGATTATTATAATTATTCCTGGTTATTATTAAATATCGTTAAGGATGATTCATGCTACACCGGGCCGGGGCCGGGCCGGGCCCCGGCCGAGTCGTTTCCAACGTGCTCCGGCCGGGGCAGTCATTCATGCTACACCGGGCGTGACCGGGCTGTTTCCGAGTTTATTTATCCCACGGCCATGTCCGCGATAACTAGTAGAATAGAATAGAATAGAATAACTTTAATGTGCTATAAAAACATAACTTAATGAATATTACGCTGGTTTTATAAAAAAGACAATTTATGCACAAATGGCGGACTTATCTAACTAGTGTTGCGTCCATCTATTTTGGCGATAATAATATTTTTTAATTTCTATTTTCGCTTGATTATTAATGCAATTTTCACAACTTGAGTTGGCAGCTATTGCAATTGCCTTTGAAGATGAAGTATTGGAAACACGAACTGAATCTTATAAAAGAAGATGGAGTGTACATCCAGCCTGGAGAAAACGACAATCGGAGGGAGAATTCGCCACGCTCTACAAGGAATTAATAGATGATGAGAGCAAATTTTACGGTTATTTTAGGATGTCTAAAGAATGCTTTAGTATATTTCTTGGAAAAATAAAACGTGATTTAACCAAACAAAATTCAAGATTTCTGAAGCATATCTCTCCCATTGAACGATTAGCAGACCGGAGCCGGGAAAACAATATCCACCGCCAATTCGACGCCGTGCTCCGGTCGTGGCACGGCCGGGCACGGCCGGAGCACGGCCAAGCATGAATTGCTTCATACAAAAGTATACTATAGATATCTGACCGTGTCCCGGCCGGGGCCCGGCCCGGCCCCGGCCCGGTGTAGCATGAATCATCCTTTAATGAAGGAAGATTATTTATTGCCACCATGGTAAATGTAACATAGGTGATTACCCATCGATCTTAAATAATATTTATTTAAATAGATAATTTACCGAGTGAAGGTTGTAGCATTCGACGTTTCGGCGATGTTGTAATCGCCGTTGTCCAGGGTAGACGAAAGTGCTATCGATCGTCATCTGCGGGTAGGCGGCGAACTGCTTCTGTTACTCTGCAGATTATAACGGTTTTTGGGCGGCGGATTCGACTAGCGCGAATATTGAAAATCCGCCGTGCACATAATACTCATTGTATCTTGTATTACGGCTTTACGCTCGGCGTTGGACGTTGAGAATATTTTAAGAAGAGGTTTTCATGTAGAAGGGAGTTCGTAATCGTCGTCTTTATCATCGCCGAAATTTTGGGTGCTACAAAATTCACTCGGTAAATTCCGTTTTACACGACAGCCCACGAAAAAGAGGTGTAATGTGATTAGGGTTCATGTATGTATGTTTTTCGTTTCTTTATTCCACCATAACTTCTAAATGCTTTGCCGTTATAACATAACATGGTAATGTTATATCGGCTATGTCAGCTTGTGTCATATGGTAGTGCGATGAGCCCTTGTACTCATATAAGAAGAAAGCACAACTAGAGCTGTCACAACGGGTAAACCCGTCACCTCAGGAAGTTTTAATGAAATTATCGTTCTATCTCCCGTGAGGTGATCGCAGAAGATTGAGGACAAAACATTCAGGGCGATGAAATAATACTGTCTTTGGGTAAAGGTTGTATGTACGTGAGGAATTACATAGTTCGTCCCTTCCGCCATTCTAGTTGGTCTTTGCTGCTGGCTTCGGAAACCTTTATCTAAAGTCTATTCCAAAGATGAAAATCTTCAACGTTATTATCGCGATATATAAATGAGGATTTCAGAAATTGCAGCAATTCACCACTCAATATTTTCAACGCCATCGACTTAAAATCCCTTATTGAAACCTCTCAAGCAATTCGTTTAGGTCGAGTGGTTCAAGGGTAGGCTGGATAATTTCATATATAATTAATTCAGACCCTTTAATAGAGCAATTATGTATATTTGATTGCGTTACCGAGTAAGGGCGTACGATATGTAAATGGAGAAGGCATCCCTCGGGGGCTTAAATTGCCCCTAAGTATTTTAGGAACGCTTCTTTGATCATCGCCCTATGGGGACTTATTTGTTGCCTTCGTGGATAGCGGAAGAGCCTTCGGATTTAGCCTCGGAATCCACCTAATAGGAATGTTAATTTTAAAAATGCTTGTTAATTTTACTGGAAAGTTTTTTTACGAAGAGTAACACATTAAAAGGTGGCGAGTATATTCTTCTTCCTTCCTGATATCCTTCTTCTTTCGTCGGTACCTATTCCGCTTTGTCTAAAATGCTAAAATAGACCTAGAAGTATCCAGGAAGTATAAAGTTCCGGGGAAAATATTCTTCTTTTTGCATGGGTTCCTATCCCGTCTTATCTAGAGTGTTTTAATATGGGGTTTTATGGAGTGGTATTGGAGGCGGTAGCGTTGTCGGGGGGGTAGTATCAAGTGGGGGTTTGTGGTGGGAGTGGGGATTGAGGAGAGGCTTAAGAGAAAAAGGGGTTGAAGGAGAGGGCGGTTAGGGGGTTACAAAAAAGAAGAAGAAGAAAGAGAAGAGAAGAAGAAGAATCCTCTTACTCTTCCTCTTCCTCTGGCTTTAATAGATACCCAAGTACTCAGAATGTATAAAGTTTCGGTCTAAAATATTCTTCTTTTTCCGATATTCTACTTATTCCGTCGTTTAAATTCCTGCTTTATCTAAAGTGTTGAAATAGTTTTCTAAAGTACTTTATAAGTATGTTTAAATAGTTATCCATATAGATATAAATCACATTTGCTATCGGAAAAAGGGTGGATCGTTTTTCTTTTCTTCAGAATTTCAAAACCTCGCTATGCGGAAAAGATTTTCTATGGTATATAGATCGAGGGAAAAATTTAATAAAAATATATTTTTTAGTTAAGAACTGCCACAAGGGATATGAATTTAAGGTGTGCAAGCCCTTTTATGGTAAAAAGTCAAAGTAATTTGGGTTACAGGGAAACAGACATTTAGTGCTATATAATGTTTATATGAAAGGACACATACTTGTAACCATTTGGTTAGAATTTTAAAAATCTAAGAAATTACATATCTAATGGTAATTCTACAAATAAAATTACATTTCAAATTACTCATAAAATGATAAAAAAGCCTATAAAAAACTTATAATTGAAAAAAAAACATATAAATTAAAAAACTCAATAACAAATACATACATAAAAACTAGAAAATAAAAAACAACAGAAATAAAGAGAAAACATAGAGAATCAGCAATTCAATAACAAAAATATATAAAAACTAGAAAAATAGAAAGCATCCAAAGAGTCTTACATAAACTTCTTCTAATAAGGGTCAAATTAACATTAAAAAATACGAATAAAATTATCAAAATATAAAAATCTGAAATTTAAATTACAAATATAATTAAAATTCATTTAAGGATTTCTCAATTAAATATTTTTTCGTCTCTTTCCTGAATTTGTCACAATTTTGAATATTTTTTGTGTTTTCTGGTAATTTATTATAGAAATTGAGGCTTATGTAATGAAAAGTGGAATTTGTGGCAGTATTAAATGGTGCCAAATTGTTTTTTTTTACTATTTATCGTATAATCTCCATACCATAGACCAGTGTGTCTCAATTAGTGGTACGCGTATCCCCAGGGGTATGCCAAGCTTTATCCAAGGATGTACGCGTGGCAATCTCTCGACTAAAATAATTTAATCAAACATCAAGACATCATCCCAATACTCGCCACCATATTACGTTACATAAATGCGACTACACGAACTGTACATGTTACCACTTGAACGGACGAACACAATAAAATATCTAGGAATAGTCATCGACCAAAATCTAAAATGGACACAACACATTGAGGCTACGAATAAACGGACTGGAAAGTTGATTTATATATTTAAAAATATAAGAAGCATACTCAACATCAAAATACTACGGACTGTTTACTATGCACTGGCACAGACTCTACTTACATACGGACAAATTGGTTGGGGCGGTATGGCAAATCTTGACCCACTGGTCAAAGCGCAAAAGGCTTTGCTCTCAGACGTCCTATATACAGACTTTATAGTACTTGACGTACGCCAATTATACATACGCACTGTTCTGGTACGCTATCGGAGGGACCTCATGAGGAACACGGATAAAGACAAATCAGAGCACAAACACAACACTAGACACAAAGACAAACAAATTCAACCAAAAATGAGGACTGTATACGGACAACGACACTACGCATATCTCGGACCTAACCTCTTTAACTCGGACACAGGACAGACTTTAAACATAACCGACTATCGGTTTATGAGACGGGTATCTCATTGGCTCTCGAAGTATACTAGAGATGAATATGAATGTATGATATATTAAAATATTATATTTCTAACCACAAATTAAAGGATATACAGATGTAAGTTATGGATAAACAGATATACAGATTATAATATGTTATATTTTATTATGATATAATATATGATATTATATTATATTATATTGTATTTTGTTATGTTATATTATATTATATTATTTATATAATATTATACTAAATTATATTACATATTGTTATTTTTATAAGACGGAAGAAAAACAGCAGGCAAGACGCACAGGCTTAGCAAATACTACAGAACTTTATATCCATCACCCCAACACAGGCGTATACCTAGTGGGGTGATGTAATCCTGACAAGTAATGCTCTTTCGCGATTTTTGTATTATGTTTTTTTTAATGTGTTAAAAAATACGAAATTTATTTTATGTAATTATAAAAAATAGGATAAAGTATAAAATAAAATAAAAATAAAAATAAATAAAACCATTACGCAAACAACAATGGCTGACATATATTTTGCACGACGTACTTTTGCGAGAGCGGAGATTTCATTTTTATTTGTCATTTTTGAAACAAAGGGTACGCGAGTTTGAGGTCTTTCTTTAGGTGGTACGCAGGAAAAGGTAATTGCGAACCACTGCCATAGACCATCATTTTCGCATAGGGAGTTTTCGATAAATAACATTTTTTTTCTCCATACAAGAGCGATCCACCCTAGGGAAGATGGAGGGAGGGGGTAGAGTTTAATAATATTTGGATGAAACAGTCCTTGGCTACTTGCCGATAAGGTGTTGGGTGGCAAAACCGATTTTTTTTAAATTTATTTATTTATTTTTATTTTTCGGAAAACTTACATCGTTTTATACATAATGCTAACACATATTATACGAATCTAAAGTCAATGAAAAGTTTTCATAATTAAACTAAATCTTTTGTTACAGCGCAAGGAGCTATGAAAAAAATGCGTAAGGGAAAAGGGATAGGAAAGCCACATTTTGAGTTATGTAGATGTATTTAAGATATATCATAATAGATAACATACATATACATTCATACACGTGCACAAATTATAAATTAATATAATAATACGATAAGGTAATAACGAAATGTAAATGTATAGTTCATATAAATATATATAATATACATCACAATGTATTTATAATGTTAATATACATATGAACTTTTATAGAAAATATTATACTGGCTAGAAAGCATTGTTATAGTGTAGTAACCATTACCACAGCCTACGTACCTAACGGACGAAGAAATACCAATCAAACCCGAAGGCTGTTTATCGTATTTCTAATTTCTTCGAAGCAAGTATTTGAAGATAAATTAAAAATATCCAAACATTGAAAGTTTAGGTTATATGATCGAAGTGCTCTATAAAAATACATGTTTTGACCATAATTGGTATTGACTCCTGGTAGATAAAATAAATCGCGAGCCCTGGTATTATTATTTGGGATTCGAAGGGAGATTCTACCAACAGAATAGGGACTGTCTATTATATTATTATTAATAATATTGCACATAAAACGTATATTATCCCGTTGTAGCCTGAATGTTAAAATTATCTTTGAAAGATCCCCAACAATGCGAGATCGCTCTATGATTTTCTGCTTATCCAGACTATATATATCACGTTGTCTGACGTCCCTTAAATAGTTTTATTTCCCTTTTGGAGTCGTTGAATACCTTATTAGAGTAGCTCCTCAGGGGATGTCAGTTTTTCCGGGAAGTGGCGAAGGGAAATTGCCATGTTTATAGCTTCCGTCCTCATTGATTGCCCTTATACAATCCGAGAGGAAGTTTTCCTTTTACTTTCAGCTACTTTCTCCGATATTTTACGAGACTTGATATGTGTTTACTTTACAAATGACATTGGAAGAGAGGTGGATGATTTGATTTCAGCAAATATTGAGTTAAACGTGTCCATTTTGAAGTTTGTCCAAGATTATTGACCCCCTTGTTACTACTACCGTTCCTTAGGAGCTATAGAAATTAGGTTTACTGATAAGACAGTCAAGAATCTTTGACTGCTTACTATAGATATATCGTCTATGGTTCCTATTGGTTTCGTGAAGCTTTGGCCTGATAGCCTGTTTGTGTTTCTAGGTCGTCCCAATTCGCGGTTCAGCTACAGCAACAACCTCACTGGATTTATTTAAAGTCACAGTATTTGTGTCGTCAGCAAACATATTTATATAAAACTCTTCCGTAGTACCTACTGGCTAGGTCGTTTATGTAAATTAAAAATAAAATAGGTCCAAGGACAGAGCCTTACGGTAAGCCACGAATTCACTGTTTTTAAATATCCTCTAACTTCTACTATTTGATTTCTATATATATATATATATATATATATATATATATATATATATATATATATATATATATATATATATATATATATATATATATATATATATATATATATATTGCAACGAAACCGCTCTATTATTGATGTTTATTTATGCGAATTTATACTATGTTGATATTATTATTATTAATTAAGCAAAAACAGCGTTTTGGTGGCCAATAAGAGATGTCTACCTATTATTGAGGGATAATGTAGCTACGAGGAGCATAGGGCGCCAGGCCACCAGGCGCTGGGCGGTTCGCTGGTTGTGCAAGCAGATCCTGTACCGGAAACAGGCTTCTGCGCGGCGAATTTTACGGGAGTACAGGGTAATCGCTTGAGAGGCTGGCGGCTCATTCAAGTAAGTTTATCGGAGACGGGTCGTGGGAAGAACTCTCAGAGCGCGCGAATCTGCGCGCTATTTAAAGTGCGATGTCCTGCGTGAAGTGAGACTCGCCTTGATGAGGCGTCCGGTATATGGAGAGGGAAGAGTTTAAAACCTGGTGAAATTCTGCGTTCTAAATGTCGAGATGCAACTATATTTTTTCTACTTTATTTCTGGCTCGTAAACTGTCTGCGCTCGGCTGGCGGCGACAAAACAGAAATCGGCGGGGCCGTGATCAGCGCCCTCTCGACGGGCGAACCGACTACTACGGGGTGCTATGTTTCACTCCGCGGCCGACAGATGGCGCTTTGTGGGAGGCGACGTCTGCCCAGGAGACTGACTAATCGTGTTATAAAAATAAAATGTGGAATTATACGGAATGGGAATATGCCTCAAAGGAAATTAGGAAAATTAAATAAAATCTGGGATATTAAATAAATGAGAAAATTGATAATTATAATTGGAAATGGACGAGGAGGATGCCACAGATGGGAACGGCAAATTATAATTGACAGACTAATTGAGGAAGGAAGATAGAATATATTTAGGTAAGGTAACTAGAGGGAGTAGGTATATGAACGGAAGAGGATAATTAAATATATATTTCTCCTTTTATTTTGTGTAGTTTCTTTTTACCCCTTTTTCCCTTCAAAAAAATAAATGAATGAAATTATACTCAGTGTTGAAGTGGTTTAAAATATGCGCTTTATTTCTTTACGACATATGGAAGGTAAATCAAAGAAAATTATTGAAGACGAATATTCTTAATTATATTTTCCAGTCTTATCTTATCAAAGAGAAACGTAAATCGAGCCTAATAAAATATTTAGAATATTATTCAAAGTTGTATTTTACGGTTTTATTCTACAACAGAGGAGAGCGTAAGTCAACATAAAGAAAATATTTAAAATGGTATTTAAATTTATATTTCGCAGTTTATTTCACGAAGAAGACATATAAATCAAATATGGAAATGTTTAAAACAATGTTTAAAAGAATTTTATATTTTACAGTTTCCTTTATGGAGGAGGAGAACGTAAATTAAGATAATAAAAAAAATGTTTAAAACGATATTTACAAGAATTATTTTACAGTTTCCCTCATGGGAGAGGATAACGTAAATCGAGATAAAACAAATGTTTTAAAAAAAATAATATTTAAAATTATATTTTCGGTTTCCTTTTATGGAAGAGGAAATGTAGATCAATATATAAATGTTTAAAAAACAATATTTAAAATTATATTTTACAATTTCCTTTTATGGAGGAGGAAATGTAAATCAAAATAACAAAAAAATATTTAAGAACGATGTTTAAAATTATATTTTTACAATTTTATTTTACGACCTTTCACCCCTGCGGGTTATGACCGTTATTTCTGATCTCGCTCTTTTATGGCGAATGCTAGTGTTAATTTTTGTTCTTTTAGAAATTAGGATTGCTTATTACTAGTATCGCACCGTACCTATTGCACCAATCTTACCGGAACACGTGAGAATTTTATAGGTTTTATTTGGATATGATATAAAGAATTTTTAGGGGTACCTATTTCAGCGTATTAGAAATCACACCATTGTAATAAATAAGGTACTTATTAATTAAAATTTTTATATGCGAGGTAGTCACGTTCCTCCGAAAGGACCCTAGCCAAACTCCGTCTACCTTATGTCCGGTTTGTATAGCCGGTTTTATATATGTAATTTAATTATTTCTTACATAGAGAAATGGGGAAATTGAAAGAACCAAGAACAGAAAATATGCAATAAAAAGTGTGTGAGCCCCAACCGGGTTGTGTCGCGCTACCTCTCTTGAATAATGAAGAAGAATATATTGGCTATTTTTCTATATAATTAAATATTCATATGGCCCTACGGCCTGCCAAATTACAAAACGAATACCCCAGTATTCCGATCTAAATAACGAGATCTAATTATATAAAGACAATGACCATGATATATGATATGAAAATAATTTCCAAAAAAAATAAAGAGAGAATTTAATCCTAAAATTTAATCAAAGAAAGGAGAAGAATTAACATAAACAGAAAAAGGCAAAAAAACCAGTCCCCGAACCGAACGGTGCGTTTTCTGTAATGACGGAAAGACACCTTATAGTTTCTGGAGACATGCGCTAAGTATCCTCTATATATAATTAAATTCCTACCTTGGAAATCTGAGCACTGAATTTAACACATTAAAATTCTTTTTAAAATCCGTACAAACTAGAGTGATTCGAAGTAGGGTTTTCTTCTATCTGAGCGGCGGCCCGAGGCGAACCCGCCTCGGACCGCTCACAACCCAAAAGTAATGACCGGCGAGTATATTTCTTTGGACGGCTCGCGATTATCGGATACGATTTCTACCTACCTAATGGCCTTCTAGAATATTCCAAAATGAATTAGTGCGTAGAGCGCGTCTGAATTTATTTATAGAGAGCGTTTGGCACTCATTGTTTGACTTTAATTATTTTAGCTTTTATTTATTTATGTTTACTATTATTTATTACTTATGAGAGGAAAGGACACATCCTAGATGGTTGCAACACAGGGTGTTGCAATGCCGGCTTGGTGAGAACACATGCTATCCCTAATGCTACAGTGCTACGCAGGGCGCTACGCCGCCCTCGATCATACATCACGATGCCTAGTAAGAAGCTAACACGTTTTACTAATTTAATAGGTTTGGGAAATATGATAATGAATGGGCTGTTGTATTCCGGTAAGTTTGGTTGTCACTAACAGATGTGGTGGCTGGTACGGATGCGACTTACAAAATTAATAAAGTGAAGACGTAGACGCCGACGGTTGCGAAGTTGCGCGGAGGTGAAGAGCTGCGGTGAAGCGTTGGCCGAGGTCCATCAGCTGGGATGTTCAGTCTTGTAACATGATAACAAAAAAAAAGTCTGATATTAGTGGGATGTCCGACTGGGACGTGCGGAATCCTGCAATTGATTAAGCCTGCTATTGCGGCTTGTAGATCCTTGTATGGAATTTTGTAAAATGAATTTCTAATTTGATTGGAATTAATGCACAATTCCTCGTACACTAGTGTTTCTGGAAAAATGCACTTTACACAAAGTTATTGTCTTTCTTGACACTCAAAACAAAATATAGTTGTAGTCCATTGCTAGTATACTATATATATGAAGGTGCGATACTCGTATTCTATGATGTCGTGTCCGTGTGTGGACGCGAGCCGCTGCAGTGACCGTGTAGGTGTAGGCACCTGGCTACGCCGGCCCTGTGCGTAGGCTGCTACGACCGCGCGTTCTGGCCTTGGTGGCGAACTGCGCGATCGCCCGCGCGTAGCTGTCCCCAGCCTGCGCGGTCTCTCGCCGAAATAGCTGACGGAGAGTCGTGCCCCTGCGCGAATGCGAACGCTACAGCGACCGGGCGGGTGTAGTCGCCCAACTGTGCCGGTCCTGTGCGTAGGCTGCAACGATCGCGCGATCCAGCCCTTTCGGACGATCTGCGCGACCGCCCCGCGCGGCTGCCTTCGGCCTGCGCGGGTTCTTTCCGTACAGCTGACGGAGTCCGTAGGATGCTCCGCAGTGGTTGTGGTGAAGTGTGTTCAAATGTCGACTGGAAGCTGCTCGATAACTGGACCTCGGGACGCTCCTCCTTCTCTTCTTTCTTCTTTCTTCTTCCGCCGGGGACTGGTTTTTGGGGTTTGCTAATTACTATTACTAGGTGTGCTCATTTACTTACAAAGAATATCCCTTTTTTTTTTTTTTTTTTACGTCTTTGCTGACTGAACTATAGCCTATAAAACCCGATTATTACTATTTCCTATACTACGTATGTAGCGCGATCGCAATCTGGTTGGGTATTCACGGCTTATGGGCCGGTTTATTTTTTCTTCAAACAGGGACAAATATAAATAAATGAATCAAAATGAAAATATGTCGAATAAATTCCTGATATTTGAATTTTAAAAATAGTTGTTTTGGGTTCGGAGTCTCTGAATGGTGCGTGACCACCTTTGTTCGTTACAAGCAGATAAATAGAGTTAAAAAAAAAAATTTATATGGGGAGATATTATAGGGACTTGAGATTTGTCACTATCCTTGAGTGTACAGAATCTGTGTTGTTTGATCTTCATTTTGGTTTAGCCGAGCTTTTAGTGTCAGGGCCACCGTTTAAAGTCAATGTGTACCATTGTATAATCATTACTTGCTTGTACCCCTGTAAGGTGAAACGATTCACATCAGTGTCGAGATACTAGCTTGTAATTTTGGATTTTAATCCTGTGTGAACGAGTCAATACGATATAAACTCCTTTCGTTCGTCTCGTACAAAACCTTCCTTCCATTTCTCCTTTCATACCTCACCTGATTGTGTCAAACTTGTTTCTTACCCTATTGTTAGTTTGAGTTTTGATTATGATTTTATAGTTGAACTTGGTTTTCAATGTATGTTTATATTGTGGTGAGTCGAGGTGATTTAATACATAGGTACTGGGATTTGTGGAATATATATTTATAAGTTTGAGATATATACATATGTTTTAATAGATTTTCTCACGACCAATATTTGTGGAATTATATAGAAAGAATAAATAATGATAAGTATATAATTAGACTACGTCGTGATCATTTTGCGTTTCGCTAGGCGCGTCCTGACACGTTCGTCTGGAGGAAGCACTCTTTGAGTGGCATTCCATATTTGTAAATAAATAATAATAAACAATAAGAAAACTCCTTCTCCTCTTGTCCCCTCCGGTTTTAACCTCGGATTGTGGAGCAAGATTGCACATTGTGCGCTCAAAATATTTTATGTTGAAAGTTGTTCGTTCATGAACGTAAAAATAATAAAAATTAAAAATTGCATTGTTTACCCAAATTGATTTGTACCTAGCCTGGTTTTAACCTCAGGAGTCGGCGTTTTATCTTATAAGGGATTCCATATGCTTTGTAAAAAAAATAATAAATATTGCACTTTTTTAGTCACCGTTTAGGGTGGTTGTATGGTGTTGCTAACCCGTAATTTTAATACATTAAAGAACAAAAGTCATATTTTGGTCGTGAGTATAATGTTGTTATTTTATTTTTTGAGAAAATATATTTGTTAATTTGTTATGTTCTCTGCTTGACGAAACACAATCATTCTTCAGATTGTTCTCGCCAAAGCTGGTTATTTTTTGCCGGCTTTGGTGAGAAAAAAAAAATTAAAAAAAAGTTTTGTGCTTGTATTTTGAGTTTTAAAAATGTTTATATATGTCTTATTTTTTATGTGGCGTGTATGTGTTTGTGTAAGTGTGTTGCTGTGTTAATAAAGTGTTTAATCATTTATTATATATTGTCAAACATGTTTTTCCTTTCTTTTACCGGTCCACGGAGCTCAGATCGAGGCCCACCCCAAGAGTATTTTAGTACTTAGCGACTTTCGGAATAAACGATATTATTTTCCCTTGCGTAACTGTTTTCCTAGGAGATAGTATGAATTTAGTTTTTAGACATTGTCACTAGCCTTTAAATAAATGTCTGACATGAAAAATTCCTTTGTTTTTACCTGTTTCGTCCTCTAGTTCGTACGCGGTTCGCGATTTGCGCGCTACAACCTTGCATTTTATGTATCTAGGTGCAAGTTTGCTTGAAAAGAAATCTATTTTCCTAGATAGGGTGTGATTTTTTGCCCACACAGTATCTCCAGGAGCTAGACGCAGATCTTTCCGCCTTAAATTGTACCTGTTCGCGTTGTTTTTAAATGACTCAAGTAATTTTTCTTGGACAATGTCATACGTGTCAGCCAGGCTTTTTAGACCTTCGGCGAATTTTTCCCTGCCTTCTATGTCTAATTCATTTTCATTTTCCGGAATGAAGCTTTTTATGTTATGGTACCGGCCATCAATAATCATCTCTCTCCCAAACATGAGATAAGATGGAGAAAAGCCTGTAGTTAGATTAACGTGCGAATTAATGGCGTTTTGGATTTTCCCCAGAAATTCTACCCATTTTCTCTGGTCTTTTCCTACCAAAATTGCGAGAGACGTCTCTATGGTCTGGTTATACCTTTCTACAACATTCGATTGGGGAGCATAATTGCATCCGAAAAACAAACGGGGAATTTTGTACTTTTCGGCGAACGATTTGAATTTGCGCGACTTGAAGTAGCTGGCGTTGTCTAATATGATAACGGCCGGTGTGCCGAATTGTAGGAAAATGCTGT
Organism: Micropterix aruncella; assembly: GCA_944548615.1. NCBI lineage: Eukaryota > Metazoa > Arthropoda > Insecta > Lepidoptera > Micropterigidae > Micropterix > Micropterix aruncella. Next base: position 4,870,436 of record OX155971.1, on the reverse strand, counting down.
TTTCGAGGTGTTTCGTTATACTTTCTGATGTTGCTTTTTTTAGAGGGAATAACCAACAATACTTGGAGAATATGTCTACCACGGATAGAATATATGTATTTCCTCCAGTAGAACGAGGCAACGGTCCCACAAGGTCAATGCTGATAGTGTGCATTGGTCTGCTCACCGCCTTGGGTGTTATCATAAGTCCATGGGGTGGCGTGGTTTTGATCTTATGTGCCATACATATATCACAGTTTTTGATATAGGTTTTCACCTGACGGGACATTCTTGGCCAAAAGTATTGCGATTGTAATTTTTTTAGCGTTTTAAAAGTACCGAAATGCGATGCAAATTCGCCGCCGTGAGTTTCTTTTATGGCGGTTTCCTGCTCATTTTCTTTTAATACTAGTTTCCACGGGCTTAGCAAGTCCTCTCCTTTTTTAGTCGGTAAGTATTTGTATAATTTCCCATTTTCCAACCTGTAGTCGGGAATTGACGTCGGATTTTTTTCAAGATTTTTTATTATTTTGTCATACCAATTTTCTTCTTCCTGAGTGGATATCACATCACATGGGATCCTGGATAACGCGTCTGCCACCACGTTTAGTGTTCCCTTTCGATGAATAATCTCCATGTCATATTGAGATAAAATGGTAGACCATCTTGCCAAACGCCCAGAGGGATTGTCTATACGAGTGAGCCATCTTAAGGATGAATGGTCGCTTATCACTTTGAAGTGAGCCCCATCTATGTATTCTTTATAGTGCTGAACAGCCTTCAAAACTGCCATAAGCTCTTTTTCTGTAACACTGTAGTTGCGTTCTGTTGCAGATAGAGTTTTTGAAAAGTACGATATTGGATGGTCGAATTGGTCTTCCTCGGAAAATTGTGTTAAAGCCGCGCCAATTGCCTTGTCGCTAGCGTCGCATGCAATGGTGAACTCTTTGGAAAAATCTGGGCATACGAGAACTGGGGCTGTTGTCAGTGCGTTTTTAAGTTCGACGAACGCAGCCTCAGCTTCCTCGTTCCATTCGAATTTTATTTTTGAGTCGCGTTTCCCACCTGTTAATTTGCATAGCGGTTCGGCTATTTTCGCGTAGTTTTTTACGAATTTTCTATAATAACCGGATAGACCGAGGAAACTTCTTACCTCTTTGATTTTTGTTGGACGTGGAAAATTGTTGACACAACTGATTTTTTCCGGATCTGTTCTTAACCCTTGGCGGTCTACTACGTAACCTAAATATTTGAGTTCCGAACGACCGAACTCGCATTTTTTTAAATTTATTGTAAGTCCTGCTTCTTTTAAACTTAGCCTGACGCGTTTTAAAGTTTCTATATGTTCCCTGAAATTAGGTGATGCTACAATTAAATCATCTGCATAGGCGAATACGTGATTATCGTATTCAGGCCCAAAGATTAGATCCATTAAAGCTTGTAAGTCTGCAGCTGCGTTGCACAAACCGAAAGCTAAGCGTTTATAGGCGTATAACCCTTTGCCCGGCACCGCGAAAGCTGTTTTGCAGATGGATGATTTTTCCATAGGAATTTGCCAATATGCTTTTGATAAATCTATGGACGATAAGTACTTAGCATTCCCTAGTCTGTCTAGGATTGTCTTCGAGGATACCATGGGATACCTATTTTTCCGAGTGACGGAATTTAATTTCCTCGAATCGAGGCAAACGCGTGGCGTCCCGTCTTTTTTTGTGACTACCACTACAGGTGAGCACCACGGAGATCTTATGGGTGTTATTACTCCCATTTTTAGCATCTCGTCAATTTCCTCCTTGACTAATTTTTCCTTAGCGTGAGAAAGTGGATACGGACGCTGGCGAATTGGATCCCCTGACGTTATTATTTTGTGCTCGATTAGATGAGTTTTTCCTAGACCGTTTTTTTCGAATGAAATGTCCTCAAATGAACAGATAACTTTTTGTAACTCGTCCCGTTGTTCGGGAAGTAAATTTTGCCAGTCTATTATGTGTTTTACGCGGCTTTCATTTATTTGAGACAGTTGGATATTGTATTTATAATCGACAGAAATTTTCACATCGAAAGTTTGCAGAAAATCTATACCTAAAATGAACTCTTTTGTTATTGTAGGACATACTAGAAAGTTGACATTTTTTGTTATGGATTTGTATCGAACAGGAAGTGTTACAATGCCTAATACCTGTTGATCTTTTCCGTCCGCCGTAGATAACTGAGTTTCTGTTTTTCTTAATTTTGTGTCATTTTTGCATATTTTTTTATGGGTATTTAAACCTATTATGCAAATTGAACATCCTGTATCGACTAAACCCTGGTATTCCGCGTCCCAAATTTTGAATTTTGCATAAGGCCTTGTATCTAGGTGGTCGCTTAGGGCGGTGACTATGTGTTTCTCCACTTTACCAGTTACACCCCTGAACTGTGAAAGTGGTTCGAAGCGTTTTTTGGCTGATTTGTATTCTGCCGGTTTTGTGAACGATTGCAATTGTTGCAATTTGAGGTTGAGACGTTTTGTGTTTTGCACTTGAAACATATTAGCATAGGATAAGTCCTGCATTGCCTAAAGTTGTGCCCAATTTTGTCGCATTTTAGACATGACTGATTTGCCCACGGGTTTCTTTGACGAAAATTTTCGTCGGTTTTCCCGTACTGTCTGTTTGTTTGAAAGTGCGGACGCGCGTGTTGAGCTCTATTGGTTGACGATATGTTCGCGCTTTGATGGTGTTCCTGCTCCATCGCATTTTCACCGTAGAAATTTCCTTCGGCGATATGGTGTCCCGGATATGCATTTTCCAGAGCTGCAACCTGTGGAACCTTCGTTGGCCTTGAATGTGAGCTGTTTCGCTGCGAAGTCGCGCTTGTAGTCTGCGATGACGCTGGCAGCATGTATTGCTCAAAGTTTTTCGCGACATCAAGTAAGTGCCCAATATCCGTTAGCCTTACTGTACCTAGCAACGTATGATAAATGGGTAAAACGTTCATTTTTGCAACTTCTAAGATGACTCTGTCTGGTAATCTTGAAGTTAGCCTGGAGTTTAGGCAGTCTAATCTCGTAATGAAGTCGTCCATGTTCTCGTTAGAAGCCTGTTTGGTACTTCTGATCTCGTTCTCAAGTTTTGTCTCGTAGTTTAATTGCTCGTATTTGTTTATTAAAGCGGCCTTGAGTAATTTCCAGCTGGTCGTGTAAGTCCTCACGTTTCTAAACCATCTCAGGGCTGAACCCTCCAGAAGGTCTGAAAATCCTTGTAGTAGTTCCTTTTCAGTGGTGCCCCTCGATTGAACCTTGTCCTCGACGTTTTCAATAAATTCCAAAACTTTTCCTGTGCCGTCAAAAGATATTTTCCACTTGAACAGAGTTGGTTGAGTATTACTCCTTCCGCTCGACTGGAAAATGTCGCTTGAGAAAGCTCTTTGTCGTGATATTTGCATTATTGCTGATTCGTTTAGGTTTTCCTCCATATTTTCCGAAGTTGGTGGCTGAAATCTTGGTTTTGACGTTGCCGGTGCTGTTTCATTTTTTTCGTAGTTTTTCCTTGCCAAGTTGCTGTTTTCAGGATCTATGTGTCTAGAAGTGCTCTCATGAGCGTCCTGTTCTATGTTTTCCCGATTTGGAGAAGGTTGCCGATGTGATTTGTTTTTCCCGTTGAGAGATTCGTCGTCGAAATCGCAATTAGAGTTGTTTTTCTTTTTCGAATTTTTGGTTTTTCTTGGTGCCATTTTTTTTTTGTAGTGACCCGGAAATGTGTGTTTTTTATTTTTTTCTACCTACTAAGTGACGATACCTTTAGTTGCTAAGCCTGTTTGGCGCGTCGGAATCGATCTGTCTCCGCGGATAAATAATGACCAGTTTGTATTATGTGAAAACAATGTTTGGAAATGTACAAAATATGCGTAAAATTAAGGAAAATTATTGCTATAAAAGAAAATTGTTGTGTCTTGTGTGTGTGGTTCGGTAGGTTGGTTGACGGTGCGATGCGATAAATATAAAATATTTATTTTTTTTAAAATGTGTCATACACAGTAAAATAGGGTGGGTGGGTGGGTTGTTGTACTTGTATTTTATTGATATATTTTTGAAAAAAATTTTTGGGGTTGCCCCTGTGACAAAAAAATAATTGAATAAATAAACGAAGTGAAGACTAGATAAGATAAATAATGGTAATAGGCCCCACGGTTGGGCCCAAAACTGCAACGCCCAAGCGGGAATTATATTTAAAAAACGAAGAATGAAATGTATATTTTTGAAAAGCCCCACGTTGGGCGCCAAAACTGCAACGAAACCGCTCTATTATTGATGTTTATTTATGCGAATTTATACTATGTTGATATTATTATTATTAATTAAGCAAAAACAGCGTTTTGGTGGCCAATAAGAGATGTCTACCTATTATTGAGGGATAATGTAGCTACGAGGAGCATAGGGCGCCAGGCCACCAGGCGCTGGGCGGTTCGCTGGTTGTGCAAGCAGATCCTGTACCGGAAACAGGCTTCTGCGCGGCGAATTTTACGGGAGTACAGGGTAATCGCTTGAGAGGCTGGCGGCTCATTCAAGTAAGTTTATCGGAGACGGGTCGTGGGAAGAACTCTCAGAGCGCGCGAATCTGCGCGCTATTTAAAGTGCGATGTCCTGCGTGAAGTGAGACTCGCCTTGATGAGGCGTCCGGTATATGGAGAGGGAAGAGTTTAAAACCTGGTGAAATTCTGCGTTCTAAATGTCGAGATGCAACTATATTTTTTCTACTTTATTTCTGGCTCGTAAACTGTCTGCGCTCGGCTGGCGGCGACAAAACAGAAATCGGCGGGGCCGTGATCAGCGCCCTCTCGACGGGCGAACCGACTACTACGGGGTGCTATGTTTCACTCCGCGGCCGACAGATGGCGCTTTGTGGGAGGCGACGTCTGCCCAGGAGACTGACTAATCGTGTTATAAAAATAAAATGTGGAATTATACGGAATGGGAATATGCCTCAAAGGAAATTAGGAAAATTAAATAAAATCTGGGATATTAAATAAATGAGAAAATTGATAATTATAATTGGAAATGGACGAGGAGGATGCCACAGATGGGAACGGCAAATTATAATTGACAGACTAATTGAGGAAGGAAGATAGAATATATTTAGGTAAGGTAACTAGAGGGAGTAGGTATATGAACGGAAGAGGATAATTAAATATATATTTCTCCTTTTATTTTGTGTAGTTTCTTTTTACCCCTTTTTCCCTTCAAAAAAATAAATGAATGAAATTATACTCAGTGTTGAAGTGGTTTAAAATATGCGCTTTATTTCTTTATGACATATGGAAGGTAAATCAAAGAAAATTATTGAAGACGAATATTCTTAATTATATTTTCCAGTCTTATCTTATCAAAGAGAAACGTAAATCGAGCCTAATAAAATATTTAGAATATTATTCAAAGTTGTATTTTACGGTTTTATTCTACAACAGAGGAGAGCGTAAGTCAACATAAAGAAAATATTTAAAATGGTATTTAAATTTATATTTCGCAGTTTATTTCACGAAGAAGACATATAAATCAAATATGGAAATGTTTAAAACAATGTTTAAAAGAATTTTATATTTTACAGTTTCCTTTATGGAGGAGGAGAACGTAAATTAAGATAATAAAAAAAATGTTTAAAACGATATTTACAAGAATTATTTTACAGTTTCCCTCATGGGAGAGGATAACGTAAATCGAGATAAAACAAATGTTTTAAAATAAATAATATTTAAAATTATATTTTCGGTTTCCTTTTATGGAAGAGGAAATGTAGATCAATATATAAATGTTTAAAAAACAATATTTAAAATTATATTTTACAATTTCCTTTTATGGAGGAGGAAATGTAAATCAAAATAACAAAAAAATATTTAAGAACGATGTTTAAAATTATATTTTTACAATTTTATTTTACGACCTTTCACCCCTGCGGGTTATGACCGTTATTTCTGATCTCGCTCTTTTATGGCGAATGCTAGTGTTAATTTTTGTTCTTTTAGAAATTAGGATTGCTTATTACTAGTATCGCACCGTACCTATTGCACCAATCTTACCGGAACACGTGAGAATTTTATAGGTTTTATTTGGATATGATATAAAGAATTTTTAGGGGTACCTATTTCAGCGTATTAGAAATCACACCATTGTAATAAATAAGGTACTTATTAATTAAAATTTTTATATGCGAGGTAGTCACGTTCCTCCGAAAGGACCCTAGCCAAACTCCGTCTACCTTATGTCCGGTTTGTATAGCCGGTTTTATATATGTAATTTAATTATTTCTTACATAGAGAAATGGGGAAATTGAAAGAACCAAGAACAGAAAATATGCAATAAAAAGTGTGTGAGCCCCAACCGGGTTGTGTCGCGCTACCTCTCTTGAATAATGAAGAAGAATATATTGGCTATTTTTCTATATAATTAAATATTCATATGGCCCTACGGCCTGCCAAATTACAAAACGAATACCCCAGTATTCCGATCTAAATAACGAGATCTAATTATATAAAGACAATGACCATGATATATGATATGAAAATAATTTCCAAAAAAAATAAAGAGAGAATTTAATCCTAAAATTTAATCAAAGAAAGGAGAAGAATTAACATAAACAGAAAAAGGCAAAAAAAACCAGTCCCCGAACCGAACGGTGCGTTTTCTGTAATGACGGAAAGACACCTTATAGTTTCTGGAGACATGCGCTAAGTATCCTCTATATATAATTAAATTCCTACCTTGGAAATCTGAGCACTGAATTTAACACATTAAAATTCTTTTTAAAATCCGTACAAACTAGAGTGATTCGAAGTAGGGTTTTCTTCTATCTGAGCGGCGGCCCGAGGCGAACCCGCCTCGGACCGCTCACAACCCAAAAGTAATGACCGGCGAGTATATTTCTTTGGACGGCTCGCGATTATCGGATACGATTTCTACCTACCTAATGGCCTTCTAGAATATTCCAAAATGAATTAGTGCGTAGAGCGCGTCTGAATTTATTTATAGAGAGCGTTTGGCACTCATTGTTTGACTTTAATTATTTTAGCTTTTATTTATTTATGTTTACTATTATTTATTACTTATGAGAGGAAAGGACACATCCTAGATGGTTGCAACACAGGGTGTTGCAATATATATATATATATATATATATATATATATATATATATATATATATATATATATATATATATATATATATATATATATATATATATATATATATATATATATATATATATATATATATATAT